>JAEQBH010001710.1:0-540860 GCA_016808115.1 Tetrastigma voinierianum
AATAATGTTGGTTTATATTTTAATGGCGGATGGGGTTCCATTGACAATCGTGATCGAATTAGGAATTAATGATGCGATCAGGATCGAGTTCAGTAGTTCCGAGTCAGTCGTTCTTATTCAGTCGAGCTCGAGCTTCAGTTGAGCTGTTCGAGTTAACTACTCGGTAGAGCTTCGACTTGACTTCGTTTAAATTTGAGTTGAGCTTGTCGAATGAAGTTTTAGTAGAGTTTTGATCGGTCGAGTCAGGAGTAGCTCGTGAGGTTGTTCGTTCATTAACACCCTTAATTATTATATGTCAATTTTAGGAGAATCGGTGTATGGAATATATATATATTTATCGCGTTTATAATACTTACTTATTAATATAATTTATAGAATAATATCCTATTCTATTACATCTTTCTTTAAAAGAAAATTAATTATTTTAAAATAAATATATTTATAACTAAATAAATAATAAAAATGTATGATTGTTTAAGAATAAAAAAATAGGAATATATTATTTATGCGTCCTAAGAGTAGAGATATAAAATTAAAAAAAACTTTTAAAATTTTATATACAAAAATATGTCGATTTTTAAGCGAGTTTTTCGGTCGAGTTACGAAGTTCTTTACATTTCGGTAGTTAACGTTCGGTCGAGACCGATCTCGAGTCGGAGTCCTGCCAGTAGAGTTTTGGCCAGAGACTCGAGTGCGAGAAGTAGGCAGGTTATGCCGTCTCGTGCTGCCCTGTCGAGAGACTATTATTGTTGTACGATGTTTAACCCTATGTGTTCTTAAAGATATATTTACACAGGCAGACGACATTATTGGAGATATATTGATAACTAACAAGTTGAATAGTATTCTTGTGCTGATCATCTCAAGAATATAAATGTGAAAGATCTTGGACAAGCTAGCTCACCATAGCGAAGAAATGGGAAATTCAACTAAGAGCCATGGCAGTGCCCTTCCTCTTCACAGTTGTGTGGTTAAGAGACGAACCTCTGCTAACCGATTATTCGCCATAGTCTACTCTTTTGCCATCTTATCTCTGCTTTATCACCACTGCATAACTCTACTCCACTCCTTCAACATGGTCTCCTTCCTCATTCTTCTGGCTGATGTGGGTGCTGGATTTTCATGTGGACAACCTCACAAACCTTTCGGATGCCGGCCAGTGAAACGGCGGGTTTTTCGTCGAACACCTTAGACATTATGCCAAGAATATCAGTGATTATCCGAGGTTGGATATTGTTTATAGCCTTACGCTGCTGATCCGTATAAGGAGCCACCTATGTGTGTGGTGAACACTGCTCTGTCTGTAATGGCTTATGATTATCCGACGGAGAAGTTGTCGGTGTATGTATCGGATGATGGAGGTTCCAAGCTCACCCTGTTTGCTTTCATGGAGGCTGCTAGGTTTGCCGCCCATTGGCTGCCTTACTGCAGGAGGAACAAGATTGTAGAGAGGTGTCCAGAGGCTTATTTTAAATCCCATCACTCTTCGTTTGATCCAGATTTTGATCAGATCAAGGTAATATATTTCTCTGTATAGAAATTAATCATTGTAATTGTTTATGTGGGGTGGAGAATGAAATATCGGGTTGCAGATGATATATGAGAGTATGAGAGCTAGGGTGGAGAATGCCGTCCAGACGGGGACCATTCACTCTGACTATATCACTAATGAAGGAGAAAGTGAAGCTTTCAGTAGATGGACAGACGAATTTACACCTCACAATCATCCTCCACTGGTTCAGGTTTGCTTCCTCTGCTTAGCTGGGATACTGATAGATTACCATGGCTTCCTCCATAAAATTTACAAGGATCTTTACATTCAATATTCTTTATCATCAATTTCTTGTTAAAGAAAAGGGAAAAAAAATGTCTGCATGGCTCAAGTGGCAAAGGGGTGGATAGGCACAGGAGAACAAAGGTCAGATCTATTCTCCAGGGCCAGTACTCCAATGAATATACAATGTAAGATAGATGTTAAAAAAAGGAAAAAAATTTCACATGCTCCTAGTTTTCCTCCATGATTCTACTGTCATTTTCTCTAGTCAGTGCCTCTGTTTTCTTTCTTGTCTTAATTTCTTGACAGACATCATGTCGCCACCTTCAATTCTTTGACGAAGACATGCATCTTAAATTAAAATGTTGCAATCGGGGGGCTTATTTACATATGATCAGTTCTCATGGTAGATTGATTGAGAGCAGGTTTTGTTGGGCATAAAGTAAAGACGAGGATGTCACCGGCCACATGATGCCCAATCTTGTGTATGTGTCAGGGAAAACATGAATATTCCCCACAATTTCAAGGCAGGTGCTCTTAATGTCCTGGTGAGCAGGCTATTATTATATATATACCTTATAAAGCATTCTTTTAATTATAGGAGCTTAAATAATCATTACATTGTTTAATTATATATCCTTGGTGAAGCTAAGAGTATCAGGGACCATGACCAACGCACCAGTGATCCTAACGCTAGATGCTGATATGTATTCCAATGACCCTCAAACACCTCTTCGTGTGCTGTGTTATCTCTTGGACCCTGCTATGGATCCCAAACTGGGGTACATTCAATTTCCTCAAATGTTCCATGGAATCAATAAGAATGATATCTATGGAGGTCAACACAAATTGAGTTCCTAAATTGAAACCTGCAATAGATGATCACAATCTACTATAGGTACTGATGCTTTTTCCGCGAGGAGTCTTCTTCGTATTCGCCATCGGAAACCCCAGAACCGAACCATCAGGTGAACAAGTCAATCAATTCCAAACAAGTTTTAGCAATGGCACACCATGTTGCAGACTGTGATTTTGAGAAGCAAACCAATTCCAAATGGGGCATTGAAGTAAGCTTGTTAATTGGTTAATTACTTTAATACTTGACTGTTTTCTGTTTTTAAGAACCGATTGTTTTTATTAAATACTTAGTTTGTTCTATTTTATTATTATGAAGAATAGAAATCTGTTTTTGAAAACATTTATCATTTAATTACAGTACTGCTAGCTAGCTCCCATGGTCTGATCCTGTCTGATATGTGTTTTTGGAAACGATTCATGCAGATGGGCTTGAGGTATGGAAAATTGGGTGAGGACTTCTACACAGGATATCTACTACAATGTAAGGGTTGGAAGTCAATTTTCTGCAACCCCAAAAGGCCTGCATTTCTGGGAAATTCCACCGACAACCTTTCACAGCTCGCTGAATCAACTAATGAGATGGTCCGTCGGTCTCCTCGAAGTGGCCTTCTGCAGATACAGTCCCATCGCCTTCGGGGTAAAGTCCATGAACCTTCTCCAAGGGCTATGTTATGCTCACTTAGCCTTCTCCTCACTTTTGTCCATTCCGATTACCATCTATGCCTTTGTCCCCCAGCTAGCTCTGCTCAATTCTGCCTCAATCTTCCCAAAGGTAAGCCCTTTTCTAGGCAATTGCATTAGTATCGCAAATATGAATTCATGATTAATTACGAAATTGTATGTGGTCTTAATTACAGGCATCAGACCCTTGGTTTTTACTTTACATATTCCTTTTTCTTGGTGCCTATGGGCAAGAGTGTCTTGAGTTTATGTTAGCTGGAGAAACAATCCAAAGATGGTGGAACAATCAAAGGATGTGGACAATTAGGGGGCTCTCATGCTTCACTTTTGCACTGGTCGAATACTTACTGAAATTCATCGGCATTTCAACGTTCGGATTTAGTGTCACAAGCAAGGCAGTTGAAGAGGAACAAAAAAAGAGATATAACCAAGGGATTTTTTGAGTTTGGGGTCTCATCACCCCTTTTCTTGCCCATAACAACAGCTGCACTGATCAATTTGGCCTCATTCATGGGGTATAGTACAAGTGCTTTTCATACAGCTTTGATGATCTACTTATGCAGATGCTCTTAGCCAGTTTTGGAACAGTGAATTGCTGGCCGCTATATGAAGCCATGCTTTTGAGGACTGATGAAGGAAAGATGCCTTTGAAGATCCCATTAATGTCAATTACTCTTTCATGGACCCTTTCCTTGGTATCCTCCATTGCATTTTAAGATATTTTTCGTAGCTATTTTTTCTGTATCAGCGTCAATCAAGTTTTACCTTCTTTCCGTATTTATTTAACTGGCTTATTTTTCTGTACAAAATAATTTAACCACGTTATGTATTCCTGTGGAGAATAATGAACCAAGGTGTCACATCTTACATTGAACAAAGGGTCCTCATCTCAGTAGAGGCAACGTCCTTGTTTTGTCATAAGAGAAGTTTGTACCCAACCTTCACTAACTTTAAGTGACCATCAATAAGGGTAATAGTAGCTCATACTTATATAATAATAAGAATATTTCTTTTATGGGATAATTTTAAAGCATATTATAAGGTTAAGAAGAGTCCATATTTTGTGTTAGTAAGCTTTCTCCCAAACCAATATGAGATGTGACATAACTAAGTGTGTTCCCAAACACAATTCTTGATTTGGGATTGTATGAGCGTTTGAACTTTAGTGCGGGATGTCCAAACTCCCCTTATGGGACTGAGTGTGATCAGGACTAATATGAGATGTATACAAAAAGGCACAAGCACATAATATTTTACATGATTCGATAATTGCTTATGTTCACAAGTTTGTGTCAAGATGCAAGGATTTTCATTAATCTAATTCAAGGTTTACAATTAGTCTTATGTGGTACGAGACTCTCTCTCTACCAATAGCCCTTCTTGAAACCATATCACTCATAGTAGAATTCATAATAAACTTCATCTATTCCCCTCTCAAAAAGCATCGCACACCCATACCTCATGTTACATCAATATAAAATGAAGAAAATAAAGAACACTATCTTTCAACAAAGGTGAAAGGCTTTTAACGTGCAATACCTCTCCTTCAGCACATCTGGACTTCGCTTGTTCTTCTTCCAGCTCTGCTCCTGAAATCTATGATGAGAACTTCCAAAGCCCTAAATTTATAACCATACTAACCAGTCTTGGAAGTCTTGATAGGGTTGGATCGTTATCCTAATATGACTCTAACTCTACCTTCTATTTTTCGTACTTGCCTTTAAGCTATCACTGTGGAAATAGAAAACTTGTTGATCAAGTATTCTCTTCAGAATAAAAACATGATTTGTTTCTAATTCTGGTTTGATAGCTTAGATGTCCGGATTTGTTTTGATTTGATGTTTATCCTCTTGCCAAATCAATCCCAAGCCTATCGGTACATTGCTCCCTAAAGTACCTTAGCCTCCAAGCTTGCAGACTACCTTGCGTCTCACATCAGCTCTGCTCTAGTCTAGACTTTCCAATCTGGGACGTCCCTACATGGTGGGACGACCCTAGTCCGAACTTGCTGATCAAGTATCCTCTTTAGAATAAAAACATGTTTTGTTTCTAATTCTAGTTTGATAGTTTAGATGTTCGGATTTTCTTTGATTTGATCTTTATCCTCTTGTCAAATCAAATTCGGACTCTATCGGTATGTTGCTCCTCAAGTATCTTGGTCTCCAAGCTTGCATACTACCTCATGCGTCTCACGGCTCAGCTCTAGTCCGGACTTTCCAAGTCTGGGATGTCCTTATATGGTGGGAGGACCTTAGTCCAAATTACTTCTTGGTTCTACCCAAAAATGCATGATAAATCTATCAAATCTTTATTAAACTCGATCTCTTAAGTAGCTATCTTTTTATAAAGCACTTAAGACGAAGATATGAACCATTTCAACCAAACATGTGACATAAGGTTTCCTCTCTTCCATTCAAATGAGAGTGTTGCAGACGATGTATGAGACTTCGAGAGTATGATTATATCATTCTTAAAGGGAGCATTTGGCATGATTATATCACTAATAAAGAATACAAATCATGTGACGCCCCAATCCCAGGGGGTCCTCTTTCTTTCTTTTTTTTTTTTTTTTGACCATTGTAAGAAGTCCGTCATGCATTGCATCAATTTCATCGTGGTGCACTTGACATGGCTTGTAACAAGGCGATGGCCTTCTCTATCACGACACAACTCAGAGCCACACTGTCGCAATAGAGCGTCTCTATCGTGCTCCCATAGCCTAGTTGCGACACAGTGCCTTGCCCCACTGTCGCAATAGAAAAACTATTAGTCTTGTCCAACCCTGTCGCGACATCGAATTCTCCGTCGCGACATGAAAATTCTCTCACAAGGCCAAACCCTATCGCGACAAGAAATTTTCTATCGCGGTAAGAAAACCCATTAAGGCCGAACCTTGTCGCGACATGGAAATTGCCCTGTCGCAACATAAAAACCTCGCTCAATTAAACTCCATTGCGCAAAGATGAAGGGTAGCGACACCCGACTTCTTTCTCGTGTTCATCTCAATCACGACAAGGAAACCTCTATCACGACAAGGAAACCTCTGTCGCGACAAGGAAACCTCTGTCGTGACATTCTCACGATAGAGAAGCAAAACAATGTCGCGACATGGAAAGACTATGTCGCTACCTAACAACCGTCATGTACTCCGAGAACCATGTCATGACATAGAAGCCTGTCGCCGACACAAGACCGGGGAACTTTGTCGCTAATTAAGAATTCTCGCGCGACTTCCAAAACTCCACCCAAACCTACAATGCCTTTTCTAAACATCTTGCACCTCAAGCTCTTTCCCAAAACACTATAAAAGTAACACATGACCTCTGAACAATAAAGGCAACATGAAAATCTGGAGAAAAAATCATAAATCGTACAAAATACCTCAGAATGAGTTTGATTAAGCACCCTTCCTTTACATACAGTAAACCCGCTCAATCGTTCGCACCTTACGTATCACAAAATAAGCTAGGATCTGGCCTTCACCAGTAAGTGTCCTCGCACGAGTTCCATCTCCCGGTGGACCCCCAACACCTGAAATGATATTTCCATGACGGGGTGAGCAATGCCCAATAGAGAAATTCTTCACATGCATACTCCCACCTAAGCTACGCAATGCCATAATTTAACATTTATCAACACCTTGAGCAAAACATATGCATTTCTACATGAATGCTCTCATGTCATGCTAATGTCCCTAGCCCTCACTAACTCCCTCACACATGCACACGTCATGTATGAAAAAACCTTCATTTCCAAAACAAAATATTTTTGTTTTATATTTCAACTCCTTGGTCAGTCTTCGAAAAATAGCTTTATTCAAAAGTCATGTGTCTTTTGTGGGTAACGAGCATTCCGGGGTTTCACCGCAGGCGTCGTACACCTTCCGACACTTTAGCAGACTTTCACCGTTAGACACATGTGTCTGACCAAGAATACAGGCCTTTCACTTGAGGGGGTGTCAACCTCTCTTGTTAATTCGACACATAATTTCAAACCGTACGACTTTAGGAAGTCGTCCCTTTTTCAGAGCCCACCATTTAAACACCAAACACATTGTTATTTCATGCCATGCACTTACACCCATTTCACGCGATGTCCCCGTGCATATGCAATGCAGAATGCCATTGCATGTTCTTTCATGTTACATGCATGATGAGAACTACATGCAACATTTATGATTCATGGACAATCATATCTACAACATACAATTTACATCCATAATACAACCCATGTAAATACATCAGTTCAACATATATCCACATGATTTTTCACACACTTGCATGTCATTCAATCAAGCAACAACACACAAAATTGGATCTTCACCTGCACCTTAATCAAGACATAGCTCAACATGTCACCATGCCCAGCCTCAACACACCAAAACCACCATAATTAAGCCTCGTATTTTCCAGCTACAAGTACAACTCATGTAATTGCGCTTCTAAGAACAGAAAGGACCTAGAAACTAGTCCGTAATTGACCAATAGTTTGATCACAATTGTTCTTAAATCAACCCCATCGTTAGGGCTACACCTCATGGCCATTGAATGGCCCTTAGACAAGGACTAACTAGAGTAGGAGAGAACCCCTACCTCTTAGAGCGCCGTCCAACTTGCTTCTTGACCGTCGAAATCTCGCTGTTTGAATGTTGGAAAATTAGTAGAAAACTGGACTTTCTATCATTTTTCCTTTCTTTTCTTTCTCCTTTCTTTTTATTTTTTTATTTTTTTTTCCTTTCTCATTCCCACGAACTCACTTTGATATAGGTGTAGGACACCTTTCACAATCATTGTGACACATGGAAATCATCATGCCATGTGTCTCCCATGCCACTTCCATCCCATGGTGGAGTATGACATGTATATGACACTTGGCTTCCCATGTGCCAAGTGTCCACTTGTTTGGTGTCACATGGCACATGTCCCTGTGTCATGTGTCGCCAATTTGCCTTGAAATTCGTGAAATTTCGACTGTCCCGAAATTTGACACAATTAGATTGTGCAACTAGATTTCACGAGACAAACTCAATGGTGTGGTCTGTGTCGTTATCCGAGATTTAGAAAACTCAAGCTCAAGAATTGGTAATGTAATCAGACCCATCGCTGATACTACCAGGGTCCCCACATCCTTTCCTTAAAAGAATTCGCCTGAAATTCTCACACACCTACACATACTATCACATGCATTTGCAACATCTATTTAACATCCAACTAAACCATGTACTTCCATCCTCAACGTGAGCGATAGCCGTGGCACAAGATCGTCCCTCTCGCATTCCATGTCGCTCTTTTTCTACTCCTCTGTTGCCATAACACCTTCACTAGCCTCACAGCTTTATGTCTTAAGACCCGGGTCTCACGATCCAAATACGCACTGTGTCCCTCCTCGGGCTGGGTCTCATCTCGCATCAACAACAAGTCAGCCCCAATTCACTACATGAGTTAGATTTTGAGTATATTTTCGGAGCATGGAGACATGGAATACCTCGTGGACACTTGATAAACTTTGCGATAATGCCAACCGATACGCAATAGTGTCCACTCTCTTGAGTATCTCGAAGGGTTTGATGTATCTCAGAGACAGCTTCCCCTGCTTGCCGAACCCGACCACTCCTCTCTTAGGCATCACTTTCAAGAAGATGTGATCACTTCTTCAACCTGTGAGTCGACGTCACTGTCGGCAGAGCTTTTGTTGGCATGTGAGTCGTGAGAACATCTATGCCTTCTCGGTATCAAATCCACCTTTTCATAGGTGTCTCTAATCAAATTTGGACTCGTGATGGATCTCTCTCCCACCTCCGTTCAACAAATCGAAGATCGACATGACCTTCCATATAAAGCCTCATAGGGTGTCATCTGTATACTCGCCTGATAACTGTTGTTGTAGGCGAATTCCACTAAGGGCAAATACTCTTCCTAGCTACCCTTAAGAGCTAAGACACATGCTCGCAACATGTCCTCTCTAAAACCTCACATGGGTCCCTCCCAACACCATTTGTGTGTGGATGAACGCAACGCCATCATCAATCAGGAAACCATGCCTCTTCGAAACTTTTCCAAAAGTGTGCCGTGAACTGGGAGCCTCGTCCAATACTATGGACACTAGTACCCATGTAACCGGGACAATCTCGTACATAACCTATAGACTCCTCCAGCAGGAAGCGTCATTCGTGACCGCTAGAAAATGCCCCGACTTAGTGAGTTGATCCACTATCACCCACACCGCATCATGCCTCCGCGATATCTATGGCAAGTGGGTCACAAAGTCCATCGTGACGTGCTTCCACTTCCACTCAACTACCTCCAATGGATGGAGTAGCCCTGCTGGCCTTTGATGCTTATCATTTACCTGTTGACACATGAGACATCGTCGAACAAAGTCCCCAATGTGCCTCTTCATCCCACTCCAGTAATACTAGTGACTAAGATCTTAGTACATCTTTGTGTTACCAGGGTGCACTGCAAAACGATAGCAATGGAAATCCCTGAGGATCTCCTCTCTCATATATGCTAATTGGGGAACCACAACTCGTCCCCTATACCGAAGATTGTCATTCGCATGAATGGCCCAGCCTTCATCACCAGAACCTATCTGTACCCGGTCCCTGATTGCCATTATCTTTGTATCCTACCCTTGGGTCTCAATCACTCTACTTAGTAGGGAAGACATAGCCACTAAACTCCCTGCAATTGACCTTACAGATTGGATCAATCATCGTAATCCAAACCGCCCCACACCCAGCATCCGCCACTCTCGAGAAACTACACCAGCAAGTACTCCCTGACTTTGGATCGAAAGGGCATCACCAATATTTGCCTTACCAGGATGGTAATGTAAAGTGAAGTCATAATCCTTCAAATACTCCATCCATCTGTGTTGCCTCATGTTGAGGTCCCGCTATGTGAAAATATACTAATTCTCAGGTCCAAACACTTCAAACTGCTCACCATATAGATAGTGACGCCAAATCTTTAAGGCAAAGACTATGGCCGCCAACTCCATGTCATTTGTAGGGTAATTCTGCTCATGATTCTTTAGTTGTCTAGAAACATAGCCGCCAACCTCCCGGATCGCATCAAGACACATCCGTCCTTCCTGTAGGCATCACAATACAATCGCGGTAAATTTCCGTCCCTGCTCCAAGACTGGGTCGAACCGGAGCTGGAAGTGTTCTCATTTTCAACTCTTGGAATGCGCTCTCACACAGGTCATTCCATTCAAACTTGACCTTCTTTCGGGTCAACCTTGTCATAGGTGCTGCTAGTCGGGAGAAATCCTCAATGAACTTCCTATAGTACCTTGCCAATCCCAAGAAATTGTGTATCTCGAAGGCTGACTTCGGCCACTCCCAACTCATAATAGCATCAACCTCTAGTGGCTCCACTGACA
Source organism: Tetrastigma voinierianum (assembly GCA_016808115.1). Taxonomy (NCBI): domain Eukaryota; kingdom Viridiplantae; phylum Streptophyta; class Magnoliopsida; order Vitales; family Vitaceae; genus Tetrastigma; species Tetrastigma voinierianum. Next base: position 10,703 of record JAEQBH010001710.1, read on the forward strand.
CACTGCCGACACGACGGTCCCCAAGAATCCTCGCCTCGCAGCTTCTCAAAATTCACATTTTTTGAACTTGGTATACAACCGATGGTCTCAAAACTTGCGAATCCACTTCAAATGATTCTCGCGTTCTAACAAACTGGAGTAGATCAAAATGTCGTCAATGAAGACTACAACAAACTGATCCAAATAGGGTTTGAATACCCTATGCATGAGATCCATGAATGCTGCTGGCGCGTTCCTTAATCCATAAGGCATCATTGTGAACTCGAAATGCCCGTACCGCTTTCTGAACGCTGTCTTAGGGATATCAACCTCCCTAACTCTCAACTGATGGTACCCGGTGTAGAGATCTATCTTAAAGTACACTCACACCCCTCTCAACTGATCAAACAAATCATCAATTTTCGGTAAAGGATACCGTTTCTTGATCGTAACTCTGTTCAGTTGTTGGAAGTCAATGCATAGTCAAAGGGTCTTGTCCTTTTTCTTAGCAAAAAGAATCGGAGCACCCCAAGGTGAAGTGCTCGGTCTAATAAAACCCTTGTCCAACAATTCTTGTATTTGGACCTTGAGTTCCTACAACTCAACCGATGCCATCCTATGCGGAGTTATAGAAATGGGTGACGTACCAGGGTGTAACTCAATCGTGAAGTCTACACCCCTCAACGGAGGTAATTCCAGTAGTTCATCCAGAAAAACATCCTCATATTCACAAACTACTCGAGGTAAACCCAACTCTTTGCTTCGCCGTCCTTCAGATAAGGCTTTCTGCTAACCAATTCATCAACTCCGCCTGCGCTACCTAGAGTCATACACGGCCTGGGGTAAAGTATCGTGCTTATCCCCTTGAAACATAACACAAACACCGTCCTATGTGTAGGCAGTAACTCTCTTAAGAGCACAATCAATGACGGCTCGGCGTGCCGTCAACCAGTCCATCCCGAGGATGACATCAAACTCCGACAAGTCCATGACCCTTAGGTCTATAGTGAGTAGAATCCCTGAGATCTCTAACTCACAATCCCGACATATCAAATCAACACTCACCCTAGTTCCTAAGGGAGAGCTTACATGCAACGACTTTTCCAAGGTCTCAACCTCTAAGCCCAATTCTTTCACACATGATGCGGCGATGAATGAATGCAATGCACCAAAATCAAACAATACTCTAGCCCATAGGTGCGAGAGTAGAAACGTACCTTGTATAACCGACTGATTTGCAATCTCAGTCTACGGTGTAACGACGTAGACACGCCCCTGGGTCCCTGAAGTCCCATCCTGTGAGCCCTACCCCGCCCCTCGACTCCATACTCGGGCCTCGCTCAGGACATGGCAGCGCCAGGCCGCACTGAGACTGACATCGGTTCCTCTAGCCCGTGGCCAAGAAGGAACAACCGTGTCAGTAAAATTTTACCGACGATTGGGACTGTGACATCTCATAACTCTAAGATCCCTGCCTCTGTGGGCAATTCCATCTGATGTGTCTAGGCTAATGGCAATGGTAACATGTCATCGGACCTAACTGGTTAGGAGCCCTAATCTGGCCTTGGCCCTGATAACTGTGGCCCTGTCCCTGAAACCCTCGTGAACGAGAAGCCTTATGCTTCTTTGTCGAACTAGAAGAAGGTTGGCCATCCTTCATTTTGTCACCAACACCTGTGTCTCGGATGCTCCGTGCGTCGTCTATCTCTCTCTCTATGGACATAGCCGTCCTGACCATAGAGTCTATGTCTTTTAGGAGGAATCCCACAATCTTGCCTAAGATGGACAACTTTAGACCATCCTCAAACTTCCTCACCTTGGCCACGTCGGTGGACACATAATCATCCCCGAAACGTGCTAATTCGATGAACTTAGCTACGTATTTGAGCACCGGCCATACTTCCCGTTTTAACTCAAGGAACCCGAGCTCGCATGCCGCGTATGCCGGGGGAAAACTTACTCATGAAGAGCTCTTTAACTTTCTCCATGTCATCGCCTCCGGATCCCTTGAGACTTTAACCCCACCACACCCGGATCTCACCCCAGCTTGAAACGCAGGCTAGCCAGTCCTCGGCATTGAGGTAATCTCCATAGCCTCCAAAACCCTTTTGACTTGCCGGAACCAATAGTCAGCTACCACTGGATCCCCTCCCCCTATGAATATCGAAGGATGATGTGCCATAAACATTTGGAGGTTACTTGGTCCTCCCTGACCCCCAACTGCACTAGCCTGCAATGGCGTGAGTCGCAGCACTCATAGCTCTACAAAAAGGCCCCTGGTCGAAACAAAGTGCAGGGTCTTCCGCCATTGCCTCATGGGCAACCCCTATATCCCCTTCCTCGACTTGCCATCTACATGTGTCAAATAGCAAATTGAGATTTTCCCCTTTTTTTTCCTTGTTCAATTAGTAGTGCATATGCCACTGCTAATATATGTCACAATCTGAACTAACATATCATTCATCGAACCTTTAAGGTTATTTTCTCACCTTAGTGTTCAACATTTCCTATATACTATTTACCAAGTATATAATTCACACAGTAGATAACACACTATCATGCAGTGTATAACACATAATAATTCATCATAATGCACAATGAATGCATGATCTAACCCATGCCCATCCAGTCCTCGGTAATCGTATACCCAATTCCCGACACTAAGCTATACTACTAGTGTTCGATGTCTAGCTCTAGGTATTTATAAACCTAGGCTTTGATACTATGCTGTGACACCCCAAACCTAGGGGGTCCTTTTTTTTTTTTTTTTTTTTTTTTTTACCATTGTAAGAAGTCTATTACGACAGAATACCTCTCTCGTGTGCGCCCGACCTGATCTGTCGTGCATGCATGGCTTTCTCTATTGCGACACAACGCAGCGCCACACTATTGCGACAGAGCATCTCCGTTGTGCGTATATTTGATCATGACACAGCGTCTTTCGCCCCACCGTCGTGAACAAAAAACTATTAGTCTTGTTCAACCCTATCACTTCACATCGGCCTCCTTCTCGTCGCGACATGAAAATTCTCTTACCAAGGCCAAACCTTGTCGCGACAAGAAATTTTCTGTCGTGATAAGACAACCCCTATCAAGGCCGAACCCTGTCGCGACATGGAAATTACCCTATCGCGACATAAAAACCCATGGCCCTGACCAAACTCTGTCGTAGCATGAAGGATGCGACACTTGACCTGTAACACCTTCGAAATATAAATTCTAATAGTTTTCGAACATGTTTAGGTATAATAAAAGTAAAAGTATATTTATCCTAATAAAATAAAGATAAAATAAAATAAGCAAGAACTTCTGGAATTAATACAACGCTTAAGGATAAATTAATACCACAATTCATGACCCATGGGTCATAATATAATAAGTTCATATGCCAAAGTAGGAATATGCATAAGTTAAATTAAGAGTAAAAGAGAGTTGGAAGACCAAAGAGTAATAAAAGAAAGATATTATAATGAAATAAGAAAGAAAAAAATTAGCGAAATATACTATTATTTAGGAAGGAAGGATTAGGGAAAGAGGATGTTTCTCCTTGGAAAGTGAAATAAAGTGATAAAGATCAATAAAAAGATAGCACTAAAATAAATATCTAATTTTGGTCTTGGAGAAGGAGAGAGCAAAAACGGATAAGAGAAGAGAAGAGAAAGGAAGAAGAAGAAGAAGAAGAGAAAAGAAAAGAAGAAAGAAGGAGATCACAGGTATGGATACATGCCTGGGTCAGAGTGGAACTACGATTTTGTGTAGAAAAGTGGAAACTGAATACTATATGAAAACTATGTGTGTGTATGGAAGTCTAGTTTTGGTCTATAAAGTTTAGATACATGGTATGGAACCCTTACTTGTGTAATGGTTTGGGTTTGGAAACCCCAAACTCATTTCTTGTTAGCATGCTTAAGTAAGAGCTCTTAAGGCTTTATGTATGTGCTTCTGGGGAAGAGTCTAGCTTTAAGTTGACCAAGAAATTTCCTATTTTTGATCATATACTCGTGAGCCTAATCTTAGAACGTGTTTGGTCATAAGTAAAGGGAATTTGGCAAAGAAGTCATTCTAAATTGTAGCCACATCAAATGAACTTCGATGTTGATTTTGAATTTCAATTCGACCCCTATGTACTGCTATGATCTTTTTACTCGACCAAACGGGCTACAGAGGTCAGCCCATGTAGGTCGCCCAACAGGCCGCGCACTCCTCATCTTGTAGAGGCTCGTAGACCTCGTAAGAGGTCGCAGTGCAGAGGTCACAGACCATGCAAGCCAGGTCGGCCAGACCATCCTGTCCCGCAGGCCGCCAGACCTCATCCCGTGAGGTCGCCAGACCTCATCCCGCAGAGGCCGACACTCATCCCGCAGAGGTCGCAGACTTCATGCAGCAGAGGCTGCACCCCATCCGTAAGAGGTCAACGATCTCATCCCGTAGAGGTCGCCAGTCTAGCCAGATTTGATTAATGTATGACCTCCAACTTCTGGCCAAAACTTCTTCGGGTCCGAACTCCGATTCAGTGTTCTTAGACTCTACAGCACTACCAGTCAAGAATCCATTGATATGCCCCGAGGAGGATATTAGGTGTCGATCGAGGTGTTAGACCAATACTCACCGAGGTCAGGTCAACCTGCCTAGTTCAGGATTTGACTAATATGACCTCCAACTGAAGGCCATAACTTTCGTCCGAACTCCAATTCCGGTGTTCTGCACTCTTTGGAAAGCCCATTATGTCAAGAATCCATTGATTTCCAAGGAGGAGGATATTAGGTGTCAGACCAAGGTTTTATTCCTAGCTCACCGAGGTCAGGTCAGCTCGTCCAGTTCAGGATTTGACTACGTATGACCTCCAACTTCGGAAGGTCATAACTCCTTCATCCGAACTCCGTTTTAGGTGTTCTTGAACTCTATGGAAATCCCATTGAGTCAAGAATCCATTCATATGCCTGAGGAGGATAGCAGGTGTCAACCGAGGTGTATGAACGAGCTGTTCAGGTCAGCCAGCTCACCCACCCAGCCGCCTCGTCTAGGTTGACTACGTATGACCTCCAACTTCGGAAGGTCATAACTTCTTCGTCCGAACTCTGATTCGGGTGTTCTTAGAATCTATGGAAAGACTATTGAGTCAAAAATACATTGATATGCCTGAGGAGGATATTAGTGTCAGACCGAGGTGTTAGACCGAGCTCACCGAGGTCAGGTCTGCTCGTCCCAGGATTTGACTACATATGACCTCCAACTTCGGAAAGTCATAACTTCTTCGTCCGAACTCCGATTCGGGTGTTCTTAGACTCTATGGAAAGCCCATTGAGTCAAGAATCCATTGATATGCCTGAGGAGGATATTAGGTGTCATACCAAGGTGTTAGACCTATTCACCGAGGTCGTCACTGGTCCGCCCAGGATTTCACCGAAGGACCTCCAACTCGGAAGGTCATAACTCCTTCCGTCCGAACTCCGTTTTGGGTGTTCTTTTTTAGACTCATGGAAAGCCCATTGAGTCAAGAATCCATTCATATGCCTATGGAGGATAGCAGGTGTCAAATTGAGGTGTATGACCAAGCTTACCGAGGTCAGGTCAAATGCCAACTGTGTTAGCTCGCCTAGGTTGACTACGTATGACCCCAACTTCTAAAGTCATAACTCCTTCGTCCGAACTCCGTTTGCGTTCTTGACCTATGGAAATCCAATTGAGTCAAGAATCCATTCATATGCCTGAGGAGGATAGTAGGTGTCAACCGAGGTGTATGACCGAGCTTATCGCAGGTCAAAATGAAGGCTCGTGCCCAATTCAGCCGCCGTCTAGGTTGACTACGCACGACCTCTAACTTCGAAGGTCATAACTCCCTTTCCGGGTCCGAACCCGGCTTCGTGTTCTCGACTCTATGGACAACTCATTGAGTCTAGAATCTAACTATATGCTATTAAATGGCATTCAGTATCCACATCTGAAAATATGATTGTTGTACCAAGTGTACTAATCGCTTGGGTAAAGCCAATTGGAATACATGATAAGAAAAGAGATAGATATGAACAAGAAATAGCAATAGACGTAGATTTTATATGTAGAGGAGTATAGAAGAAAAGAATAAATGATAGTTCGCAGAACACATATAATTGTAAGGACTGCTGTCGATATTGAATGACAAGACATATATGATCGCACTTTGGCACTCCCCGCTAGTGCGCTACGACATTCTATTACGCGGCAGCACGGAGGCTATGACCGTTGCTTTAGCACTCCCGCTAGTGTTTCACACTTTATTACGTGCAGGCACGTCGCTTTTGCATCAGATCAGACTCGGGTATATATTGTACCGAGTCCGCTTCATTCTTTATCTCCTAGCCCAAGCAAGCGAATGTTTATACGTGTATCTGAATAAGAAATGATAAAAAGGTAAATAGTTGGGACATGAAGGGTACCTAAGGGTATTAAAGAAGAAGTCTATGTTCTGCACTCCTATGGGAAATAGGATAGTATGATAAAGCACAAGTAAAACGTACAAGTATAGCAATGTATAGGTATATGTCACAAGATATGATAGACTAATAAAGTACATGAAAATATAAGTTAACAAGATATAAGATGTTACGAGGAATGAGTACTTGTACATGAATGATAGGCATAGATGAATATAAGAATGAGTAAATGCATGCATGATAAAAATATAGAATATATGACAGGGAGAAATATGAGAACTGCATGGTTACAAATATAAGAACGAATACAAGATGAAAGTAATGATAGTGAAGAGATGGTATACAATCATGATAACAATAGTTATTCATGCTTATGAGATATGTACAAAATTTAACAAACGGATTGCCTGTGGTTCGGAACAAGTGGAGGGATAGATTGGCATGCCAAGAGGAATAAGTCTCGCACATGGGGCAAGTTCCTCTGCTCGATATCGATGCCCAAGCCAAGGTCGATGACATAGATCCCGTTTGGATCACGGTGGTCCCGAAAGGGTCACCACAAAATGGGCCTTCGGCCTTTATAAGAGATGATCACTGCCTCGCATAATGATACGCGCTCCGGCCCGATAAGACTAACGTTCGCATAAAGGAGTACGCGCCTTCGGCCCTTATGTTTCCTATATCCACTTCTTTGGTATTTAAAGGCAAGAAACATAAAATAAATGATTTAATTCATGACATGGAAAGATATGATATGATATGAGAAGTGATAGCACCGCTTATGTGACGATAAGTTCAGAATACGAGATTATACAATCCGATACGATATACGAAACGTGATAAGAGTCAGAAACGATCTCAAAAGTTATTACGAAAGAAAGTAATATGAAAAGTATAACATGAATACAGTATATGAAATTAGTACTTGATGATAAGTTCTGTAACATGAGATTATACGATCCGACGTGATATATGAAAATGTATAAGAATGTAAAATGATATGAAAAGTTAATATGATAATATAGTACTGGAAACAAAGATACGATGACAAGATATGATCAATGTAAAGACATGAAAATAAAGATATTAGTAATAGAACATAACAAATGGTATATAGTATATAACCATGAAAGTAATATATGTATAGAATATAGTATATAGGGGATATGTAATATGAACCATTAGGAAAGATAATAGATCAATGATAAGTACTAGAATAAGAAATATATGATATGAATATATGATAGACATACCTAAATGAATAGAGGGAACATATGAACACATGATAGAAATGCATAAGTGCTAAGAACAATGTAGTATAAGTAAAAGATGACAAAGCACAGGAATACAGTAAAAGTATAGATAGGAGTTATGTCAAAGACAGAGAACATGTGACATGCAATAGGAATGTAAAGATGATAAATAATAAAAAGTTATATAAATTTGTATAGATATATGAAATGCATATGTATAAGCTTGTGAAGGTCACCATTGGTGGTTGTCTATGCTTATGTTCCCACTAAGCGTAAAGCTTAGCACGGGTGTTCAATCCAATATGACATGCGTGCTTGCCACAAGAAATGATGTGGGAGACATAGTGACATCCCACACGCAGAGCAGTCGCTTTAGAGATAGGTGCTCACCGCACTGCTTCCGCAATCTTTGATGTTTTGTATTAGAAAAAAAAAATACATGTATAAGTAAATGGGACTCAGTATATGTGTATAGATTTTGATGGACACCACTCTGGTGGTAGTTCTTTTTGTAAATGAAAATGATTTTTGTTATTATAGAAATTGTTTGTATAACCACAGGTACAAGTTATGCTCGAGAAAGAACAGTCAATGAGTCCCAGATATGTCTCGCGCCCTCGACTGGGCCCGATCACCCAATCGCCTGACGGAATGGGGGTGTGACATGACCTCTGGTCGTGGCCATCTCAGTCGCGATAAGGAAACCTCTATCGCGACATTGTCACGATAAAGAAGCAAAACACTGTCATGACATGGAAAGACTATGTCGTGACCTAACAACTGCATGCAGCCTGAGAACCATGTCACGACATAGGAAGCCCCTGTCGCGACATAGGAACAGAAACTTTGTCGCGACCTTAAACTCACCCAAACCTGAAACGGCCTTTCTGGCCCATCCTTCACCTCTAGCTCTTTCCCAAAACACTATAAAAGCAACATTACCTATACACAATAAAGGCAACATGAAAATCTTAGAAAAACCTATTAAACCGGCATTTTAACAATTTCACAGAATGAGTTTGATTACAACTCCTTCCCTTTTTACATAACAAAATCGGATTACTATCTTAATTTTACTACATAAAATAATCCAGATCTAGCTCTTCACTAAGAAGGTCTCGCATGAGTTCCATCTCTCAGAACTCTCCAAAGACTTAAATGATCATTCCACGACGTGAGCAATGCCCAAGAGAAATCTCCTACAGCGCTTCCCACCTAAGTGCACATGCAATGCCATAATTTAACATTTATCAACACCTTGAGTGAAACATATGCATTTCTACATTAATGCTCTCATGTCATGCAAATGTCTCAAGCCCCCACTGACTCCCTCACATATGCAATATCATGTATGAAAATTTTCATTTCCAAAACAAAAGATTTTTGTTTTATATTTCAACTCCTTGGACAGTCTCCGAAAAACCGCTTTATTCAAAAGTCATGTGTCTTTTGTGGGTAACGAGCTTTCCTGGGTTTCACCTCATGCGTCGTACACTTTCCGACACTTTAGCGGACTTTCACCACTGGACGCATCTGTTTGACCAAGAATACAGGACTTTCACCTGAGGGGTGTCTATCCCTTCTTGTTACTACCCGACACATAATTTCAAACCGTGCGACTCTAGGACGTCGTCCCTTTTTCAGAGCCCACCATTTAAACACCAAACACAAATTGTTTTTCATGCCATGCATCATCCTTCACGCCGATCTCCCGTGCATATGCTGTGAGACCTCGAGAAAATTCTAATTTTCTAAAAAGGCAAATGGCTTCGGTCAAAACTGTAATTTTCTAGATCTCAGATGACGAAACGGACTTAACCGTTAGAATCGTCTCGCGAAATCTAGATACCATGTCGAATTTCATTTTAATTGCATAAATAATTTCACGTTTTCGAGGTAAGTAAATTTGAGGTAGTGCGAGACACTCTGCACCTTAGAGGGTTTAAGAGGCGCCACGTGTCAAGTGGACACATGGCATGATGCCATTTGAGGGAAATCCAACAGTAGATGGATAAGGATAAGGTAATCCCAATGAGCAAACAGTGAGCGACAAGGCATGGAGAAGACTTTTCTCGAATTCCATCTGCACTAATCGGGGTTTAGAGTGAAGGAGAGAGAGAGAGACTAAACCAGCAGGAGAAAAGAGAGATTTGCAGAAGCCTCTACCTTCTCTTTAGGATTCCTACGATTCGACCGCTTGCTGCTAGTTAGCAAAGTTGCTCCTCATGGCAAGGACTACGCGTGGTACTCGCTTTTGGGGGAGTTTTTAATAAAACCCGCAAAGGTAGTAGGTTTTCTCCTACTGCTTACTCTTTGCCTACGGTCATTTTAATTGGGATTTGTTAAGGCCCTGATGGCCGCGCTTCTGCTCCAAAAGATTTAGACCGAGTGAAGAAATCCTCGCGGTGGTTTTGATAGTCCACTTAACCATCGTGGCTTCAGGTGATGTCAGGTTAGTTTCCATGAGTGAATAACACGCCGATCAGGATTTGTAGTTCCAAGATGAATGGCCGGATTGTATATTAGCCCATGTGAGCTAATTTTATGTTATTGCTATAATTGAATAACATGTGTAAGTTTGTTAATATATGCATGCTTAGTATATTAACATGGATTGTATAACATGTGTTGAATGTTGGTGTGTCATTGAATGAGCACTTAGATGGGGAGTAACCCAAGTAGGAAAATTTCACTACTGGGCATTGCTCACCCCGTCGAGGGAAAAACTATTTTAGGTATCGAAGACGCACCTAGGGATGGGAAGCATCCGAGGCCTTAGAGGCGAAGAAACGCTATATGCCTTATTATGTATTTTTAAAATCGACAAAGACCCGCTTTGGATAATTTGTATTTAAAACAAATTGTAATTGAACTCTTTTTGTATAAAATATACATTTTGTGTTGTATGGATATGTGGGCCCTATTGGGCCGTTTTACACATGTATGGGTCTCGTGACGTGAGTTAAACATATACCCACATGATTTTTCACACACTTGCATGTCATTCGATCTAGAAACAACACACAAAACTGGATCTTCATGTTCGCACTAAACAAGACATTACGGCTCAAGATACACCTATGTCCGTACCGACACACCACAAACCACCATACTGCTTGTATTTTCCAAAGAAGTACAACCTCGCTTTCGTAACCGCAGCTAAGAACGTAGTGCGACCTGTAAACTAAATCTGCACTGACCAACGCTTGATCATAACTATTCTTGAATCAGTCCCACCGTTAGGGCTACACCTCATGACCATCGAATGACCCTTAGACAAGGACTAACCAGAGTAGGAGAGAACCCCTACCTCGAGCAATCCAACAGCTTCGACCGTCGAATCCTCTATTCGAATATCGAAAATCGCAGTAAAACGACTTCCTCTCTTTTTCCTTTTTCTTTCTTTCTCTCTCCTTACTTTTTTTTTCCTTTCATTCCCATGAACTCACTTTGATCTAAGCAAGAGGAGACCCTTTTCTCAATCATTGTGACTCATGGCAATCATCATGCCATTTGTCTCCCCACATGAGTATGACATGATATGACATTTGACTTCCCACACAAGCAAGCTGGCCCACTGGTTACTGGGTCACACGCATACGCCCCTCGCTATTACATACACACTGTTCCTCGAATACGTTAAATTCCGAATGCTTAATTCAACATAATTCACTACGCAATTAAATTTCACTACGAACTAACTAAGATGACATGTGGTCGCATTCCAAGATCTAAAGAAAAATTCCCAGCTTTAACTCAGATTGTGAATCCAGAATCTATCGTTACATTTTACCTCGATCCTCACAAATCGGACATAATTGATCATATCGGTTACATCATTTGCGTAGACAATTTGCAACACAACAAGACAGATGAGAATTTAAATAAAACAAAATCAATTTCTATTCATTTTGGGGAAAAATGGTACAAAATCATTTGTAATATTATTTTCAATAAAGAAAACAAACCCTATGATATGATATCCTATATATGCTTTTAAGTACAGTCGATGAACAATACTATTGCTTGAGTCTTTCCAAGGTTTTGGATATATTTAAATTATTTTGAAAAATTATTAAAATGAATTAAAATGAAAATAATATTTAAATTAATAAGTTTTTTTATTTTAAAACCTTAAACTCAATGTCATACTCCATTTATCATGATATTAACTTAAAAAATTTTTTAAAATATTTCTAATATCATAATCATTAATCAAGATAAAAAAATTTCAATCCCATAATCAATAATTATTGTTATTACTTTTCGTACGTTAATTTAAGTATTATTTTATTTTTTCTTGATAATTTCTTTTCAAAATAAATTATATATGTCCGAATCTCAAAGCATAGGAAGCATACTTTGTCGGTATGTTTTAATTATGATCTTTCACAAGGTTCCAAAGAGACTCCCAATTTCTGCAAGTTGCTGGTTTTGGCTACATCACATCACAGGACCACTAGTTAGTTTTGTGTCACATCGCCAACTTGCCAGAGAGTACCACAAAACTACAGTACGATAATGACAGTACCAATTTTGTCTCAGCTTAATACAAATTTAAAAAAAACAAAACTACAGTACGATAATGACAGTACCAATTTTCTCTCAAATTAATACAATTTTTTTAAAAAAAATTATCAAAATGATTTGAAAATCAAATTAATTATGAGCGTTGTGTCTTTATATTAGACTGCGACAAAAATTTCTGAAATTTCTACTGATTGCCACGAATTTGTTTTCACGGCGAAAAGAACTGCGCGAAAAAAATCGTTTAAAAAATCGCGTGAAAATTGTGAAAATCGCTGATGCTGGCTAAAATCTAAAATCCGATTTTTCCCGAAAAAATCCGATTTTTCTCGAAATTTGGGGTAAATTATAGTTTAGGTCACTAAGGAGGAGAGAAATTAAAAACGGGCCAACCAAAGCTTCGTAATTAAAAAAGTATTTCAAAATAATTCACAAGCCGTAAGGCATTAAATAAATTATATTTTTCTCTACTTCTCTTCACACATCTATCCTCTCTCCCTTTTGGCTCTCTCAATTCCTAACTTCTCAAAATACTCAAAAAAATATTATCTTTTCCTAAAAATTCCTCGACTAAAAAATAGTAAAAATTTATTGCCGTGTTTCAACCCATCCAAAATACCCTGCTGCACCCTAACTACTAAACCATTGATTGCACTTATTATATATGGTGCAAACTTTTTTATATTATTTTATTATTTATTTGTTCATAATCTTTTATAATATTTTATTTTATTTTTATTTTTTACATTATAACTATAATATTTATAAATCAAATATTAATTTGAAAAGGTTAAATAAATAATATCATATTTAAAATTTAAAATTATAATATACAATATTTGAATCTCTCATTATTCATAATATTTATAATAATAACAAAAACAAATAAATAATATCTCTTTAACATAATAATATCTAAATAATATATTAAATATAACATATTTAATTTAATAATTACTAATCAATTTGATTTTAATATACCTTAATTAAGATATGAATCATTTCTCATAATCTATATAATTAAAATATAAAAAAATTTAATAACCGATATTTTTGTAAAAATATCCACCGATATTTTACCGATATTTCCTATATTTCCGATATTTCGTAAAATCCAATTACCGATATATCCTATATCGATATTTCGATCCTTGACAGACTCCACTCTTTATTAGATTCAAGATCAGATAGCCCATGGCTTCACCAAGATTTCACATTAGTCTAAACCGACTTATCATATTAAAATCATATGCGAATTAATTAAATAAGAGAGTTTTAAACCCCATTTATGATCCTGAGTTCTCCAGTCGATCATTCTACCATATATGAAAAGTTTATTATAGATGATACAAAAAATATATTTATCCACGGATTTCCTAGTTTCCAAATCCTTTACGTCTCAAAAACATAAATCCTTAATAAGGGAGGATTAATCTTTGATAAGGAAAAAAAGATTTTATCACAAAAATCACAAGATTATCTTCTCTATAATCAAGGAGAAATTCGAGTATAAAACAGAAAGACTCCCCACGATGGAAAAGTATGCAACTTCAACTGCACTAACTCCTTTCTTTCTCTTCTCCACCATTTTGTTGACTTAATCATCGAAGAGACGTCTGGTACACCACCGTTGGACCCATTTTTTGTAAGTTTACATCGCGCCGCTGATGCCCCAAAGGTCAGACAATCCAAGTGACAACAATTGGCGCCATCTGTGGGAATCGAACAAAAAGTCTCATCGACAACGTGCAAGAGCTTGGCTTCAACGGCTTTCCAGTAGCCCTTTGCCACCAGTAACTCCAACGGTTCCCCATTCCACACCTGATTCGTTTGACACAGTTGCAATGGCCAACAACCCTATGGATCCAACAATCAAGATCAATTCCTCCATCGACGCTCGAACATGGAGAGAAAGCAGAGGAATAAACAAGAAAGACAAGATAAAATATGTTGAATGCTTACGAGAATGACCAACAGCGAACTCTGATCGAAGAAAAATGATCCCGAAAAGGCATGACAATAAAGTTTTCTTTAAAGCATTCTCTTTCAATCTTTGCAATAACCCACTTTCAAAAGTCCAGATATGATTGATATCCTACTAGCACTCACAAAAGTCTAGATATGTCTGATATGGATGTCGCAGAATTCACAAAAGTCCGTGACATGGTTATTATTCCTAATGGGTACAAAAGTTCAGACATGGTTGTTGCCCTACTGACATTTTTAAAATTCCATATATGGTTGTTGTCCTACTGGCACTTTCAAAGTCCAAATGTGGCTCCAAGTCTGCTGGAACTTTCAAAGTCTAGATGTGGCTCCTATTTTCCTGGCACTTTCAAAGTCCAAATGAGGCTCCCAGCCAGCTAGAACTTTCAAAATCTAGATGTGGCTCTTAGCCTGTTGGCACTTTCAAAATCCAGATGTGGCTCCTAGCCTGTTGGCACTTTCAAAGTCTAGATGAGGCTCCCAGCCAGCTGACACTTTCAAAAGACCATATGTGGCTCTTAACCTGTTGACACTTATCAAAGTCCAAACTGCTCCTAACCTACGACCCCTTCGAAAGACCGACAGGCTCTTAGCATGCTGACACTTATCAAAGTCTAGACATGATTGTTGTCCTGCTGAAATATTTAAAAGCCCATACATGGTTATTGTCTTGCCGACATTTTAAAAAAAAGGCCTAAACATGATTGTTGTCCTGTTGGCATTTTTAAAAAGTCTAGACATGGTTGTCGTCCTGCTGATACTTTTAAAATAAAAAGTCCAAATATGGTTGATGTCCTATTAGCACTTTCCAAATATTAGACTCTGGCTCTTAGCCTGCTGGCATTCACTAAGTCCAGATATGGTTGATGTCTTGTTGGCACTTTCTAAAGACCAGACTGTGGCTCTTAGCCTGCTGGCACTCACAAAGTCCAGATATGTTTGATGTCTTGCTGGCACTTTCCAAAGACCAGACAGTGGCTCTTAGCCTGCTGGCACTTACAAAGTCCAGATATGGTTGATGTCTTGTTGTCACTTTCCAAAGATCAAACTTGTGGTTCTAAGCCTGCTGGCACTTCCAAAGACCAAACTTGTGTCTTTAAGATTGCTTGCACTTTCAAAAGGCCAGACTTCTGGCTCTAAGCCTGCTAACACTTTCAAAGTTCAGATGAGACTCCCAGCTGACTGGCATTTTCAAGAGACCAGACTGTGGCTCTAAGCCTACTGACACCTTCAAAAGACCAGATGTGGCTCTTTCTTGCTGGTACTTTCAAAGTCTAGATGAGGTTTCCAACCGGCTGGCATTTTCTAAAGCCTAAACTTAGGGCTCTAAGCCTGATGACACTTTCAAATGTCCATAAGTAGCTTGTTACCCGTTATACTTATCAAAGTCCGGAAGTGGATCATATCCGTCTGGCATGTGCTACAGGACAAAAGTGGCTCCTAGCCTGCTGACATATGCCTAAGCACAGCAGTGGCTCTTAGCCTGTTGGTAAGAGCCAAAGCCCATAAATAGTGCCTTGCTTACTAGCCCATGTGCAAACCCTCGCTATGATGCACCTCGACGACCATCGCTTTAATGGCTACTAGGACCGGGGCACTCTAAGGTCCAAGAACTCCTGAGGAAAATGGTGAAGTCAAGCATCAACTTTGTCAGGACCATTGAATTCTAGCGGGCGCATCCACGCTTGTGTCCAACAAATGAGGTTAGACAATGCTCTTTCTCCTCGACCGGCTCACTAGAGATTGGGTCCACCTAATCCATGAAGACCTTCTAGTCCCGCACCGGCAACCTTGATCTATCCAACCTTTTTTGCCTTCTTTCTCTTCACCACCCGGGGCAAGTCATGAGTCTCGTTTCTCCAAAGGTGACTAATCTGCCTGGACAAGCTAACCAAGGCCTTTCACGTATCTAACTCTCGAGGCTCTAGAGCAGACCACTCAGAAGAGCTAACGGATTGATTTCCAAAACATCAACAAGAACAAAATGTTCACCCTGATGCTCTCTCGCAACTGATGAGTGGATGACAGCTGTGTAAGGAAAAGCAATGGAGCCTAACTCCGCAGTTTCACTACCAAGAGGGAGCTCGCTATGCCCCTCTCAATGATCTCGAGCAACCGACTATCAGCCGAGAAACATGCGCCATACTCGCGAGTCCAAACACACACAATGCTCAATGCATGTATTAATTCTCCCTGTCCCTTCAACTTTCTCCACTCAAGGTTTAAAAGCACCGTATTTTTCCTAACCGAAGAAGCACCAACCTTCAGCCGGGAAAAAGGGGAGCATTGTGAGTATTGTGGCCTTTAGACCTAGACTCACTACTCAATAGGCCCAACGCCCAAGCTGGCCCGCCGCCTGGCCCGCATCAAGCAACAGCCCAAGCCGGCTTTCCATATTAAAATCATACAGGAACTAACCAAACGAGAGAGTTTTAAACCCCATATGGGATCCCGAATCCCCCAGCCGGCCATCCTACCGCATATGGTCTTCTTTATGATAATAAAAAAATTTATCCACTGATTTCTAGTTTCCAAATCCCTTACATCTCAAAAACATAAATCCTTAATAAAGGAGAATTAGTCCTTAATAAGGAAAGAGAGATTTTATCACCAAAATCATGAGATTATCTTCCCTATAATCAAGGAGAAATTCGAGTATAAAATATAAACACTCCCCATGAGGGAAAGGTATGCAACCCAACTCAGCTTAACTCCTTTTTCTCTTCCTCAGATCTTTTCGACTTAATCATCTGGCAGACTGCCACCACACCGACCCCTTTTGCATGTTTACATCGCGCCACTACTACCCCGGAGGTCAGACGATCCAGGTGACGACATTAATTTCTAAAATTATGCTGCCTACCAAGTTTAAAACTTTCTTATGTTAGTACCTTAATCTATGGGTACAACTTTAACCTAAAAAAAATTTCTAATGTAATAATCAATGCCTGTAGCATTAATTTAAAAAAAAAATCAATGTTGTAGCAATTAACTACGACATTACTTATGTGAATGCTAATTAGTGTCAATAGTGACCTAAAACTATATTCACAATTAGTGTCTTCCATGAATAAATAAGAATGACATTTACAGAGGTGGACACATATAGTAGTGGACCAAAATTAAGCCAATGGAATTGATGGATTGCCTGTAGTGGACCACACAGATAGGCCACACATATAGTATTGGCTCTATATGTATCATCAACCATCTATGTCCAGAACCAACAAATCAATGGCAGGCAGCCACCCCCTTCCTCTTCACACCAAGAAGCTAATGGCCCGGGCCGGCGTAAACCGAGCATTTGCACTTGTCTACTCTTGTGCTATCTTAGCTCTACTCTATCACCATTTCATTGGTCTACTCCGTTCCGCCTCCATGGTCTCCATTTTCCTTTCTTCTGGCTGATCTGTAGTCCTAGCTTATATGGGTGACCACACAGGCTTTGCGGATATATCCGACTTATCGTCGGGTTTTTGTTGAACACCTTGAGCATTATGTGAAGGAGAGTGAGTATCCGGGGCTGGATGTGTTTATATGCACTGCTGATCCATACAAGGAGCCACCTATGGGTGTGGTGAACACAGCTCTATCTGTAATGGCGTATGATTATCCGAGAGAAGTTGTCGGTATATGTATCGGATGATGGAGGTTCCAAGCTCACTCTCTTTGCTTTCATGGAGGCTGCTAGGTTCTCCTCCCATTGGCTGGCTTACTGCAGGAAGAACAAGGTTGTGGAGAGGTGTCCCAAGGCACACTTCGGATCCTCCAACACCCATAGGTTCCCGGAGACCGATCAGCTTCAGGTGAACATTAATCATATGATTTATTCTACAGGCTGCAATCTTGTCACAACCCGGAAATGATATAAAGTTTTTGGAATCCACCTTTAATAATATGCTTAAACTATGTAACGTTATTAACTTTATATATAGCATATATATATATATATATATATATATATATATATATATATATATATATATATATGTAGACATTTTAATCATCTATTCACTTCTGTATTCTTTTATTAAAAAAGATTCCAGCCTGGTTCCTGATTTATCTATTCCATCTTTTTTTACCATTTAGCTTGGCTTACTTCACTTTCTATTAATTTTAATATAATAAAAAAAAAACAAATATAATAAAACCATTAATCGTGTTAAGCACCAGAATAACCAAAATGATATGTCAATATGCGTGTAGACGATGTACCAGAGTATGGAAGAGAGGGTGGAGAATGTGGTGAAGAGTGGGAGCATAAGCCATGATTATATCACTAAGGAAGAAGAAAGTGAAGCTCTCAGCAGATGGACAGAAGGATTCCTACCTCAGAACCATCCTCCAGTAGTTCAGGTCTTCCTTTTCTTCATGGAACTTCTTATTATCAGTCAGTCGTGAGTAGTCTGTCAGAAAGAGCATGTCCCCTCGTATCTACACTGCCCATTCGTAAAGGAATTTTAAACTGGAAATTTTCATTTCCAAGATCATAATTTTCAATATACTTACTTAAAAGCATCATAAATTTGGAAATAATCTTAAAGTATCTTTAATGAAAATTAATGAGTCTGTATACATTACAAGCCATGAAAACGGGTACTATTAGAGAATGGCAAAGACAAGAATGTCAGTGGCCATGGGGTGCCAAACCTTGTATACATCTCCAGAGAGAAAAGTGGCAGATTCTCCCACTCATTTCGCTGGTGCCCTTAACGCCCTGGTAAGATTTACACCTCATGTTTCAACAAAAAAATCCAAACAAAATTACTTTTGTCACCCTTACTGTTACTGTCCATTTTTGTTCTTTTAATCATCCTGAATTTGACAATTAATTTGTATAAATTTTGAAGCTCCGAGTATCAGAGACCATGACAAATGCACCATTGATCCTGACCCTAGATAGTGACATGTATTCCAACGATCCACAGACGCCTCTGCGGGCGCTGTGCTACCTTCTAGATCCTTCCATGGATCCAAAACTCATACATTCAGTTTCCTCAGATTTTCCATGCGGAATCAACAAGAATGATATCTATGGCGGTGAAATGAGGCATATCTTTCGCTAATTATTGCCCGGAATGGATGGACTAGCCGGCCCGATGTTTATCGGCACTGGATGTTTTTTCCGGCGAAAAGTCTTCTATGGTATCCCATCAGAAACCCCTGAAATGTACCAGAATCGGCAGGTTAGCCATTCGATCAAGTCTAGGGAAATTTTGGCAATGGCACACCATGTTGCAGGCTGCAAGTATGAGAACCAAACCAAATGGGGCAAAAAGGTTGACTTAGTATTCTCACTAATTTGTATATTTCACAATTTTTTGAGCATCAATTAGGATTCTTTTTTTGTTTTCTACATTTTGCAGATAGGTTTTAGGTACGGCACTTTGGTTGAAGACTTGTAACACAAGCTGCCTGCTGCAATCTGAAGGATGGAAGTCCGTTTATTGTAATCCTAAAAGGCCTGCATTTCTAGGAAACTCACCCATCAACCTCCATGATTTTCTGAATCAAGCCATGAGATGGTCAGTTGGCCTTCTTGAAGTTGCTCATTCAAATATAGCCCAATCACCTATGGGGGTCCGATACATGCTTCCCTTTCTTCAGGGCTATGTTTTGCTCACTTAACCTTCTGGGCGATTTGGGCGATTCCAATCACCATCTATGTTTTTCTCCCCCAGTTAGCTCTGCTCAATTCTAGCTCAATATTCCCCAAGGTATGCCATCTATGCATTCATTACCATCATATAGAGAAAAATTATCAGTTACCCATTTCGTAAATAAGTTGTTAATATATAGTAAAGTGGGAATACATTATTCGAAACATATAATTAAAAAATAATTGGCTTATAAGAAGAAATACTATCCTAACTAACTGTAAGTACTATCTTAACCAATTATTTAAGATAGTACCTACCAAAGGTAATACATCTACTTGAAAGCCCAATTTTTTTATGACATGTTTTGAATCATGTATTTTCTATTCTTTATTTACTTTTTTTGTCTTTATTTTCAAATCAACATCATGATACATACTTTTCCCATCATATTATCCAGCCTGATATCTACTAAGAAAATTCTACATGGTTTCACAGACATCAAATCCTTGGTTTTGGGTGTATGTGGCTCTTTTCCTTGGAGCCTATGGACAAGAGTGTTTGGAGTATATATTATCCGGCGGGTCGATACAAAAGTGGTGGAACTATCAGAGGGCGTGGATGATGAGGGGAATATCGGGTTTCACTTTCGGATTGGTTGAATTCTTGCTGAAGTCCATTGGGATTTCTTCATTTGGGTTTAATGTGACAAGCAAGGTGGTTGAAGAAGAACAGAGCAAGCGATACCAGCAGGGGATCTTCGAGTTTGGAGTCGCATCCCCGATTTTCTTGCCGATAACTACGGCTGCAATAATCAACTTGGTCGCATTCTTATCCTGTATTGCACAAGCCCGGAAGCAAAGAAGCATAGAAGATGTGTTTATTCAAATGTTGTTGGCTGGTTTTGGAGTAGTGAACTGCTGGCCAGTATATGAAGGGATGGTGTTGAGGACAGATGAAGGAAAGATACCTAGGAAGATTACATTCATTTCAATTATTCTTGCATGGGTTCTTTACTTGGTATCCTCCTTTGCACTTTAATGGATATTTTCTGTGTCTCCACAAATATTCAACTTTTGCTGCTGTAATGTATGGTTGGAAGTGTGGTTGTGACATCACTAGTTGGTGATTCAAGTCTTATAATAATGTATGGCAGCCCTACAAATGGGCCTGGACCCCCACCAATTATTTACAATAGAGACTTCTATTTTCCTTTTGGCTTGAATATTATTGCAGGCACACTTTGCAACACAAGTCGGACAGATGAACCAAAAAAAAATACAATTGTCTTCATTAGTGGAAAAAAAAAGAGCTATAAAATCCTTGCAGAAATTTTCCTCAAAGCAACAAGCTTCTAAATTTGGTCTCGACCTGCCCTAGGTCCAGTTGAGTAGGCACTTGGTCAAGTCATTCCAAGATCTAGATTCATCGAACTTGAACAAAAAATACAAAACATACTTGTCTTTGTGCTTTGATCTTATCTCATTAGATTACAAGGACTCCCCAATAATTTCAGTAAATTAATTAATTAAGGTTTCTTTTTACCGTTTGGACCTCTTTTGAATTCAATAATGATACCTTCTTTGTCATGATTTGGACCCAAGTAGTCATTGATTGGCAGTAATAAAGAAATGTGGATGTTGGTGTCATTTCAAAGTCCACCTCTGTTAAAAATAAGAAAAGAAGAAGCTTATGAGTTTTATTTACAAGAAATGTTAAAAATGAAAGAACTTATGAGTTTACACTACAAGAAATTCACAGTTTATCGATAAAAATTACCGACGGATTAAATTCCGTTGGCAATTATTAACGAAATATTAATACATATAAAAATTTACTGACAGAAGTGTTCCGTAGGTAATTTTCGTGCGGTATGCTTTTAGGTACCATTTACCAACGGAATACCTACGGAAAATTACCGATGGAGGTATTAGTGAGTAAATTTTATCACATAAAGTACTATGACGGATTGCCCTGCAAAGTTCTGGAGTGGATAGTCTTGGTAGGTAAATTGCAGCTATAAAAATTCGCGGTTCTGGCCGAAATTTAAAGTAGGTAAATTTACTATAAATTAACTTCTACAGTTAAACGGAATTTACGACAAATAGTCTTTCGTAGGTAAATTTACGATAAAAATTAAGTTAGTTTACTACCAGACGGAGGTGTCACCGTGGGTATATTTTACTACTTATAAAATTACCTCTCTGATTCACCCAGACGGAGATTCTTGTGAATTGTCTTCCATAGGTAAATTACTATAAAATTCATAGTTGATCGACGGAAGTGTTCCGTAGGTAAATTTTACCTATAAATTACCTACGGGATTCTGAAAAACAAGGAATTACCTATAAAGAAATAATTTAGGAAAGATTAATCACTTAATCATACTTAATTTAATTACATGAAAAACAATTTAACATGTATGTGTGTGTTTTTATTTAATTATTTTTAAAGATTTTTTAAATATTTTTGCATAAGTTTTAGATGATTTTAACTTATTAATATTTTTGTCCATCATTTATTTATTAATTATTATTATATATTTATATATTATTTATTTTATTTGAAGAATTATAAAATTTGTGAAATTATTTTTTAACATTTTTATAAGATTTTGACATATTTTGGCCTATTTAGTTTATGTAAACACATGGTATTTTAGTTTGTAAACATGTTAATTTAAATTAAAAGCTTAATAGAATAAAATGGGTGATTCTTTCTGACCTGTTTTAAGTAACTCGAATGAGTTGGCCGAAATAGGTTAAATTTGAAACATTTCTATTTCCCATTAAATGCAGCCTCTTGTCAGTTCTTATTTGTTTTTCTCGCTGGTCTCCTCACGTTTAGCAACCTAGATTCGGACGCTGCCTCGCCAGTCCGTGATTTATTTATTTTTGGCAACAAAAGCAATCCCTAGTCCTACTAAAATATACTAAAAACAATCCCCCATTGTCCAACCCCCCCCCCCCCCCCCCTAGGGTCATTCTTCTCATCCTCCATAATCAAAATAAGAAAAACCTCAAATCGGCGTCTAGGGTTTCATTTTAAGTATCGACAAATCATTTTCTCTCGTATTAACTTTTAGTGCTGGATGATTTCTATTCACATTATCGCAAGTGGGTGATAGAGGTTTCGGAATAAGATGATGATTTAACTATTAAATATAAAATAAATCGATCTTAATAGAAATAAAGTATTTAGAAAGATAAACATTAAATCGCATCTTATTAAGCATTATTTTTCTTTGAAACTAATCTTTATTAAAGCATCATTAAAAAAGTTATATTAAGCCTTTAAAAAAAAACAAACGATGGCGTTTTAGTTGGCGTGATGGGTTATTAGAGTAGGTGAATTATTAAAATGAATTAAATGAACATTTAGGCAACATTTGATAATTGTTGTAGAAATGTGTAGGCACTGAGAAACGATGTTTTGGTTGCAACGTACAATTTTTCAAACCTAGAGGTTAAAGGGGGTTCCAAAGTAATAATCGATTGTTATCATAAAAAAAAATGTTTATTTACATTGTTCAATCATTTTTCAAATTAAAGATATTTGAAAATTTTCTCAAAATCTAAATATTTACAATTATTGTCATATTTGTAGAGAAGCGAATAAAACTACGAATTTTTTTAGTTAATAAAGGTATTAGTAATACTAATTCAAATATTTAGTTATTGGAATTTCTTAGGGATGTTAAAATTTTTGAATTTGAAGATTATTGCGGATTATATTTTAATCGAATCTCTAAGTTTTATTGTCCATAGTCTTATTTCCAAAAGAAAAATAAAAAGTAGCAAAAACAAATGCAACCTGATTTCTTTTTTAGTTTTGTTGGAATCTGCTGCATGATTTTAGGGTTTGTTATTCGGAATGGATTTGGATAAGTGGTTCGAGGTGAAAAGAGGCCGTCTCTCTTGGAGAGACGAGCTTCCAGCTTCTCTCTGAATATGTACGTTTTAGGGTTTTCTTAACTTTTCTTGTTTGCCTCCTCCTGAAATCACCCAAAATTTGATTTTTTCTAATTATGTTTTTATTTCTTTGGTGTTTTTGTAAGTTATTTTAGATTAGGGCACGAGATGACAAAACTAAATTTGGTACCTAATGCTGCAGTATGGCATGGTTGCGGCAAGCTTTAGGGGTTTTTTAAGAGCTATGTTTTCCATATCGTTTCTTCCGTTTTCTCAGTAACCAAGCGAAATGGATTTAGGCTCTCTCCCATTTTTTGAAAGAAAACTAGATCTCTTTGTATACATCCATCTGTAAGCATTTGTTTGTATCATCTGTTTTGTATCATATTGGATGTATAGATGGAGGGATTTATTGGCTCGTTTCGTACAATAATGTAATAGAAGGAAAATTATGGATTCCTCGAAATTTAGATGTTTGGTGAAAGGGGGTCATGCTTGTTCATTATAATTGTTCCAATCGCTCTTTCTCAGGATTCTGCATGTTCAAGAGGCTAGGTTTAATCCTTCACTTATCTTCTGAGAGGAAAAAAATTTATAAAGAGGTAACCAAAGGGCCTGACTCAGACCTAGCTTTGTGAAAAAATCCAAGGTATAGTCTCTTGAATGCTAGAACTAGCTGACCAAACTTAAAAAGGGAGTGTAACATGGAACATAATGGGTGGGAGCCTCTGGATGCGGAAGCTTACCTCTTGTTAAATGAGTTCTTTTTCATTCTCACACATCCAGGTTGACCAGTTTTCTTTCAACTTTTTGCACTCTCCAGTTGGATGTGATATCTAGTAATTCCTTTTGTGTACAGTTGTGGCCTGATTGAACCAGTCTTAGATGTTGAATCTGGATATAGCATTTCTTAAATTACACCTAGAGGGCCACTGATATGGTGGAACTAACCTTAAGGATGATTATGTACTATCTTGCCATTGTTAAAGGCCAACTGATGTGGATGGCAAAATAGAGAAAACAGTGAGGAACATTCTGAATAAAGGAACCAATGAAGAGAAAAATGGTGAATGCATCATATGTTAGGTAGTTTGAGATTGAGGTTCTTTGGTGAAACACATTGCAAATTCTGTCTGCCAATGTTGAGAAGAGCCATTTCAGTACTGCTTTGGTATGAGGTCTTTTGAAGAAAAAGCCTAAAAATAAAATTATAAAACCATGATGGAATTAGACACAAAGTGTTCAAATATCATACCAATATGGATAAAAAAAGCTCCATTAGGTTTCCCAACGGTAGAGTTCTTAGGGTTTTGCTGCCACCCCCAACCCCACCCTCAACCAACTATCTTTGCCCCATCATTTCAATGCTAGTGCAATTAAATTTTGAGGGACCCTGAAAATACCCCACCCTCAACCAACTATCTTTGCCCCATCATTTCAATGCTGGTGCAATTAAATTTTGAGGGACCCTGAAAATTTATTTAAAATTTTACACTTCCTTGCTTATATTTGGGGCATGTTTATAAATTGTTTCTTGAATTTAGTGTTTTTTCCTTCTTGTTTTTGAGAACAAAAAAAAAATGTTTTTCATACACTTTAACCAAACAGACATTAGTCTCCTTGGACTTTGGGATAGATAAGAATGATAATTATGAAGTCAACACAAATTAGTAGACAAATTCAAGCGAAAAGGCTCTTGATGTCAAGCTCGAACGGTAAAAGAGTGAGTTGAGAAGAATACAATATTGAATCCTTGTAAGAACATAGTAGATAATAGTATAATGTAAAATGTAAAAGTGAATAAAAGTAGAAATAAAATAAAGTGAATCCTTGTTGAGAAGAGCCATTTCAGTACTGCTTTGGTATGAGGTCTTTTGAAGAAAAAGCCTAAAAATAAAATTATAAAACCATGATGGAATTAGACACAAAGTGTTCAAATATCATACCAATATGGATAAAAAAGCTCCATTAGGTTTCCCAGCAGTAGAGTTCTTAGGGTTTGCTGCCACCCCCCAACCCCACCCTCAACCAACTTTCTTTGCCCCATCCATTTCAATGCTAGTACAATTAAATTTTTGAGGGACCCTGAAAATACCCCACCCTCAACCAACTATCTTTGCCCCATCATTTCAATGCTGGTGCAATTAAATTTTGAGGGACCCTGAAAATTTATTTAAACTTTTACACTTCCTTGCTTATATTTGGGGCATGTTTATAAATTGTTCTTGAATTTAGTGTTTTTTTTTCCTTCTTGTTTTTGAGAACAAAAAAAAAATGTTTTCATACACTTTAACCAAACAGGCCATTAGTCTCCTTGGACTTTTCATGGGATAGATAAAATTAATTATGGAAGTCAACACAAATTAGTGAACCAAATTCAAGCGAAAAGGCTCTTGGTATCAAGCTCGAACAGTAAAGAGTGAGTTGAGAAGGAATACAATATTGAATCCTTGTAAGAACATAGTAGATAATAGTATAATGTAAAATGTAAAAGTGAATAAAAGTAGAAATAAAATAATAATAATAATAATAATTCAAGCCAAGGCATTGATGGATTGGTTGGCCTATCTATATATATTTGTGGCTCAATATTATCAACCATCCATCTCCCTGACCACTAAAGCCATGACAGGCAGCCAACCCCTTCCTCTTCACACCAAGATGCTTATGGCCCATGCCTGCATAAACCGAGCATTTCCACTTGTCTACTCTTGTGCCATATTAACTCTACTCTATCGTCATTTCATTGGTCTACTCCACTCCAACTCCATGGTCTCCATCTTCCTTCTTCTGGCTGATTCAGTCCTAGCTTTCATGTGGAAGACCTCACAGGCTTTTCGCATCAGGTTTCAAAGTATCCGCCGATTCCGGTACGACTCGGGCGAGTAGTACCTGTCTCGATTTCTACCGCTACGAGTTCGATACTGGATACCCTCTGGGTATGAAATCAATCAAACTCGGTATAAAATCGATCAAACTCATTCAACCAGACCGAGTTTTAGGTTAAGCTCCAGTCAACTCAGATCAAAATTTTTTTCTTTTGAATAAAATAATGAAACTCAGGATCCCTTCCAAATGCAAATATTCAGGACTGTAAAAGCAAAAAGTTTGAAACTTTCCAACCATAGATGAGAAGATCAAGAAGAGAACCTGATTTTCGACGGGAAATCAGCACCATTTTGGGCCAAAAATCGACCTAATTTTTCTACAAATCAAGCTTTATCATTGGAAACGGGCTTTGGTTGTGTCAATTTAATCCTTCTTTTTCCTCCTCCAAATCTCTCCCTTTGCCTCTCTCTTCCATGTCCTTGATATAAGCTTTTCTGTTGTTCTGCACTTCCCGAGTTTTGGTTGTGGTGCTCGAGCTTTGATTGCAAACGAGCTTTTCTGTTGATGCGTATGTTCCAAATTTGCAGCCGCAGGTTGTGTAACACAATGGCAAAAGAGTTAGATTGGCGAAGTAAAAAAAAGGGGCTTCTACAAGGGTTGTTACATTATTAGAATGAAATATATTAGTGTAAAATTCATTTAGTAATAGAATAGAATTCGAGTTTATTAAAGTGCATTCATATATATGGTATGGAATGACATTTAATAACAAATTGAGTATTTTCATATGGTAAAAGTGAGAATCAAATCCCACATTTTTTTATATTATCATAAATAAATTTGAAACTTTATATAATTTTAAACGTGGATTATTTTCAAGCTGATTTAATTGTAAATATTTTTTTTTTTTTGTAATTTATAGAAGTTATTTTATATTTTTTTGGATTTTTTTTAATATAATATTCTCGTATCGCCCGATACTGGACCGAGATGCCGAGACCAAATATGTCTCAGGACCCTCCGAATCAGCGATCGATACTGCGACTTTGAACCATGTTTCGCATCCATGTATCCAACTTATCGTCGGTTTTCGTTAAACACCTTGAACATTACATCAAGAAGGAGGATAGTCCGGAGCTGGATGTTTTTATATGCATTGCTGATCCTTACAAGGAGCTACCCATTGTTGTGGTAAACACAACTCTATCCGTAATGGCGTATGATTATCCGACAGAGAAGTTGTTGATGTATGATTATCCGATAGAGAAGTTGAAGGTATATATATCCGATGATGGAGGCTCCAAACTCACCCTCTTTGCTTTCATGGAGGCCGCTGGGTTCGCTGCCCATTGGCTGCCTTATTGCAGGAATAAGAAGGTTTTGGAGAGGTGTCCAAAGGCACATTTTGGATCCTCCAAAACCTCAAGGTTCCCAAAGACCGATCAGCTTCAAGTAAACTTGAAAACTTGAAGTAGCTAAAATTATCAAAATAATTGTTAGTGAATTAAGAGTTGTTGCTTTATTGGTCTTCTGTATTTCTATTTTGTGAAGGTCTTAGTCTTTGGAGCACTAATTGTTATCTCTGTTTTCAAGGTCAAATTAGTTGTTGTTTTTAGGTCAATTAGTTTGCTGGTAAAACGTCTTAGTGGTTGCATAACTAGAATTCAATTATGAGTCATTGTGTTTTTATTCTGCATTTTTCTTCGAACAATAAGTAGATTCCTTTTTTCAGTTCTATTTCTCTTTGTTCATCTCCTTCCATATAACAACAGTGGTATTAGAGTTTCCTTGATCTAAGGGGCTGTGAGAATAGCTTGTGATAGTGATTGAGAGGTAAGTTTGCATTCAAAGAAGCTGAGTGAACATGGAAGCAAGTTTGAGCAGTCTCTCTGCCCTAGCTCCACCAATGTTCGATGAGGAGAACTATCAAGCTTGGGAAGTGAAAATGCAAGTCTACATGGAGGGTTTTGATTACTAGGAGGCAATGAAGATGACTATGAGGTGGCTGCACTTCATGGCAATCCAACCCTTAATCAAATCAAGCATCACAAGGAAATGAATACAAGAAAATCCAAGGCTAATGTAACGCCCCAAAAATACCCTAGTATTTTTATGATTTATATATATTTTTTATTATGTGTTTAGGGTATAAAATAAAGTAAATGAAATTTTTTTAGAATTTAAATCCTAAGAAAGAAAAATATATATATACAACCCGGAATTTATCCAAGTGTAAAGGGAAAATTTGGAATTTGTAAAATGAGGGCTGGAAGTAAAAATAAAATAGACTTAAATCTTAATGTGAGTTAAATATGAAGTGAAATAGAAAGGCTTAAATGTCAAAAAATGAGGGAAGTAAGAACTTTGTTTTGAGAATCCCACGATCAATAAGAAGTAAAATGAACAACATTAAATGAGGATTAAATAAAGTATGAGATGTCAAGATGACACAATTTGTGTATTTTATGATATTAGGAAATGAGGAAGGAAGAGGCTAAGATTGGAAGACCAAGTTTTAATTGAGATATTTACATTATGGTTTCCAGTGATCAAGAAGAGAAGGCGGTATTTTGAGAATGAAAGATTGAAGATGAAGCCGACTCAACATTTTCCTCTTATCATTTGATTGGAAAACCCCAATATGGACAAAAGTGTTTACATTAAGTTATAAATAGTTTTATTATTAGTTTGGATGGTTTGGAAGATATTATAAAGGAAATATTGATTTCGAAATAACATGAAAATTGTGAAACTTTTTCATTCTTTGTTTTGTTATATATTAGATTATAAATCAATGATGATGATTGTTGATAAAAACGTATGATCAGAATAAAAATTTATGGAAGGGACTAGACAATTACAGCATTAAGAATCTTTGAAATGAAAGGGCATAAAGATGTTGAGTTTCATTATTAAGATATCATTATTTAGATGGATTAATGATTTGACATTGAAGGAGTTAACCATCAGTTAAGTGATTAAAGATTATCAGTTAATTTATGATTCTAGGAAATATTCTTTCAGAGTGTATCTGATTATCTTTTTTGATAAAGGAAATACTGTGAAGTGAGACCATATGATTTTGTTTTACCGAGAGAATAAAATAATGATATTGGAATTAAAAACTAACCAGTGGTTTTATAATATCGTTTTGGTGTTGGAGGATGATTGAACCTTAGTTTAAAATCTCTAATAAAGTAATCTTTGAAAGATTAATTTTTAGACAAACATTCAGTTGGTTTGGTGACAACGTTTAAAGAATCTGTCCCAAAATCAATCTTATATTACTTAATATGGTTGAGGCGCAGAGAGGAATTTTAATTAAATTTTGAATAATATCAGATTGAACCTTATAAGAATTAGCCGAGAATTTACATGTTTTCCAGGCGTTTCAGTCATTTTGACGATAAAGTGGAAGTACATTGGAAGATAAGCAGATCCACCATGAGTCATTAGTCAGTTTGTTTGGGAAGCTTGCTGACAATATTCCTTGCAGATAGTTGGATTGATCAGAGTAGTAGTGGAGAGAAGTTATAAAGTGAAATTTTTGATAATTTTTTTGGTTCTGTGATGGATTAGTTTGAGCCCGCAGGCATCTGGAAGCATATCTTGCACTTAGCCCCATTAATGAGATTAAAAATCTGATATATTAACTCAAAAATCCGACCTCAACCAAAATCTTCACTTTGATCAATATTACATTCCTTTACTAATTATAATTGGAATAAAATTCTGACAGAGGAGAAAATAAAATGAGATCAAGATTGGGATTGGAATTAAATCTAGAAGCTTTTGGTTTAATTCTACCTTTCTCTCATTATTTTGAATCTCTCATCTCAAGTGTTTTGAGATTGCATGTTGAGATTGTTTGTTAGATTTGATTAAATAAATTACAGTTGGATTAGATTAAGAAATTGAGAAGTGATTAAGAATGAATAAACATTGAAAGATAAGTGATCTGATGAGAGTGTGTTTATATAAAAACACATCTTATCTTTGTATTTTCTTAAATGGATTGAATATCCCAAGCAGATCAATCATTTATTAGAATTGAGTTAAAGGACAAATTGTTATCTGAATAAGATTAATTTAAACGTAATCACTCTTGTGATCTTGGTCGTGACGGAAGGCAGATATGACGGTGCTTTGACGCGGCATTTACAGCCACTGCTTTTGCACGCGCCGCCGCACCTGTAAAACGCCTGGCTGGCGGGGCGTGACGTTAATTATCACTGCGTTGTTGAAATCTCGATTAAATCGATAGACTAATGCAAATATCGTCAATGGATTGAGAAAAGTACGTTGTTTGATGATTGGTGCCGTAATCTGTAACCTTCAGATAACAACGTTTATAATTGATTGTGATATATCATATCAGATCAAATATTGCTCTTTGCAGTGATCAGTGACAATTATCTGGCGTTATTCTCAATCTTCGTGTTTGATTGATATTAAAATGAAGAGCTATGAACCATAACGTATTAACTAGCATGTTATTTTACAAATCGTGGTATCAGAATGGATAACTGATTGGAGACCACAGGATCCCTTACTTTGCCTTATAAGGAGCGCAGGATCAGTCAGAAAAGCATTGAGTAAAGTATATAGTAATATGTAGTATGTTTTTGAAACAATTGATATTTTGTGATCAAAGAGATTAAACTAAACAGTTTTATCATGTATTTTGATGGGCGTGGATTAAATTTATAAACTACTGTTTTGATTTAATCATAAGTGTATTTTACGAAGCAGTTGACCTTATGTTATTTGTTTTTAAAGGGGATGCTAAATAATGATGATATGTTTGATCAGTGATTGTTTGATGTCTCAGATGGATTTGGACCATCTGTGGGTTGGGCCGGGGAGAGGATGCTTCCTGACTCAAGTGATGCAGTATCTATTGTTTCTGATAAATTTTAACAGAATCTTGACATGACTCCTTCAAAGAAAATGTGGGTGTTCTCAAATAAAGTACCGGAAGTGAAAGATCGAACATAGAGGATCGGAGGTAAATATAGTTGAGGATTGTTGAAGAATCTAATATGATCAGAGTACTCAGGCAAGGTGTTGACAATTGCAATCGACGAGATGCTTGTGAGCCTCTTAAACTTGTGGTTCATTGCAAAGATCATGACTCTGCACTAAAAGAAGATATGAAACTGTATTAACTAATTGAGAGAGAACACTAGGAATATATGAAATAGCGTAAAAATTGATGAATCTTTTTCATAATAAAAATATCAACTCAGTTATTTAAGCATATTTGAATTATTTTATTGACATCATTAATTTAAATAATTAAATGAAAAATGGAAGAATTTAAACCTAAAGATTGTATAGACTTGGGACGAAATTTGATTTGCCAAAGGAACATCAAGACATGGATTAATAAGTTGGAGACTAAAATACAAATTGCCCAGGGAAATTACAATAAATGATAAGTGGAAGGGTTAAAAAACTAATGACAAAAACATTCATATAAATGGAGGAGGACAAAATAATTCATTTTGATATCCGAACTCAGAAGGCATCTGGGAGAGGAGAGGAGAGGATCAGGCAGTATGGATTTGTATAAATGATCTTTGTGACTTTAAATATGATTACTATACATGAATTATAAAATATGATTATTCAGGTTTTTCTTGAAATTAATTGGTTCCATTTCAGTTTTTTTATTAGGAAGGAGCGTCTAACTCAAATTTAAGTTTGATTAAAATCCGATTAAATAATGTTTTGATCTACATGAATCTTCACAATTCCCAGGTTTATAGAATTGGTGAACAAGGTATGAATCTTGGATTCTTTAAATAATCAAAATGTTAATGAAGATTCATTTGGAGGGATTCATATTAGTTTTAAAGTGAGGTGAAATAGAAGTTATGGAAGAAAAGGTATAATGATTGAATTACCAGTTATAGACAATTCAGGAGACTTTATTTCTTTACCTTTTGAACTCTCTTAGATGGATGATGAAATTATTATTATGATCTTGAACCTAAAACTACTGTTGCATCCATAGGAGTGGGACTTATGATCTGGGTGAATATGCAGATGCAGATCAATCCATCAAACACTATTTTTTATTTGTTTTTCCGTGTTAAGCTAAATCTTATTAGAATATGAAAATGAAGAATAAATGAGAAATAAATTTGCTTTGGCTGGCAATTAAGGAAGAAAAGATTCATGATAACAAAGATAAGTTTACGAACATGTGATCTGGGATACAAGACTAATATTAATGTTTGTTATATCAGTGGCGGGCGTCCTGATATCTTGATCTTTGCGATTGGTATCCGTTCTGGTTAATATTGGTACTTCTGATAGTGCCTATTTGGCCTCATCACATTAATGCTCACGACACTCTGTCTATTAGTGCTCTGGCACTCTATCTATTAGTGTTCACGACATACCGTCACGATTAGTGCTACTGACACTCCTGCTCTGTGCCGGCAAATCCGCAGCGTACTCGACACTTTTTTGTATATAGTATCCTCGGATACTTATTGTCTTGTGTCTTACACTTTTAATGCTTGGTTAGAGTATTCCCCATAGTTATATATTAATAACTTTGGATAATGAATAGAGGAAACAAATGTGTATCATTCGATCTGTAATACCTTGATTTGAATAAGATTAAGCTCACCTTAGCTCATGGAGACCCGAATAAAAATAAGTCACATTATAAGCATAAGTCGAATACAAATAATCATAAGCTAACTCCTACGGGAGACACAGAATAAACATAAGTCAGATTATAAGCGTAAGTTACGAATAAGAATAAGCTCTGGGACTCCTACGGGAGATCTGAATAAGTATAAGCCTGTTATAAGCATAAGTACTTGTATAAGTCTATGATATGAATGCATACGATTTACGATATAATTATTGTTATATCTTTAGACATAAATGTGTACATGCATATTACATATTTCCAGCTGGCGTAAAGAGCTTAGCATGAGTTTTAATCCGTAGGTACATGAGAGAAGGCGTCAAAGAACTTCCGTATCCTATAGGAGCGACACGAGTAGGGGTTCATCAACATAGGTTCGTCTTTACGATCGATGGTGTAAATGTAGGTTTTGAATATGTAAATGGGACTGATGCGCGCATATGACACTTTATAAACACCACTACGGTGGTAGTTTATTTTGGACTTTTGTATATGATATGTTGATACAGTTATAAGACTTGGACATACCAATGCTCACAGTTAAAGTGATAAAGAGTCCAGTATATGTCGCCAGAGACGGTTCGGATCCCTTGTCAGGTCGGGCCAAGGAATCGGGAGTGTGACGAGCATCTTTCATAAGCACCTAAACAAAGTCATTGGGGGTGCAGGCGGTGCGAAGGGGATCTAAGGGCCAAAGTGTGACAAAACTCGGAAGGAAAAGAGAAGAGAGGGAAGGGAAAGAGGAGAAGTGATAATAACTCAAAAGTTGCTGCAGGAGAAGGTAATGTAAGCAACAAAGAAGGAAGATATTCTCCATGCAAGCATTGTGGCAAACAAAATCATCCCCGTTTTAGATGTTGGAGAAGTCTAGATGTAAGGTGCAGGAGATGTCAAAAAATGGGACACATTGAGAAGTTCTACAAGGATAAGGGAGATCAACAGCAAGGTGAAGCACATGTTGTAGTCCAACAAGAGGTAGATCAGTTGTTTGTTGCCTCTTATTTCATTTCTAGTACTCCATGTGACAATTGTCTTGTTGATAGTGGTTATACAAACTATATGACAAGTGATGAGAAACTGTTTAGAAACCTTGATAAGTCAATAAAATCAAGGGTGAAAATTGGAAATGGAGAACACTTAGCAATAGAGGAATTAGAGGATTGTAGCTAGAGCTGTCAAAATTATTATAGCGACCACGATTAATCGAGCCACGAATTAACCGATTAAAGCGGGTTTGGGGTGAGACCTAAACGGGTTCGGGTGATAAACGGGTCAACCCGTTTAACACGTTTAATAAACGCGTCGTGTTCGGGTGAGACATGCTAACCCGTTTATAACCCATTTACCCGTTTAAATAAAATTAATAAATTAATATTTTTTTAAAAAAAATTAAATGTTTTAATAACGACCACATAGAAAAATATATAAAGCAACATTTTTTAAAGCTATACGATTGTTAGTTTATGAAGTTAACATTTTTAAATAAAAACGGTAAATGGTTAAGCGAATTTGATTTCACCGTGTTAAATGGGTCAAGCGGGTGGTAAAAGCGGGTAAAATGGGTCGATAAGTGGTTTATCGTGTTAACTTAGGCCCGACCCGACCCAACGCGTTAAATTAGGCGTGTTAAGCGAGTGGTGACCGTGTTACGTTTATTAAGCGGTTCGTGTTCGATGTTTGATTTTTTACGTTTATTAAACATGTAAGGTATGCGGGTTTTACATATTTTTCACTCGTCACCGTTTAACCGTAAGCGTTTATTCTTGACCGTTTGACACCTAATTGCTGGCTATAAAGGGTTGTATGTAAGGATTAAAATTGGTTTTCTGATGAGTATGTTCCTGAGATTGGTCAGAACCTCCTAAGTTTGGAGCAGTTGGTAGAGAAGGGATTTACGATAGCATTTGAAGAGGGAAAATGTTTGATCTTTGATTCTGGAGGCAAAGAGTTGTTCAAGATAAAGATGCAGCAAAAGAGTTTTTTTGTGAATCATATCAAAAAGGAGAAAGTGGCATTCAAATGTCAATTCAATGATTCAAAGATATGGAACAAAATATTGGGGAATTTTCACCACAAAGGCTTGCAGTTTATGTAAAGAAATGATATGGTAAGAGGGTTACCAAACTTAGAGGATCAACTCTCAAGCTACAAGGCTTGTTTGATGGGCAAGTAAGCCAGATTTCTCTTCAAGGAGTCAACTTGGAGAGCTACAAAGGTTGCATCTGATCCATACAGACCTTTGTGGTCCACAAGTAACTCCTTCATTGAATTGTAGTAGGTATTTCATTATCTTCATTGATGATTATACCAGAATCTGCTAGATTTACTTCATGAGGAAAAAGTTAGAAGTTACTTAAGTGTTTTTGAAGTTTAAAAGATGGATTGAGAATCAAAGTAGCTATAGGATTTAGGTCATTAGATCTGATAATGGCATAGAATACACTTCACACACTATAAGAAAAAAGACTTATCTTAACGGTTTCTGACTGTCATCGTATGTGTTATATGTCATCATAACTTCGTAGTCTTATATGTCATCTATTGCAGTGTCAAAGTAGGTGTATCAGCAACCTTGACATATATAAAATGTTAATGAATGTGTTTTTCTATTAATCAATATAACCTCTTACCACTCGCAATATGTCAAGGTTTGTGTTCAAATAAATCATAGTTTCTTTAAAAGAGAGGGAAATATCAGGGTAAGGATCTTCCACCATAGATTTTAAATTGGAATTAGAAGCATATGTCATGATAGCCTTTGAAAAATTTAAAAATAAGCTTTTAATGTTGCAATGAAGAAAGTATGATGCAAATAACTTGTTGGCATATTGAAAATTGTTGCTTAATCTAAACATACAAATATATCTTGTTTTTTCATAACTAAGACTTTATCTTGGTAACCACAATGCACCATATAAATATGCATGTAGCTAATAAAAACACATGTATATATTGTGTTAATTTGGATTAAGTTTTCATCCCTTTGATATACAGCAAAATAATATATTCAAAGAAGAAGCTCGCGACTTTACTTAGAATAAAAGATACCAAGATAATGTAAATCAAGTTCTATTTATAATACATACGCAAAAATAAAAACTCATAGAACCAATAGATAAATTATACAACCAAATATTAATAACCCATGTATGTATATACATCTTTAAATGTCTCTATGCAAAAACCACCTTGAGTCTTTTCACACTAGCACGACTGCAGCCAAAAAAATAAATAAACAAATGACACTAATTAATTATTAGTTGAAGATGTGTGGCGCCCCCGATCAGGGGTGTCAGTTGTGTCGTCGAGCCGCGGAATTCTCGTCAATCAAGTCATGAGGCCGTACATGTGCAAAAATGGCCGCCCAGGCCTAAATCCCTACTCCCTTAAATGTACATTTTATACAAAAATGATTTATTACAGTTGTATTTAATTACAATTTATACAAAAGCGGGTCTCTTGCCCGAGAATTTACACAAAGAACAAAAGCCCCAAGATGAGGCCGGTTGGCCTTTTCTTCCGCCTCTAAAACCGGATGCGTCCCGTAAATCTGTCTTGATACTGAAAAAAATAGTCCACGTAGCAGGGTAAGGCAAACCAGTGAGTGGAATTTCCCCTCTTGGAGTTTACTCCTACTAAGTCTGATACAATGGCTATGAACATATAACACATTGCTAATATATCACTCATGCATATATTAACATAATTAGTTCCATAAATCATGTTATTCATTTTACAATATGCTATAAACTTAAGCTCACATGAGAATTTTAAAGACACAACCGAAGCAGTTCGATCTTGGGAAGGCGCCCACAACATCGCATAAACATGTTATTTTCTCGCAATAACACCCACACCACACGATGTGAATCCACAAGCGGTGGTGGAATTTAGCCCGGCTCTTTCTAAGGGATTTCTTAGCTCGAGTTGAGCTTTGGAGCCAGAGCCAACGGCCATCGGGCCTCAACAAATCCTATCCATTACAGGCCTTAAGCGAAGTAAAGCTTAGTAGGAGAAAAACCCTACCTTCACCGGAGTTTGTGAAACTCTCCCAAAATCGGTACTCACCGTAGCCCTCGGCGTGTAAGACCCGAGCTTGCCCCTCTTGTCTTTAGACGGTAAATGGAATCAGATCAGTCTCGTAGATCTTAGAAGAAGCCGGACTTCTCTCACAAAATGGAATCAGAGCTTAAATGAGACTCTAAAAAAACTCTCATCTTTGTTTACTCTACCTAATTTTTTTTTCCTTTTAGCATTCCATTTTATCGTTTGCTTTTCTTTCTTTTCCATTTCTCTTTCTCATTTTCTCTCGAATTTCTCCTCATTTTCTCATTTCTCTTTTTTCTCTCCCACTTTTTGGAGAATTTAAAGCCGTATAGGTCGAAATGGGGAAATTTCCTCCTCACCTTCTCGAAAACCAATTGTGTGGCTCTCAATTCCCATCCCTTTTCTTTTATTTCTTGTTGCATTTTCCCAGCGTCCTCAGCTCCAGTGGATCATTTATGGCTCATGGGATCATGTCTCGCATGTGGCTCCGATGTGGCCACATTCTTTTATCAAGTGTCCTGCGCTTTTGAGGTGCCATGGCATCTCCTTAACCCTCTGCGTGTCGTCGGCCTTGCGTCTAGAAAAGCGTGAAATCCAGGCTGCCTCGGAAT
Source organism: Tetrastigma voinierianum (assembly GCA_016808115.1). Taxonomy (NCBI): domain Eukaryota; kingdom Viridiplantae; phylum Streptophyta; class Magnoliopsida; order Vitales; family Vitaceae; genus Tetrastigma; species Tetrastigma voinierianum. Next base: position 48,526 of record JAEQBH010001710.1, read on the forward strand.
CCAGCGAGGAGATTAGCGTGGTTGCTAAATTCGCGAGGCGTTCAGCGGAGAAGTCAGTTTCGTCATCAGGATCTAGAAAATTCGGGATTTTGACGAAATTACCATTTATCCTTCATAGGAAATCACGGATTTTAGGGGTCTCACATTCTCCCAACAAAAAATTTAGATCGGAAGTGAATGCATCTGGCGTCACGGCCCGGCGTGCGTATGCGACCCTCTGCGGCCCAATTCTGCGGGTGTGTAAGCGCTGACCTTCCCAGTCCACGATCAGCGACAAATCTAATGGTACATCAACTTCAATCCATGTCTGAATGATATCCATTCACGAACATGCCGGTTCTGGCGCTGAGATAAATTTCCATTGGGTATCGAATCTCGATCCTCGACTCCACATCACTCAACTCTAAGTCTGTGATAGCCACAACGTATGTCCTCATCTCGAGTCTCTCAGAGGCACATCACTCAACTCTAAGTCTGGGTGATAACCATATCCTTGTGTTTTCTCTCTCGGCCAATAGAGCTTTTCGGCCTACACTTCGAGCCTCTTATATCCATACAGAAATTTTGGAATTGCTTCCCGGGTCTCTTACACCCACACAGAAATTCGGGACATCTCCCCGGGTCTCTTACACCCACCTGAAGTGGGATCCTCCCCGGGTCTCTTACACCCACCGCAGGGGAAGTCGAGGACATCTCCGGGTTTCTTACACCCACCACAGGGTCGAGGATCGAGCTGGATCTCTTCACCAACTCTGAAGTCAGGATCCCACTCCCACAGGGTCTCTACACCCACAAGAAGTCGGGACATCTCACGGGTCTCTTACACCCACCACGAGTCGGGATCCTCCTGGGTCTCTTACACCCACACGAAATTCGGGACACTCTCCCGGGTCTCTTACACCCACCACAAGTGGGATCACTCCTGGTCCTCTTACACCCACACGAAATTCAGGACATCTCCGGGTTTCTTACACCCCACCACAGAAGTCGGGATCGCTCCCGGGTCCTCTTACACCCACCGCAGAAATTCGAGATCACTCCCGAGGTCACCGCCCACAGGAAGTCGGGATCGCTCCGGGTCTCTTACCTGAAATTCAGGATCGCTCCGGGTCTCTTACACCTACGGAAATTCAGGATCCTCCGGTCTCTCTTACCCATCTGAAATTTGGGACGTCTCCCGGGTCCTCTTACCCTACGAAGTGGGATCGCTCCTGGTCTCTTACACTTATCACAGAATTTGGGACATCTCCACAGGTCTCTTACACCCTCATGAAATTCGGGATCGCTCCTAGGTCTCTTACACCCATCTGAGTTTAGGACATCTCTGGTCCTCTTACACCCATACGGGGCCGCTCGGATCTTCTGTAGTGCTCATCGCTAACTCGGGTTTCTCACCTTAGGGGATTACGGCCCCTTTCTTGCTTTGTCGACACACAAATATTTACTCCTCGTTTCTGATTGAACCATGAGTCTTCGTTGGGCGTAGTCGAGGCAGACTCGGCCACATCACAGAGTGGTGGACGGCCGTCACAGTGCACCACACACTGGCCACATGCGTGTTCTGTGCACCGCAGCGCAATCCCCGGCCTATCCGGTCAACTCTCACCCTATCTCCTAGGGGAAAACATCCATATCTGGCTTCTCTGAGGTCTCGACCTCTAAGCCCAGTACATCACCTGAATCACAATGAGAATGAGTATGATGCATCGATTCGCCTTCTCTATTCGATAAGTGCAAGAGTAGAAACGTACCCTACATATCTGGCTGCTCTGTATGCTCAGCCTGCAGTACCTTGAGACCTCTGCCTCCTAGGACAATCTCGCCTCATGTACCCAAGTGCATGTGAAATAACATATAGTCACCTTACCTTTGACTAGAAATCCGACCTGTGGAGTCTGTGCTGACCTCGACCTGATCTTGCCCCTCACGGCCTGTCTTTGCAGAAGGTGCTCGTGGCGCCAGCTGGCTGGTTCCCTCGACCCATACTAGGGTGTGGAAGGAATGGGCTATGCGCTCTCGTGTTCTCTGCAATTTAGCGAGGCTACTTGTGCCCCGAAATCCACAGGATCCACAATATAAGAGACCAATCCGTCTCACATGTCCAGTTGTCGCGAGAAATAACATATCCTGCCTGCTGACTAACGGCCCAATCCTGGCCTGCTGGTCTGGGGAAACTTCGTGTGAAGCGAGAAGTCACCTTTCTTCCGAACTAGAGAAGGCTGATCCTCCCTGCTGCCTGCCAACACCCATATCGAGTGCTCAGAGCATCTCGATCTCTCTCTCACATGGTGGTAGTCCCAGCCATGGAGTCCATGTCCCGTGGCGAAGTCCTCTGATCTGCGCGAATGGACAACCCCATTTGTTCTCAAATTTCCCCAACCTTGGCCGTATACGTGGCACGTAATCATCGACAAATCGGGCTAACAAGCGAATCTAGCCATGTAGTCCATCACAGTCATCGCCCCTGCCCGGCTCACAAGGAACTCTGAGCCTTCGCATGCCTGGAGTCTGCAGGCCTTGCCGTAGTGACTCACGAAACTGCGTTACTCTCACTAACCTAAAGTCTCACAGAAGTCTGACCCGTCTCCACCATACCGGGCCTGCCTCGGTGCGAATAAGTAACTGATCTGTGGTAGTGTGGAGGTGATCTCAGCCTCGATATGTTCTCAATTTGCATAAACCAATGGCCCGCCACCATCGGATCTCCTCCCCCTATGAACGTCGGAGGATGGTGCGTTCTAAACCCTGGAGGTTACTGGACCTCACCATTATCACTACATTTGTCATGTGCGATAGCATTCTTGCCTTCCACGATCTCGTGAACATGCGATCAAATACGGGGCGGCTGGTGATGTGTCGGTGGTGTCGACCCGATTTGTGGACGTACTCCGTCCTCGTCCTGCAACCATCTACACAAGTCGATGGTAGATTAAATTTCAATCTGATATCCACTAAAGGCTCAAACATAGCCAGAGATATATCATACCGCATTTTTTTCACATACTGCATTGCATTTATAATAATTGCAATATAAATATGTACCTCTTAAACTCATAAAAAATTTTTTTTTTTTTTTAAAATTTTGTACTATTTTTACCCTGTGAGCGGTGTTCATGAACGGTGTCCATGAGCGGTGATCCAAGCGGTACCCTAAGCGATTATTGTCTTGGGCGCGGGTTGGGTGCCGCGGTCTCGCGCTACAAGGCCCGCCGGCGGCACACGGCGGCGCGGTGCCCATGTCGTGGCGCTGCGCCGCAACGCTCAATTAGCTGGCGCGCGCCGCGCGCGCGGCCGATGAGGGCGCGGCGTCGGTGATGCGCGGTCGCGGCGCGTGCTCCCCCATGTGCGTGGCGCTTGTCGCGCGACCTCCGCGCTGGCCAGTCAACCTTCGGTGGCGGCGTCCGCCGATGTCGCGACATCCGTAACCCGAGAATCATGTCAGCGACATCGAATCACGTGTCGGCGACGCCGTTGCCCGACCCGAAGCCCGGTCGCCACCACCATATCGCGACATCGTTTTGGTATCGTGACATCCCTATATAATAATAACCGGCGGCGTCAAAGTGATGTCGCGACTTCTATCTATCGCCCGTATCGCGGCGTCGACATGATGTCGCTACCTCCTGCATTGTTGCCCATTAGCCGGCGGCGTCGACATGATGTAGCGACATGAATATCGACCTCATCTCTGCTTTGTCGCGCTGGCGCCCGTATGCGCGACTTCTCCTCTTCCACCCGTAGCCGGCGGCAGCCATGTGCGACCTCCTAACGCCACCCGTATGGCGACCTCACTTTGATGTCGAACCTCAAACTTCCAAACTCAATCCTGCCATGTCCAGGCGAGTAGCGGCGTCATTTACAGTCGCGACCTCCGCATGACCAATCAGTCGCGACCTAATAACGATGTCAGCGACCTCTCGAATCTCTGCACCTTTTTTTTTTTTCTCAAAAAATCATCCAATAGCCTTTCTTCACGCTACTCTTTGATCACGTGCTTCATTACTACGCCAAAATTCCACCGATTTCAAAAGTTGAATTACAACTCTTATGCGGCGGAACAACTCCACAAATCTCACAACACAATCTGCGGTCTTGCTTGATTAATTATCGAGAAAAATCAAATTTTTCATCCATTGCCTTCCTGCTACTCTAAAAGATCACATTAGCTTAAAAGCTCCGCTCTACCAGCTACTAAATTTCTAAATTTTAATTTCAATTCTTGTTATTAGCGGAATAAATTTCGAAATTCTAAATTCATTGATTAATATTAAAAGCTAGACATCAAATATTATTATTATTTTTCGTTTATTTCTAATTTGACTGGACCGTGCGCGTTATTGCAGAACACCTAAGGTTAGATTTTCGACCTAGTGTTCGACACTTTGTGTAATCTTGGCGTCTGTTCATACAATGCATACCCACCGACGTCTTCGCCACCATCACGCATCACATTTAATTCACCAAAATGCACCGCGATGTATGATCTATCCGTGCCCACAAAGTCCTAGGTATTTGGTATCACTGGCTTCTACATACCAGGAGCTCCCCGAGGTAGCGGATTTACCTTAGCTCGATACCATCTTTGTGGCGCCCCGATCCGAGGTGTCATTGACCCTTGCGTCGACCAGCGAATTCGATGTCTCAAGTCATGAGAGCCGCGTACATGTCTAATGGCCACTTGGGCCTACACATCCTACCCTTAAAAATGTACATTTATCTGAAAATGATTTATTACAATTGTATTTAATTACAATTTATACAAAATTTGATCCTCTTTTGATTTTTACAAAAGAACAAAAATACAAGATGAGGCCGGTTGGCCTTCACCTGGCCGCCTCTAAAACCGGATAAAGTCATCCCAATGCGTCAACTGTCACGAGAAAAATGGTCACGGCCCAGGTGATGAAAGCCCCGGTGGTGGAATTTACTACTTAGAGTCTCTTTCGCTTAGGAGTGTGATACAATGGCGCACAAACATATAACATGCTAATATATCACTCATGCATATATTAACATAATTAGTTCCATAAATCATATTCATTTTACAATAATAACATAAACTTAGCTCACATGGGCTAAGACCTGTGACCGACCAGGATTAAGTCATTTGACTGCCTGACATCGCATAAAACATGTTATTTTCGCCTAAACACCGCACCTGAAATCAAGCAAATCACCTGAGCAGTCAGTGGGTACAATCCCAAAGCCTCTAGGGATTTCTTAACTCGGTCCAAATCTTTTGGAGCCAGAAACCCGGCCATCGGGCCTCAACAAATCCCTATCATTACAAGCCCTTAAGCGAGCCATTAGGAGAAAAACCCCTACCTTCTCGGGTTTGTCGAAACTCCCCAATCCGTACTCACACGTAGCCCTCGGCGTGTAGACCAACTTTATAACTGGCTGACGAACCCGACCAGTCGATCGTCGTAGATCTTAGAGAAAGCTAGACTTTCTCCTCTAAAAATGGAATCCAAGCTTCACGTGCAAGACTCCTTCTCCTCCACGTTTTCTCTTTCCTTTTCTTATTCCATTTTCCCAGTTTGCTTTCTTTCTTTTCCATTTCTCTTTCTCATTTTCTGTAAGTTTTTGCCTCATTTCTCTCATTCCTCTTTGCCTCTCCCTTTTGATTGACCGTATGGGTCAAAATAGGAAATTTCTCTCACCTTATGACAATTGCTGCGCTCAATTTCATATCCTTTTTCTTTTATTTCTTTATTTCTTTTTTGACATCACATCACTCAAGTGGACATTGAAACCATGGGATCATCCACCCATGTGGCTCAATGTGAGCCCATTTCTTTTATGCCAAGTCATCACACCTTTTGGCTGCCAGCTACGTGTCATCAGAGCACCCCGTCTGAAAGCGTGCAAATCAGACCACCTCAGGTCAACGAAGTCTTCGACGTGGTTGCTAAATTCAGCGAGACGATTTCAAGCGGAGAAGTCCGTTTCGTCATCTAAGATCTAAGCCGTGATTTGACGGAAATTACCATTTATCCTTCCTTAGAAAATACGGATTTTCGGGGTCTCAAGATGAAATCCATACAATAAATCTTGTAACTGCACATTTGTCTTACCAAAATAACAAACGTACTACCAAAAAATATTAATGCTTACATTCATTATATACATGTGAATCTCTGTAAAAAATACCATCTCGAGTATTTCATTAAGCGATACCTATACCAAAATAAAATAAGGAAATAAAAATGATATTAACTAATTATTGATATAAAGATGAAACCCGTATAATGAAACTTTAGAACTACACAAACTTTAATCTTACCACAAAAACGCCGAAAAGGCTGTAGTAGAGTTATCGCAATGCAATGGCTGTATTGCAAAATAAGTCAACGAGTGAAGTTATGTGATGCAATGTCTATATCACCAATACAAGGCAAGTGAAGATCACAAGCATCACAAGATCATTCGCGCACCCGGTGCGGGGGGAATTTCGCACCGGTGCGAGATTTCTGTGAACAATAGCCCCGTTTTGTTTAAGCCCATAACTTTCTCATCAGAACTACATTTGGGTAATTTTAGTGCAGATGGAAGCACAAGAGTGTAGAATCAAAATATACCTAGAGAGAACACTTTTGAAATCATGATGAAGGTGTAATTTTTAAAATGCTCAAACTGGTCACTTTTTCCTCTCTTTTTCTTCTCTTGTTTTGTTTGACCAAACCCAGAAAGTGAACAAGTGTCGATGGAAAGCTTACGAAGTCTCCTATCCAGCAACGAGTACATTTCATCAAAGGAAATTGCTTACTTCTTCTATAACTTTCAAGTCATTTGTTACGGACAATGTGACATTTGGTTGGGGGGAAGGTTAGCGAAGGAAGTGGCATCCATTCTGATGCAAAGCCAAGACAAAGTGTGTGGTTTCTTTGATACCACTTACATGCGAGTTTCTAGACAATTCAAGGAGATGTTGGAGTTAAGTGGAAGGAATTAGGAAAGGCACAGTATTGGGATAATAGTGGGAGGTGAGGATGGGAATGATAATGAGCACTAAGCCCATAGAGGAACATATGTTTGAAAAGTAGACTGATATAGGTTAGTTACAATATGGGGTGTAGAATTTGCTATGATAACCGATAACAATCAACTTACAAAAATAAAAGGCGTCCATACCTCCCAGTAAAACCCCAGAGACTTGAATGCCTAACACCATTGAGCGTCGAAATTCCTGTTGGTGGTGCGATCATAATCAGTCTCTCTGAGGAAAAAAACTATGATGAGCACTTTCTTAACCATACCATAATGAAAAATGAATTAGGCTTGATCCAACATATCTCTTTCTTAAGAAAAGACAATGAAGCTTATCAAAATTTATTTTCATTTATTATGAAAAAATATGAATATTTCCAATATTGGAATACTCTGTTTGATCTCAGAAGATTCTCATTGGAAAGAAAACATGTAAAGGACCAGCACCTTCTTATAGGTTAGCTTTATGTAATTAACTATTAGATTTTCCATTCTCTGATAACACACAATTCACACAATTGTAATTAACTGAGAAAACATTATGGAGTTCTTATGCAAAATTCACTTTCCTCGATAAGTCATAAGAAATCACATGTAGATCTAGTCTGATTATATCACGAATCCTCTAAAATCCGATTTCAAATTATAAATCTTTGTGATTAAAAGAAACAATTATGATAATATAATTTACAATGACAAATAAAAGATGAATATTACTGTTTTATGAAGCAAGAAGAATATTTTCTTTTTTGTGTATTAGGCAATTTCAAAGGAAAAAGAAAGATAAAGAATACCAATTTGCGATTGGAGAGAACATGAACCATAGGCACAATTCTTTTCAGTTATCACATTGCTCTAATGCAGGATAAAAGCAAAAACAATCAAAAACTGGAAGCATATTATGAAGCAGGGAAAATAGTGAACAGTATGTAATAAGTGGCGTAGATTCTTTTATTTAAAATAAGATCCTAAAGGAATTTGGTGCATTTTTAAATATGAACATAGATGGCAGAATAAAAATAAAATTACTAATGGCGAGTTCATCTGAGCTAAAGTTTTTTGAAAGAAGATTCAAACTGTATATCGTAGTGAAGATACAGATGAAACAAAAATTATAGTTTAGCGATTATGGCGATGATATATAGGAGAAAAGAAAAAGGGTTGCTCTTAAGAAATTGAGTCTCTAACTCCATGTATGGAAGAAATGAGCAAATGAAAAGGGAGAGGCGATGACACGTCTGAGCCTGAGCTACTTTGAGTACCCGACCAGCTGACCCTCAAAATGCTAGATCTTTCTCATTGAGCTTGATGGATACCAGTATAATCCATAGTGCTTCCTCAACCACAGCCTCAGGTTTGGAAAACAATTATAGACATCATCATAGTGAGATCAATCTGGGAGAAACAGGCGTGATGGAGAAAATATGGTGATTGCCCATCTGAGGTTTGTTGGCGTGTGTTTAAGTGAAAAGGGAGAGGAGAAAAGTGTGTGAGGCTTGAAAGATTTGGGAATGGAAGGCATATTAGGGTTAAATTCAAGAGGGCTAGTGATGTGAAAAGAGGAGGAGGAAATTGGCGGTTTTTGAAAAATATGGAGGAGAGGAATCTTGCTAAAGAAGATGATGTAATTCAAAATATAAATCTATCCTTATAAAATAATTTGGACATCAATAATCAGAAATAATATCTTTAAAACAAAATTTTAAAAATCAAACACAATAAAAGTCACTTATAATACCCAAAATTGTTTTTATTTATAAAAATGATAAACCATTTAATCTTTTGCAAAAACTAATGTTTCTAAAAATTATTATTTCAATTTAAAATTTGAAGAGATATATGAGTTGGTCACATAATTTGACTTTGAACCTAATTTTATTTTATTCAGTTTAATTTATATTTTATAATTATTTATTATTTTAAAATTGATTTATATTTATCTGAAATTTTGAATTTTAATTACAATTATTTGAGTCAGTCACCATTTGTTTTTAAACATAAAGTAAGAAAAATTATTTCTTGAAAATCTAAAATTGTTTTGTTGAATCGTTCAAATTTGAAACCAATAAGGTCTTTAGTGTAAAATAAATTGGAAGTCAAACATCTTATTAAGGATATCTTCAATTTATACATATTAATTATCCAACGTACAATATTATCAGCAGTTAAATTTTAAATGTAAAATTTATGAACTATAATGTTATTCTTTTTTTTTCCCACGTGCCTTGAGCGCATATAAATATTGTAGCGGTGACTTATAGTTGCGTCAGGTTTCATCATCTAAATCATGGAACAACACAACAAGTTTATGTATGTCATTATTGCTTTGAAGTAAGTTGTATATGTCTATAATTGCTGATTTAAATACACAATATTGACATATATTTATTAACAGGTCGAACAATATAATAATAAAGATTGCATTTTCTTATGATAATGGAAGGTTTATCATGTGAGAAGTTAGAATGTTTTTATCTTTCTATATTAAGTATCTCTAATGAAATGGGTTGAGTGGGAGGAAAAACATAACCATTGTGGAGATGACAGATATCTTGTTGCATGAGAGAGAATACTTGAGAACTTTAAACAGCAAATAATCACAGCATTCTTCTCTACTAAGCAGACTACCTATAAAGGTGTTGAGAAAGAAGACACCCCTTTGGAAAACATGGTTGGAGTGTATCAAGCCAACTAAGATTTTTTTAAGGTGTTTGGCTATCTATGTTTCTCTTATATTCCATAGGTCGAAGAGACAAAGGCGGAAGAGAAGTTTGAGCCGGAGTGTTTTGTTGATATAACTGGTCTTATATCAGAGAACTTTGTAGAATATTGTGAATGTGAAGGTAATTACTAGAAAGGATGTTCGGTTGGAAATAAAAAAGAGTGGAAGTGGGCAGTGACACTCAAAATGAGCAGAAGATGAATCTTTGGACTTGAAGGATTACGAATGACACTCAGTCACTTGACATAAATCTTTTGTTGATATATACCCTGAGTTATTGCCAGTACAGATGCGGGGATAACAAAATTTACCCTAAGTTCCTCTTAAAGTAGCGTGCTTCCTCACGTTCTTAGGCTCTGGATCATCTGAGGATGAGTTTCGTCTTACAATGACATATATAATGATTCAAAATGAAATTGACTTCTATTTTGGATTTCGGGATTTTTTAAAGTGGTTGTTGTTATCGCTAAACCAGGTTGAAACGATTTAAAATAGATGTAAAAGAGAAGACCTTGAAGTTTTGGTGCTAGTTTAGTATGATGGAGTTGTAGAGGTGTCCTCGGGTTATTTCCTGCGTTAAGAACAGTGACATATAGTCATTTCCATGGATCTTTGTTTAACTTCAAAACCAACCCTTAGTGCATTCTGTTTGGACACAGCATTCCGGTATTAATATTGCATGATTGAAAGTAAAGCGTTAACCTACTTTCAATGACAAGTAATGACACTCTAATGGATGTCGATTAATACATAAATAAGAATACCATACTTGAACCCTCAAACATACCAAGTATTGACGAAAAAAGAAATGCATTAAATATATTTAAACCTAGTTTGGAAGGGTTGGCTTCCAAATAAATTACAGCTGTGAAAACAGAGGAACACTCGCGAGCCATCAAAACCAACCTAACAGCCCTCTTAGTTTTGAGGCTTTAGCGGTATCTTTGAGGTTGTCATCCTGAGGTGTGTTTGACAGCCTAGAAAATGAGGGAAAGGAAGAGAAAATGAGACCGAAAATGAGGTAAGTAAGTATTTACATGAATGGATAGCCTACGTTATAAATGTTCATAATCATTGACATCTAGCCCCACAGCTCAGAAAATATGACCTTCAAATAATGTGATTACATTGTTGAGGGCAAAGGGAATGAATCAAAAGCAAATTAGTTTGGATCGCGAAAACATGATAATTTAGCTATACACGATCATTTTATGATAGCGAAAATTCGCTATGATAGCGAAAATTTCGCTATGATAGCGAAAATTCAGCTATAGCGAAAATCTCGCTATGATTGCAAAAATTTCGCTATCTTTGCGAAATTTTCGCTATACTGCTGCCATTCTTCTCTTCTTCACCGCATCCTCCATTTGCATTATGCATCTTCCAACACGCTGCCATCCCCAGGCTTGATGAAATAAGCGAGAATTATACGAACACTAAACATAAATGACATATTGAATTACCAAACTGATATGATGGTAAGGTTCTGAAACCTGCAAAACTGCAAAAACAACCTTGAAACAAAATCGGTAAGTACTAATGGACTTTGTATCAATGTTAATTAATATGATTAATGCGAAAAGCACTCAAAACCTATTTTAAATGGGACTCAAAATGCTTGCGCAGTTTTCAATCCACCCCCGACCGACACATTGCCCCTTAACGTGCTAAAGAAGCAAATAAAGGACATGCGGTATGCTGCGAGTGATACATCCCGAAAAGTGTTAATACAAAGTGAGGCTTTCTGTCGATTATGAAAAATTTAGACTCGTACAAAACCAACATAAGAGAATCTTATTATCATGAGTTCAGTTCGAGGGAGCATCAATTCCAAGGAAGTCGACTGAACTTCACCAAAATCTAAGTGTTTTTAGGTAACCGGTTTGCAGACGATAAGTTGCTAAGCTATTCCGCCTGACCAGAGCTGCTGCCCAGGACCTTAAGCGGTGATGCTTCAAATAGATTCAGTTACACTCTTATTTCTTAGCCGATTGTATTGTAGGGCAATGCGGCTTCGACCGCTGAGAGTCAGCGTAACGGGGTCCACGGAGTGACTCCCAACCAGTGGGTTTAGGGCATCAAGTCGAGGATGCTCTTGACCTGACTGTCGAGGGCTTCACCCAGGGACTTGAATGATTTTGAGGAATGCAGCACCTACAGCTAGCCATCACCCATCCACTCATATGGTGAATTTACTAAGTGGTGACTCCCGACTAGTTGATAGATGCAGGGCTTCAAGGCTTTTCAGCATATACTCAATTTGTGTTAGGTTTTGAGACAAGTGTCACGACTTTCCATTCTCTTTCTTCTTTTTCTTTTGCTTTTCTTTTCATTTGGAAGACTATTTGTCTTCTTTTGGCAAATATAAACCTGGCTAGTATGAGTTGTCGCGGAATCTAGGCAGTTTGCAAAGTAAAAGATATAGGCGCCTTCTCAGCCTATTGATAGGCACGATATGCCTTGTGTGTGATTAGCTAAGGTGGATGGATAAGGTTAGATACTTTGGAGAATTTCAACAACCAAAAACTTACAATGCATGGAATATTAACGTATGGTAGCATACGGTGCTAATTTTTCAACATGAGGTAAAGTGAAACACAAAATATGGGAAAAGAAAGAAATGGTTTCAGAAGATGTAGAGAAAGATAAAATCTTTGACTGTAAAACTTTGATATATAACCAAGGTATTTGCATTGACTTAACATAGCTAAACATAATGCATACTAATCACAGCAAAAGATCCTTTGCCTATTGGCTAATACATACATCTATCTATCTCCTGAAACAAGTAGGCGGAGTTGATAAAAAAACAAAACAAAATGTGATAGATGACACTTCCAGCTCTAACTTTTCCCACGACCAAGTACTCTTATGGTGGCTCCATTGGGTAGGGATCGTAAACTGAAGGCGATCAGAACCACCTCACTCTCGTGTGGTGGTGTAGGCATGATGAATGCGAAGCTGCTGCGTGAGGCTGCCAGGCCTCATCAGGAGGATTTATTTGGAAGCGGATCTGGTGGCCCGATCACGAGTAGTGGGTTGTGTGACTCTGTCATCGAAATTTGTGGCAGAGGTGAGGTGAAAGTCTGAAGAAGCATGATGATTACTTGAGAAAGGACCTCGACTCGGGCCATCAGAAAGCAATGCAATGATCTCCCAGAGTAGTAGCAAGTTCCACAGCAGACATTCATGTGCAAACATATAACCCTAGAGGCCCCTTGGGGATATGCTCACGGTATTGGCTGTGATGTGGAGAGATGGAGCGTGATCTCGGGGAGGAGGCTGAGAATGAGGAAGGTGGGCAGATAATGCAGGCGAGTCCTCCACCTCCACCTGCAGGCAGTGCTCACCCCTCAGCGGGTCCTCTGTGCCAATCATCTTGACCTCCTCTTTCTTTGTAGAAGAATGAAGAGTGGCATATATAAAGGCAGGCTCGATGGATAAAACGAGGATAACTCACCCGCCGCTCTATACGTGGCTCCTCTGGGAACCCGGATACTCTAAGACACAGCGCGGCATAGGCATCAACGGGAAAATCCTCTACTGGGAGCAGATCTTGGGTGGACTTATCTGTGAGAAGTCATGTGATCATAGCAGGCTGGGAGGATGAACCAGAATCCTGAATATCTGTCTGGCGAGGCCTGGAATGGCTCTTCTCTGTCCTCTTGAAGTGGGAATAGGGTGGTCAGAAGTCGTGGTCCACGAGACATCTGGGAGGGAAAGGCTGTGCGAAGAGAGTATAGGCTCGGTAGTGGTATCACAAACGGCGAACCATCTCTCTGTGGTGCATTTTGAGGCCACTGCCCGATAGTTTGTGGGTTGCTAGAACCAGCACAGCGGGCCCAAGCGGTTGTAATATCTGTGACTCAAGTGGGGCGGTGTGGTTCAGGCAGGATCTCCTGTCTGGTAGAAACTCACGGGATCAATGTAGTGTGTCCTTCAAGCACCACCCAGGGATTAAAATCGAGTCATGAATAGCTGTGATGATGTTGTTGGATCTGGCGCATGAAACTCGATCACGTGGTGTATCGTGCGTGTGCTGACCAGCAATATCGTTGGAAGTCTTGTACGAAGATTGGCGTTGCGGTCGGATCAGCGACCTAAACGCCAGGGCTGATCGCGGCGAAAGGGATCTTCAGGCGGCGAACTCGTCGGTGGAGGAGCGGCGGCTACGGTGCAAACCGCGAAGACTCACGGGCGGATGTTGGCGCGCCAGCGCGGGGCGCCGGCGATGGACTCGGATGCCTGGGAGAAGGGCCAAGGTCCCACCGTGCGATGTCGCTGGATGAGCCGAAGCTGAGCCTCCTCCCGAAATAAACGGCCCGTCGAGGTGATGTCTGGAACACAGCAGCCACCAGGAACAATGACACCATCGAAATTATCGCGGACCACAGGCTTATAACGACCAGTGGTGCGAACCATGATGGAAGCCTGGGGCAGTCACGAGCGTGAAGGGTTGTGGTGCGGGGCTCGGCTCTGGTGTGTGACGGCGTGACTCCAGGTGCATGGAGCGGTGGTGAAGGGCTCGGCCCGCGGCGGGGGTGGCTCAGCGGCAGCAGCTCAGAGTTTGGAGAATGCTTTCGATGAAATTTGAGATTAAGGCCTGGGGCTGGAGCTGTGGGCGAAATACGGCCCAGGAAGCGATGGTGGGCTGGTGCTGTGACAGTGTAGAGTAGCTTCAGAGGCAGAGGGCACTTCATTTCTAGAAGCGGCAGGAGGCTGAATGAGAGTGTGGAGGGTATGACAACATAAATCTGTTTGGCGGTTGGAAAGATGCCACTTGATGAAACTTCTGAAGATAAATTTAAGCTATTATTGCGAAATTTATGCCTAAGCTAACATATTCTGCAAAATAAAAATAAAATAAATTAAATAAAGTAAAGAATAAAGAAATAAAAATAAACTAAAATAATAAAAAAAAATAAATAAAAATATACAAAAAAATAAAAAAATAAAAGTGACTTTAGATGACTAAAATCAAAATTTTTTGAGCGCGGTTTGGTCTGATGGGAGCCAGGCCGGCCCTCTACGCTCAAGTTTCATTCTTGGAGGATCGAGGAGGAGGAGCTCCTTTAAGCTTGCTGGGTGATATTATCTTCTTGGTTGCCTTAAATATCGGCTCCTTTGTGATGAGCTTCTTTTCACTTGGTGGTGCTGGGGAATCATTGGCTATGCGAGAGTGGCGATGGTCATTCTCCATCAATTGCTCACTTTTCTTCGTGATTCTTCACTGCGGTTTGAGCATTTGGTTTCCACTTGGGCCAATTAAGCAAACTTCATACGAATGATTGCCTCTCTCGTCTTCGATGAAGCGTGTTCTTTCAGGTGAAAATGAGCTCGATGTCATGTTGCCAAATGTAGTACATGACTCCGATAAACAATTGTTATCCCATGACTGATGCATGTAGCTTGCAGGAATGATAGACACAGTTGACGATTACAATCAGTTCGAAGGTATGAAACATCTAAATCCAGCAGGTAAGCTAGAATTTGTCCACCTTCACCAATACATCTCAGCTACACCCTTAGAATTTTACTATCAGTGGCTGGAATGAGTGATGTTGGTAAACAGATTCCCCAAACCAGTACTTTTCACCTGCCACACGCACCTGCACTACACACACACTGCACTACACACGCACACCTGCCTCTTGGCGCATGTGTGCGTTTACACCCTAGTCAGCAGTGCTATCCACAGTTCCTTTCAATATTAGTAATCTTGTGAGGATCTGGATCTCTCAGCTACGGGATCTTATCAATGAGTGCTTTGACTTTACTGCATGGGAGGAACTTTTCTCTAATGCCCACCTCTTTTAATAAGTACCAGTCCTTAATTCATATCATTATTGGACTTCAACAATCATCATCAACAGTGAACTTCTACTCTATATACTTAACTCCAATTTGAGATTGAGTTGCTGGTGCCTCATGCCTAAGTGGCAGAAATGGAGAGTATGTTTCTGGTGAATCTTGCTGATTGACGTATTACTCTGGGGCTCAAACTTTTTGCTGTTTCTTGATAATCGCAGAACATGATTTATGTTTCCACTCATATCAGTGATGATAACCTTGCTTTGCTCCATTCTTACATTGAATCTTGACAGATACATCTCGTAATTACAGTTTTCATGTATCTATAGAATTCCATACCAGGACACTATTATTCAGTTGTTCTTTTCATTAAAATGGACTTTACAACTGAGAGTATAATCTCTTATGTGAGTGACCTCCACTTTAACTGGGCCTGCCACAGTTGGTTGACATTGATGACTCTTCTCTACAAAATTTATGAGTTAAGATGAAACACACTCAATGGATCAGATGGAGTTAGCTATTTATTGTGTGTGAGGTGGGAGCAAGCTGGCTCTTATTGTCTTCAGAGGCATATGGAGTTTTAAACTCCATAGTAGTTCAGATGATTCCTCAGTGGGTTACTGGTGTACCATCAAAGAGGGCCCATGATCGACATTGCCGACCAAATTTATTCTTTGTTTGCTTCGCGTGCTGTTCTCATTTCAAATATCATTTGATTGAAGTGTTAGTTTGGCACTCATCTCAGTGTGGGAGGTGTTTTCCAATACTCACTGGTGGGTTAGAGCCTCATTCCTTTATACCTCCACCAGTTTGACTCATCTATCCCTTGGAAGTTTTCGACACATTTAAAAGTCATGAAACTTTAAATCAGTTCTCAACTGAAGTCCCTTCACATCAGTTCATTGGATTATTCATGGATTGTTTATATCATCAGAAATGGACCACCTAACATCATCTTATCAAAAATATGTTATGGACATACGATGATTCATGAACCTATCAAACACTGATAAAACTTTATCATTAATCTTATGAAGATAGGTATGGACACTTTCTTCCAGTGTGGATGGTTATCTTTAAAGATTTATTTAAAGAATTGACAAGATTATTGATTGAGTAATTCCTCAGACCTTGATGGATTGATTATATTTTGTACATCTTTGAGATTGGCAGAGATGCGACTCAACCCGACAAATCCATATCGGTTACACCTCCTTAAAAGTTATGCATACTTCCTGAAATCCGGGATGTGTGTATGGATTTTCATTTTCCATACCATAATAAGTTGAACAGGAACATGAATGATTATACCATATAACGGGTGGTATGATTTTGAAGATTACACTAACTCTAGGAGGGTGTATGTGATTCCTCGTAACATAATATATTTGTTGGATTCATGGAGGCTGCTTCTTGACTTTGTTGTTCTCAGGTGAGGATCATTTACTGTTTGTACTGTGACTGGCTTTGTCAATTGATTGCATAACTCTTTGAGTCTACAGTATTCACTATCCTGATGATGCATAACTTTATGACACAAAAAAAGAGACAAACGAAGAACAACAAAAGGCTTTTAGTTAAATGCTAATAGCAAAAATGAAGGTATGACAGCCAACATTGAGGTGTGTTTGTTAAAAGCAGAAGTCTAATAATGAAATTAAAAGGTTTAAGGTCACAATACTTGTAATCAAGAACAAAATATGGTAATTGGATATATGGTCCTTGGATTTCACGATGTCGGAAAATATGATGGATATTTTGTAAAAATATCAGTAATGCAAAATTAACAAAAATACTTTGTTCATAAAAATCACTTTTGTTTGAACTATAAAAAATGCATAAATAAGCAAATATACACTTGTTGAAGACGATATTCATTATAATTTATCGAGAAATTACATCACAATAGTAATTTAAAATAAGAATGAAGACCAGATGAAATATTGACTATTTGGCGAGAGGATACGTGCGATGAAGAGTGATATTCATTCAAGACATAGTGTTGCAGCCAACCATTGATTGCTTGAACGCCATGCATAAATGTTGACTCCTACCGACAGCTCTGAATGGATAGGAAATTGGAGTTCACCCACGTACTACCGTTGAAATCCTTCTTGCATTTGATATGGAATTTGAATAGCATTTGTGGATATGAGGATAGTTAACCATTCTATTCTTCACCATGAGCTTTGAAGGTCTTGAAGAAGGCGATATAACTCACATTGCCGGGGAAATATGTTGCCCTCGTTAGATGAATCTTCGATTGGTTCCAATACTCATGGACTCAGCCCAGTGAGGCAGTCTGTTAATAATTGTCATCCTTAGTTGTCTTCCTCCATGTGGCTTTTGGTGGCTTGATACTACTGGCGAGCTCTCTAGACATGGTCTTCATCTGTGTAGCATAGTGAAATCATCTTCACGGTGAATGGAAACTCAGAAATGGATGTGACTTTTGTTGTGGATCTCTGATATCACCATCATTTCTAGTATCACTGCATGTTGATTCCTGTCATCTGATCCGTCATAACTGTAGTAGAAGTACAATGAAGCTCCAGTGCGCTACTATCTGTTCAACTGCCGATCAAGAGGATAAATGTGTGGGTTGAAATAGATCCATTAATGTTGACTAAAACTCGATGGTTTCTTCCGGATAAAACCCGCTCAACATTAACACAGCGCTACTCGAACATGCGTAACGATCAGAACGGATCGGGATTTCCTTCTTTATCATCTAAATGGAAGTCCTAACCATTGAAATAGTTGATTCTCTTCTTCTTCACCAAACTCAGTTGAAATTTCTAGTAAATCGAGAAAATTATTTTTGCGCTTTATCATCTACGCCTCCATATCAGATCTTAGTTTCATGTTTGCTAAATAACAAAAACCAATTGATGAGACCTAGGATAAGCAATCCGGTTCTTTGTTTGGTGCGTTGAGCAGTAACCAATTTCAACACTAAGTGAAGATGATCAGTTTGGAAACCTTTGACAGAAGAACTCAATCAGTTGGGCGTGAGTTTCATACAAAAACCACCATTCGATTGCAATAAGTACTTATATTCAATATATAACAATAAAATAGTTATAAGAACCCTTATAATGAAATTAACACTCATCGGGAACCGTGATCTTAGCTATTCTTTGCCGATCACCAAATACTTTTTGCATAACCGAATAGCTCGGATGTGAATTAAATGTCAAATCAAATAAAAAAATTGTAGTAAAAATTGGATAATTGTTAGAAACTCATTATTTCCTCGTTTCAAATATAGAAGCGAACATCATGAACGACGAAGTAGCTCGGGGTTGGAACCAACTCAGTGCATGTGAAATTGGATTTTAGAATGGTATGATCTGATAGTGATTGAGAATTAGTATGCGAAAATAATATAAACATAAAATTATTAAAGGTGAATATTGGAGAAGAGGATATTAATTAGTTACTGTACATGAAGGATGTGAGTTCTATCCCAACGATCTGCGATGATAAGTTTCACCCACTCTTTAGCTTTGAGTCGATCTAAATTTGCCTTCATCAATCGAATCAACTCGTAGACAAATGACATGGTTAGGACGACTTCTGAATCAACAATGCGAAACATTGTGTATAGTGCCTCATAGATGGACCGCTGCTTCTCCACCTTCTCGATATTGATGATCAAACATATTTTCGACCGAATAACCAACTGGTCAGAAGTAATCTTGTGAAATGACCATTCGTACCAGTAGGAACACTTCAAATCAGCCCTCTTTTGTGAAAGAATTGTCAGAACAGCTAGTGCAATCCGCATTTGCTGCAGGAGCGCCTGATATCTCCACCACCTTTTTGTCGCATTTTGCGAAGCAACCAGTATGATTGTAAATGAAGTTGGTTATCTTTGACATTCAGATCCATTTGTTCACTGCTATCCTTTGCAATGTCTTCAAATTAAATCAATGCGGTGTCTTTGCAGCAGGTCAATACAGTTGTACTGTAGTAACAACTTTCTGCTTTCACAAATGCCCGATCCATTATACATTTATTTGAACCATTTGCTTCTCAACTGTAATGCGTCAGCAATGAGCCATACATGTATTTATTTGTGCGATGCTATCTCCGGCAGCATCAAACATATTGAGAAGAATTGTACTTCCCTTTTGAATATATCGCGTGAAATTAATTATCTTTCGATTTAGTTGGCCCGGTCCATCCATACGCCTGTATTATGATATATGTCTCCAGGTTTCTCCCTTTGTAAGTTGACATAAGCTTCCATGTCTTTATACTCATTTCAAGTACTTTTGATTTCACTCTGGAATGGTGGTTCGATGCTCATCCCTACATATAATAATTCAAGAAAAGCTGGTTATTAAAACATATTTCATATGGAGATAATAATGTCATTATTAAAACATATTTCATATGGAGATCATAATACAAAATATATTATATAATTAAACAAACACAGCATTTGTGCACCAAATCATGTTCTTAAAATGGTGTGAGTCAGCTTTTGAGGTGGAACCCCTTTCATATGAAGAGACTTCAATTAATAGTCTGTATTTTGATTAGACCACCTTTGAACATATTTTTAGGCTTTTTGTTTCTGATGAAGACTTGTATAATGATGGTGCAATTGGGATTAATAAAATCAGAACACTTTGTGAACTTTAATATCGTCTTGATGGATCACCTGGTTGTGAAGACTCGCCTATTGCAATTACGCAAAAAATAAAATCAACTTACATTTTATACATAATTATGTGAAAAAATGAATTAGGTATAAAGATTTACCAATTTTTCTTTTGCCTCTCTCATAAATCCTTGACACTTTGATATACATTCCCGTTCCACTAGCTTTTTGATACATGTCTTTTTTGCTTCTCGATATTCATCTCGCTCGTCGGGGTGCATGTCGACCCCGGATATAATATATCACTTCTCTTCACTTTATAAATATCCAGTAAGAATTTGTGATGTTTTCCTCCCATTGTCTTATAAGTAATTCGATTCGAATTTCTTCCACCTCATTGCTTTGGCACCAGCTACCTTTATGTTCTAAAAGTTGCCCATTTCTTGTTTTACTTATGGCTGCACATTTGGAATGACTAGCAGTATTTGAATTGGGATCATTATGTGACATATGAAACTTTTAAGCGAGTAATTCCACATTTTTATCGTTTAAACACAGCTAATTTACCAGGTGTTTCCATTTTTATGTCCTCCCGAAGGTGCTTATGATACTTCCCAATGCAGAGGATCTCGGCTCAAACTGGCTAGCAGTTTCTATAACCTTGTGATTTTATTGAAAATAAAATTCAAATCAGTCATGATCTTTGTATATGATATCATTATAATAACATTATATATATTAATTTAACATAAAAGTAAGACCTACCACAACATGATATCTAGCTTAATAATATCATTAAGATGTCTAAGAATATCTAAATTTCTAACATGTGTGTCTAAGATCTAAGTTTCAAACATTATATAAGTATAACTAAAATTTAATGTAAGTAATATCAAATGAAATATAATAAACTATAGTATAAAAATAAGATTATAGTATAAAAATGTTTTGAAACATTATATAAGTAAAATAACTATTAATTAAATAAATAATATAATTAATTAGTAAATTATATTATCAAATGAAACTAAAATACTTCTATAGTATAAAAATAAGATTATAGTATAAAGCTTGTTTGAAACATTATATAAGTAAAATAACTATTAAGTAAATAATAATATAATTAATTAACTAGAAATTATATTATCAAATGAAACTTAAAATAAAACTATAACAGTACAAAAATAAGATTATAGTATAAGTATTTGAAACATTATATAAGTAAAATAACTATTAAGTAAATAAATAATATAATTAATTAACTAAAATTATATTATCAAATGAAACCTAAGTAAAACTATGTAGTATAAAAATAAGATTATAGTATAAAATGTTTGAAACATTATATAAGTAAATAACTATTAAAGTAAATAAATATTATAATTGGTAACAGAGTACCAGCTATAAATGAAACTAAAAAAACTATAGTATAAAAATAAGATTATAGTATAAAAATGTTTGAAACATTATATAAGTAAAATAACTATTAAATAAATAAATAATATAATTAATTCTTTAAAATTATATTTATCAAATGAAACTATAATAAAACTATAGTATAAAAAATAAGATTATAATATAAAAATGTTTGAAACATTATATAAGTAAAACTATTAAGTAAATAAATAATATAATTAATTAACTGAGTATATTATCAAATGAAAACCACCAATAAAGCTATATTATAAAGCCAGATTATGTGCAAAAATGTTTGAAACATTATATAAGTAAAATAACTGTTAGTAATAAAATAATACTCTCGTTATTAACTCAAAATTATATTATCAAATGAAACCCTATAATAAAACTACAGTATAAAATATAATTTATAGTATAAAATGTTTGAAACATTATATAAGTAAAATAACTATTAAGTAAATAAATAATATAATTAATTAACTAAAAATTATATTATCTAATGAAACTATAATAAAACTATAGTATAAAAATGAATTATAATATAAAAATATTTGAAACATTATATAAGTAAAATAACTATTAAATGAAATAAATAATATAATTAATTAACTAAAAATTATATTATCAAATGAAATAAAATAAACTATAGTATAAAAATAAGATTATAATATAAAATGTTTCAAACATTATATAACTAAAATAACTATTAAAGTAAATAAATAATATAATTAATTGCAAAATTATATTATCAAAATAAGACTATAATATAAAAATGTTTGAAACATTACCCATAAGTAAAAATAACTATTAAGTAAATAAATAATATAATTAATTAACTCAAAAATTATATTAATAGTAAACTTTATAAACAAAACTATAGTATAAAAATATAATTTATAGTATAAAAATGTTTGAAACATTATATAAGTAAAATAACTATTAAAGCAAATAAATAATATAATTATTAATAAAATTATATTATCAAATGAAATATAATAATAAAACTATATTATAAAAATGAAGTTATAATATAAAAATGTTTGAAACATTATATAAGTAAAATAACTATTAAGTAAATAAATAATATAATTAATTAACTAAAAATTATATTATCAAATGAAACTTAAATAAAACTATATTATAAAATGATTACCAATAAAAATGTTTAAACATTATATAACTAAAATAACTATTAAACAAATAAAATAATATAATTAATTAACTAAAAATTATATTATCAAATGAAACTTATAATAAAACTATAGTATAAAAAATATATTATAGTTTAAAAATGTTTAAACAAATTTTCCATAACTAAAAAACAGATTATAGTAAATAACTGAGTTTGAAACATTATATAACTAAAATAACTATTAACAAAATAACTAATATATTATTGCTAGGGGGGATTGTGTTGTGAATTTGAATATTATGCTATATTCTTATCAAATAATAAAAATAAAATAAAACTATAGTATAAAATATATATTATAAACTACTTCAACACCAAAAATAAAACTAAATATATGCAAAAACAAAATTAATGAATAAAGAAACATACCTTAATTCACAAAAAGATCTTCCAAAAAATTAGGATAAATAACAAAGAAATTTTTTTTTTTGAGAGGTGAAATGGAGCTTAAGCGGATGGATGAGTTTGTAATGAAGAAAGTGTATTTTAGGGAATTATTTATAGAATTTTTTTAGATCCAAAATAGCCATTGGATTGTCAAAAAACCGTTATGGAATTTATTTCTAACAGTTGATTTGATTTTGGTTTAAATTTATTGTTGGATCATCATATATAAAGTTGAAAATCGATGCGGGCCAGATTGAATCCAAGCTTGATTTAAAATCAAGCGTTGGATAAAAAATCTGGCGTTGGATTTGCTAAAGGCGGACAATGCAGATGCGTCGGATCAAAATGAAAAAAAAAATCTAAGGGCGGGATAATTAGAAAAGGCGTCGAAAAAACTTCGAAAAATCGGCAATTTTTGACTTTCGTAGATAAATTGTGAAAAGGCGGCTGGGCCAGCGCCTCGGTAGTGTAAATCCGTCGAAAGTGTTAAAATCGGCCATTTTTCGGAAAATGTTGAAAATCAGATTTTTCCACGATTTTCACACGGAGTTTTCCATCCCAAAATCTTTTCGGCCTGCAGAAATCCGTTTTCGTCGAGAAAAATCTCTGTGCGAAAATCGATTTTGTTCCTTGCTTGTAATGAGGATTACAAGTACCCATCAACTCATCATTTGTAGTTTGGCACCATCCCTAGCAACGGCTTCATTTGATTCGTGCCACGTGTAGGGTCTTGGAATCAATAAAAATTTATCTGAGTTTGCTTCTCACTGCGTGGCGGCGTAACTCACTGCGGTATAAGCGACTCCCAGGATCGAACACATGGATGGTTTTGTCTTCTGAATGACTTATATAATGATTCGAAAATGGTGAGGTCATTTTAGATTTTTCGGATTTGCATAAAGGAGTGTGGTTATTGTTATCACTAAACTAGCAAGCAATTTAAAAATAAGATGTAAAGAAGACCTTGAAGTTTTGGGTCACTAGTTTGTGCGATGGGGTTGTAGAGGTGTCCTCACGGTTATTTCCTCGCATTAGGCCAAATGACATATAGTCATTTCCAAAGCGGGATCTGTTTAACTAAAAACCTGACCCTTAGTAACATTCCTATTTGAACCATATACTTGAGCATTTAATGTTCTGGGGTTGAAAATACAGCATTTAACCTACTTTTCAGTGGCTCGTAAATGACATCTAATGGATGTGATGTGCCATTAAACTGTTGAACCACTAAACATGTAAGTATTGACGAAGAAAATACATTAAATAGCATTTCAACTGCGTTTGAAGGGTTTGAAACACATCTGCGTCTGCTTCATGAAAGCGAGAGGAACACTGCAAACCCGTAACCAACCTATGACCCTCCTCTTCCAAGGTTTTGAGGCAGCGAAGCGTCCTTTGAGTTGTCATCCTCGAAAGGGATTGTGTTGGCTTGACCTAGAAAATGAGGAAAGAGGAGAGAAAGAAATAGGAACGAAATAGGAGCCATAAATGAAAGCGCATGAAACAATGATTTAAAATCTTATTATCATGGCTTATATAGCCCTGAACATGCGCGAAAATACCAAACTAACCTAAATAATATGATTACACTGAGGGCAAAAGGGGAATGAATCAAAACAGAGTCGTTTGGATCACAAAAGCATGATGTAGAATTTTCGCTATGCACGGTAATTTTCGCTATCATAGCGAAAATTCGCTATGATAGCTAAAATTTCTCTATGATAGCAAAGAATTGATATAGCGAAGAATTTACATTCTGATTGCATTCTTCTATGATTGCGAAAATTTCGCTATCATTGCGAAAATTCGTAATAACGTGAAATTACTTGCCAATCTTCTATTCTTTGCTTCCATCCACACTTTACACATTATGCATCTTCTGACACTTATTTTCTTCATCTAGGCTTGGTAATCGAAAAGGGAATTCATACGAACTGGCATAAATCCTTTGTTTGATGCCGTGATGGTGGTGGGTTTTGCGAGCCTGCAAAACTACCAAAAACAACCTCGAAACAAAATCAGTAGTATTAATCGGACCTGCACATGTCAATTGGCTTAATTAATATGATTAGTACCCAAAAAGCATTCAAAACCTATTTTAAATGGGACTCAAAATAGCACTTTTTGGGTACTAATCAATACCAAAGGTGTAATGTGGCTCTTTTGGAGCCTGTAGATTTTGAAGCAACCAAAGATGATCAGAGATGGATGAGTGCAATGAAAGAGGAACTGGGTGTGATTGAGAAAAATCAAACTTGGAGGTTGGTGTAGAAGTCTAAAGATAGGAAGATCATTGGACTAAAGTGGGTCTTTGGGGTTTGAAGGTGCGTATTTCAGCCAGACAGAGCTCAAAATTCTCGAGCCCCATCAAGGACCCTTGAGACATCAAATCCGGTTTAAGCCAAAGAGGAGGGTGAGAGATTACCTTGTGCCGGTTTCAAAAACCGATCCAATGGTCGGGACAACAAAGACTAAAGTGAACCAAGTCTTGGTTGCTACCTCCCAACAATATTCACAGAAGAGTGGAGCGCTGAACCTCAAATTAACGGTCTTGGAAAGTGTAGTACTAGTAAATCTCGATCAAGAAGGAAGCCAAAACCGATCCTTTTGGTGGTGTTGTGAAGGAACGCTCTCTCTCTCTTAAAACACATTTCTTTGGAAGGGATGACAAATATTAAATCTGTTGAGTTGCCAGAGATTACTTTTATAGGAAAACCTAACTCAGTGAAAAATCTCCCAGTGCCTTCTCTTTAGAGATGATGATTACTTGTCTTGTGTGTTTATTAAATCTCTGTTCCTCATGGACCAGTGCGATTAACCTCAGCCTACTCTATCTTACATTTGAAGGCCCTTGAACTCAGGGTTCCTAATCAGCTGACATTCCATTCTCGAGTATTCATCTCCCTCATATTTGGATCTCTTCGAAATAGTTTCCTCTCATCCCTCTACATCCATTAGTTTCTATTATGTTGTACTTTCTTCAACTGTGAATCAAACAGTCATGATAGCAATCCTTCAACCACATCATATTTATTCAATGAAAGATTAGTGGTTTTGACCTTTAACCCTTCACTTAGACAAAATCATATGATTGAGAAATAATTTTTCTTTGATATACGTAGTTGGTATGATAAGTGTAACTCCTCAGACAGCTGTGCACATCTATTAGTGATGATAATCCTTCTCTAGACTCATTATCTTAGTTGTGCACCAGAATTACATGGCGTTAACTCATGACGAAATTACTAATGATCCAATGATGCGTATATATACTCTCCTCCATTGGTGTGATCCTTTGTTGGCTGCCGGTACGTTGAATAGACCGGCTCTGCTTATTCATATCTTTGGCGACCTCGGTAACGTGATCGATTATTACATACGAATCAACATCAAAATCATCATGAAACACCCAGATAAAGGATGGCATAATTACCATGATGAACAATCATCTCCCGTTTAAACCGATCTAATCCATATGATTATCTCTGCTTAGTCTGAATGTAGCTATAGCCAGAAACCATCATGTCGCTCATCTCTTTGATCACATTTGCCAGATCGACGATCCGATCAAAGATAATGATATCATATAGTCTATTGGATCAACGTGATAGTCTCCTTAGATCTGACTAAGGATGTTGATCTCAGACAGATTATGCTGATGGAATCTGTATATCTGATCTAATGTGATTTTAACTATTGCTATGTGTTCAAACAAATATATATATAAAATGTGTGTATATATGCAAGGTATATATATCCTCAGATAAACAAAGTAGATATGAATTATAAATACCTGTGATTTAAGTTCTAAAAATACTAAATTCAGAACAAATTACTAACTTTGTTGATTCAACACGAAAAGTGAGTTAATGGAAACTAAACTAAAAATCTGTTAAGATCTCTTTACTTTAAATAGGTTGTATTTGGCTAAAGTTTGATTCATGAAAATTCTTATGATAGACTACCATCATGTTTTGATGACCTAATCATATATTAATACAGTAAATTTCACTTAAAACTATAACTAAATCTTTCTCTAAAGTAGCCAATAATCAATGCCGGAAAATATTATACTATATCATCTATCTCAAACCGTAGAACCAAGACACATTAGGCTTCGATCATAATACACATGTAACTCACAATCTCTCTTATGTGAGGCTTTGACATTCTATTAATGAATTAACTCAGTTGTGTTTATCAACTGAAATTCTTCAGTTATAGTGTAACATGGAGATCACATTAAAATGACAACATAAGTTCAGTAAAGTAATTAAATATGATGAGTTGAGGTTCAAGTTTTATTAAGGCTGTACCAGTTCATTCATCATTCACATCAAAGCCTATTAAATGATTAAAATATGGAGGAAATACAACTTTATAGTGAAAAGAAGAAAATGGAAAGGTGTGATCAGACCTCTTCTTCTATTCAATCTATATATTCTTTATTTAGGCAGACAATCCTAAAGAGTTGCATTGAGTGTTTCATCGGGATCCTTACCGCCCCCGCGAAGAGCTCCATTCTGAACTCTCCACGCATATTTCATTATATAACATAATAAAACCGAGTAGCATCATTTGTTATTGACCAAATCTGTGACGTGATAACTCATCAGTCCATAGCGACTCCATTACCAATGTGGTGAATCTGTCTCAGCGTTATTACCCCAGCGTCAAACATAAACATTTATTTGTTGTTGGTTCTACCAGCCTTGTGATGGATCCTTCTCAGCATTAGAACTATTCCATTTGACTACTTTTCTCATAGCCAATCATAATTTCTTCTAACCAGTCTGAACAGTGTACAAATCTGAAACTCTTGAAGTCTAGATTATGGACATGAACCAGATATTCATAGAGTTTATGGTGAGTAGATACAAAAAATGTTGCCAACTAAGTCATATTACTAGTACCATTATCTTTATTTCTTCAACTTCTGAAAATCATGGCAGATCGTTTGAGTCAGGATTTAGTGAATAGGACTTTTGGAAATGATGAAGTGGTGTCATATATGGATTGGGACAGTGGGATTATTATCTGAATAAAAAAGATAAATCATTATTCAATTACTCATATGTGGTTACGTCAGTACCATTTTTTAACCAGTTTTGAGAATTTATTTTATGTTAAATTCAAGTAAGTTGACAGTCATAAATTAAAATTTGGGCGTTAAACTATATTTATATCTAAAAACTATCAAAGCGACCACAACGCGGATCAATGGTATAAGAGATACCATTCATCACTATCGTATCTATTGGACTTGTTGATGGGGATTAAAGATCCATATCAATTAATGTGAATATCAAAATTAATGAAAAATAACATGTCAAACAATATATGATCGTAGTCTTCAGTGTTGTATTTTAGAGTACTATCATGTCTTTGGACTAACTCGTTGATAATAATGGTCAACATAGGCAGTTCAGTAGTAAAAGTTATACTGATTTTGAGATAAAACTACGAAACATTTTTTCTCATAATAAAGTTGATACTATCCAATGATTCTTAGAAACGCTCAAAGGAGTTGAAGTCATATATTTATAATATTTAATCTACTTCTAAATGAAGGTGTGTAGGAGATTATGTTGAAAAAATAAAGTTAATATGCTAAATTTGAAGAAGAGGTTTTATCTTGAAAAGTTATCTATAGCTTCTTAAGCTCTTAAAACATATTTGTATCGATGGATGGGCATTTGGCAACTGATTCAAACTTCAAGTGAGTCCACTGATAAAGTAGGATTCTGGTGGTTATATCTATATGTGGATCATGGTAAATAAGGAGAAGTAGAGCTCATATTACTATATTAAACAAATCTGATGAAGTCAAAATGGTCGTTGGTGAAATATCTTGCTGCGGCATGAGGGATCTGACGACTCAAAGTGAATCTTATATATGAGAAATACAGAACTTCAAACATTAATATTGAACAATTAAGAAAACCATTTCCCCAGCCTGAGCCACATATTTTACCGCACCATAAATGTTCTTTGCTTTGCCCGAAAACCTTACAAATCTGACCAACTACTAACCATGTCTGAACCACGATTATTACCTGTCTGAATGAGATCATGGAAAAGTCTGTAGAAAATGAGAAAAAGCCACTGCGGAGCTTGAGTAGTTTTCCTTGAAGAAAGACGAAGAAAGAGGCGAAATAGAACAGCCTATTGAAAAGAGAGAATACAAGGGAAGAATAAGCAAGAGGAAGATTCAAAAGATGAACTGGTATCGAATGAGGCATATGTCATCATGAAGGAGACACTGATGCAGAAAGACTTCGTCAGAGAAAGAGGTTTTGTGAAGCGCATATTCCCATTTAGATAGGTAATTAAGAAGAGAGGGTGGAGTTTGCTCTGTGAGCACAAACTAGTTAGGTTTGCTGCATTGGTTGGATAATTCTATACCACAAACATGGGTGGAAAGAAAGTGGTATGTCGAGAGGAAAATGGATCTCCTTCGATAGGGAGGCTCTCCCGACAAGACGGCCTTTGAAGGAGCTCTGAAGATGGTTCAAAATTCAAAAGTTGAAGGCAAGTCTATCCTTAAAATAGTAGAGTTACTAACGAATGGGAAGGGTGAGTGGAATTACACGAGAAGAACCATTTGAATCAATTTGCGGAGGAGCAAAGGTGTGGTTTATTTCTAGCCTCGGTCTACTCTCTTGAAACATTGAGCCACGATTTGTGAAGAATTAATACTATTATACGCAATATTGAAGGGGTAAAAGATTAATGTGGGAAAAGTGATAGAGAATTCCATCTTGAGCTATTACCAAAGAAAATATAGAGGTTTGATGCCATACCCAACAACTATCACTAGACTCTGCATCTTAGGAAAGGTAGAAGGAACCTGAGAAAAAGAAGAAAGGTGTCCCAAAACCTCCTCGACACTAGCGAGTATATGATTTTCCTCCACTATCAAAGAAAGAAAAAAAGGAAAAGCAAAGCAAATTGAAAAAGGAAAGGCAAAGGAAATTGAAGAATGAGACAGAGAAAAAAAATGAAGAGAATACTGAGCAAGCCATTGTGGTGAGCTGATGAAGAAGAAAGAAGCGGAGAAGTCGAGCCGGAATCTATCTCCAGATAAAAGGGATTATCACCATGAGCAAGCTGAAAGCTCTAGGTAGCAAGCAAGGATCAAAATATCGGTAAATACGGATATATCGGTAATTGGATTTTACGGAAATATCGGAAATGTAGAATGTAGGTAAAATATCGGTGGATATTTTAATACTCGGTTATTAATTTTTTTTATATTTTAATTATATAGATTGCTGAGAAATGATTCATATCTTAATTAAGGTATATTAAAATCAAATTGATTAGTAATTATTAAATTAAATATGTTATATTTAATATATTATTTAGATATTATTATGTTAAAGATATATTATTTATTTATTTTTTATTGTGTCTCATATTATGCAAATAATAGGAGATTCAAAAATATTATATATTATAATTTTAAATTTTAAATGATATTATTTTATTTCTTTTCCTTTTCAAATTAATATTTGATTTATAAATATTATAAGTTATAATGTAAAATAAAATAAAACAAAAATATTATAAAAAAGATTATGAACAAATAAATAATAAAATAATATAAAAAAGTTTACTTGTATTATAATAGAGTACGTCGGTAAACTAGTAGTTAGAGGGTCAAAGCCCCAGGGTATTTTGGATGGGTTTGAAGCCAATAAATTTTCGTATTTTTGAGTCGAGGAATTTTAGGAAAAATAATATTTTTTTGAGTATTTTTGAGAAGAGAGGGAGTGGAAGAGTAAAGGAGAGGATAGATGTGTAATGAGAAAGAGAGTAGAGAGAAAAATATAATTTATTTAATGCCTTACAAAAGCATGAATTATTTTCCCAGAGAAATACACTTTTTTTAATTCTGGGCTTTGGTTGGCTCGTTTTTCAATTTTCTCCACCATTTAAGCCATACAATATAATTTTAATTTTGGGAAAGTGGATTTTAAAGGGAAAAATCGGTTTTTCAGGTACTAAATGAAAAATGACCAAATTCGAAATTTTTAATCCTAATGAGACAGCGATCAAAAGTGCTGAATCTTAAAGAAGATGGAAGGCATGAAAGAATGGGAAAATCAAGCGAATGACTGAGAGAATGTGCTGCACAGACGGAAGGGGTGAGAAGAGAGATCATTTCTTTGATGAAGTGATCAGAAAAAGAGACTTAGAATGGAGGAAAGAATTGGAACAAAGAGAGATAAAGTGGAGAGAAGTGATAAGAGTCAGAGATGTGGCGTTCTGGGAAGAGACATGCATACATGAGTCCAATCTATTGAAAATGTTGGAGGACAGAGACAAAAGCTTAAAGGTAGCTATGGAGTCAAGAGACATAGAGTGGTTGAATAGTTTACAACATTGCAAGGATAGCTTGAGACTTAACACTCAAGAAATGATCATGACAAATGATGTGTTTCTTGAAGCGAGGTAGTGTGAACTCACGAGGAAGAGTGCAGATCTGAATTAGGACAATGAAGATAGTCTCAGGAAAAAAGAAAGTGTCATTACCACATGTCAAAATATTAGACTGCATACCTTACACCTTGCAAGAAAATCTTTATAAGTGTTTCATGTTGAATTAGATATCCACTCAGAACCAGAAGAATTGAAGAATATTTAAAGGAAAAAGGCGACCTGGTAAAGCCTCAAAGCAAGAAAATCATCAAATGAAACGAAAAATTGAATATTTCTCTTGTTTCTGAAATTATTTACTTGCATATTCCTTGTAATTACCTCTCAAACTCAATGAAATATCTTTGATGAATATGTGCAAATTTGTCTTGAGTTAGAGTTTTTTTGAATTTTTTAATAAGTTTGAATAATGAGAATTTAAGAGTTTGATGTTTGGTTTAATTGGAATAATGAGTTGATTTAATTTCTTGTGCTATGAGTAATTTGAAGAATTGAATTGCCTAATTGAAGTGAGCCTTTGAGTTGAGATACTTGGCTAATTTGTATGAACGAACCACAAAACCATGTTAGATGAGTGGGATCAATGAGCTTAATTGAAGTTGTAATGTTTTTAATGAACAAGTTGAATTTCAAGACTCGGGAAGATTTAAACAAATGATGGAACAAATAAGACTTATAATTCTTTTGTGGTAAACATTTTAGTTGTTGTCAACCGAAACATTACATAATTAAAAACATCTTAAACTAATTGTGCTGGGATTAGGAACATCTTCTGAGATCCATCATAGTTGTAATCTCCCTAGGATCCTTGAACTTGTTAGATTATTATTCAAGGCGAAATCCTAGGCAAAACAAGTGACAATAAATTATAAAGGCCATCCTTGGAAGTTTGAACTTTTCAAAGCTCACCCATGTAATATGCTTATGCATACACCCTAGTTCCTTATTTGAGCCTAATGTCTTTTTCATCATCAACAAACAAATGAAAAGCCTAAATCCTTTCTTAAATCTCATCATGCAGAAAAATACCTTGTAGTTTGCCCAAATTGCATTGTAAGTACAAAAGAAGTGGATAATAAGGCAAGTTTGAGGGAGTAAGAATTTTGTAATAAGAAAAAGGATGAGAGTATAAGGGGGGAAACCAATTGAGATGAAGAAAGAAGAATAGACGTATATTGAAGTTTATTGGAAATACAAGTGTCAAGGTGAATGAGTTTTGTCTTGTAGCCTTCCTCCCTTGAGTAATTAAGTTCTTAAGGGTGTTTCAACACCTAGTACCCTAATGCCAATTGGTATGAGAGCTGCTAACCCAAAGCCCTTTAAGGGTGATAGAAAGCTTTAAAAGGCAAAACGTTGCACAATTCCATAAACCTTGTAAAGAAATGAAAAGTAAAAAGCTTTTAGTATGAGGAACTGAACTTCAATTCTGAAAGTGGTCAAGAGAAATACCATAATGGAAATGTAAAAGATGTTTCAAACCAAGTTTGGGGTGCTTAAAGCGGCCTTAATAGAGAATAAGAAGGTGAAGAATGAAGGCAGATATGTTGAGTTTTATGTGTAATTTTGGTAAACTTGAACTTTAAATGTCCATTTATCTACCCAAGTACCCAAGCCACACATTACAAGCTTGAAAGACCTTATTGATCTTAAAGGTTGAGTTTGCCTACATTAGTGGAGAACAATATGACCAGCAAGCCTATAAGGCTTTAGAAAAACCATGGAAAAGTTCATTATATGAATAGTATCTCAAAAGATTAACTAATTTGCCAAATTGAAAATTAGGGAAGACCATCACACACTCATTGATCCAGGGTAATGATTAAATTGTTTACATTATATGAATTATTTGTTTGTTTAGTGAACTTAATTGAAAATCTTCTTCATTTTTTATTTGAAACTTGTTTAAAGATGATATTACAGCTACCCTATATGTAGATTGATTTGTGGATGTTAAGAAAAAAATGTCTAGTGCAACACAGAAAAATGTCCTTAAAAATAAAAGTTGAATTGTTTGAGGACAAACAAAAATTTTCTTCTCTTTGCTTGGGGACAAGCAAAACTTTAAGTTTGGGGGAGTTTGATGAGTCTAAAACCCATCCATCTTTTAAGCCCATTTTTCATGCATATTTGAGGATTTAAGGTCTAATTTAATGATGAATTATGAAATCTTCACCCAAATCTATGTTTTGCAAGGTTTTAATGCAAAAGAAACAAAAAGAATGAAAAAAGTAGTAGAAAATGGCTAGGGAAAGAAAATGCAGTTATGTCACGACATAATTACAACATTGTCGCGAAAAACCCCAAGAAACATGGAAAAGTTTGTTGCAACAAGCAGAACTGTGTCGCAACAAAGACAAAGCAGAGTATTCAAAAGAATAGTTAAAAGAATGTTGTGATATTTCCGCGGTTGTGTGTGACATAGTGGTAGGAATACGGGGCGACTATGTTGTGACATTCAGTTTATGTCGGCCTCTGATGAAAATTTGAAGGCAAAAGTATTGTCATGATATTCAAATGCTCTGTCGCAACATAGCATGAGAAGAGCTCATAAGGAAACAGTGGAATTATGTCACGACATAGAGATCATTGTCGCGACAAAACCAAAGACAGAACAAAAAGATTGTCGTGACAAAGAATAAAGCAGATGGCAGAAAGACGTTGTCAAGACATTCTAACCTCTGTTGCAATAGAAGAAGTGAGGAATCACTTAATGTTCATTGGAACAATGTCGCGACACAGAAATTGTTTGTCGCGACATAATGAAGAGCAGAAAGAAGAAAGTTTGACGCAACATAGAAAACTCAATAGCGACATAATATGGCAAAGAGTTGGAAAATTAATGTCGTGATAGGGATCTTTATGTCACAACATACCATTCAAAGATTAACACCACAAGGCATGGAAATTATGTCGTGATGTCAACAAATTGTGTCTTGACAATCACAACATGAAGTTACTTGAACTCTGTCACAACAAGAATGCTTATGTCGCAACAAATTACTCTAGGAATAACATTATAAGGCAAGAAAAATTTGTCGTGACATGGAAAACTTTGTCGTGACAATGACTCAAGAGGAATACAAGGCAAGAATGTTGCGATAAACTCACAACAAGGATGAAGACCTAAGAGATTGCACTTATGTCGCAACATTCATAAAATTTATCGCGACAAACTTGACAAAAGGCAGACATTGAAGACATGATAGAAATGTTGCGACAAAGCCACGACAAAGCCAGAAGCCAAAGAAGGATATTGTTATGTCGCGACATAGACTAACAATGTCGTGACAAAGACATCAATTGGGTCTGCATGGAAATCCACAAATCAGCCTTAAATTTTGGCCTAGCATTTCAAGGCCTATAAATAGAAAGTGCTTAGGGTAATGTGAGGAGCTTTTGCTCAACTTTCAGGAATCCTTGAGCTCTGAAATTCTTTGTGTGCGTGTCTATATATATATATATATATATATATTTTCTTTTATAGATTAAATTTTTTCTTAGATTATAGTAGTAGATACAGGCGAGATTACGAAATTTGGAAATATTGTAAATCAAGTTTCATTTATGTCTTAACTTTAATGGAATTTGGGAATGTTTCTGGAATTCATTTTTCTTCAGTTTTGATTACAATTTCAATGAAATTGCTTGATCAGCTAGTCATTGTCATTTATGATCCAATAATGAAAATCTAAGCTCCCTTTGGGAAGGATCTATGATTGGGATTATTGGTTTTGGTATTTTAATGTTGTTTTGGGAATGAAAACTAGAATGATTTAATTGGTGTTGTTCTAACATTGAACTGTTCTGAACATCAATGTTTGCTACCCAGAAAGAGTTGTATCATTGCTCTGATTTCCAAGAATCTCTTTGAGTGACACAAAGATGGACTACCTAAGAGCAAAGAGTAGTAACTTCGGGGTAAATTGCATTGATATTAATTGAACTAATGAACTATATGGATCACTGTGATACATCACTAGTGATGTTCTAACCTCGACTGAGTTTCCTCCTGGTGTGTGAGTTTTTCCGAA
The DNA here is from genome assembly GCA_016808115.1 of Tetrastigma voinierianum. Taxonomy (NCBI): domain Eukaryota; kingdom Viridiplantae; phylum Streptophyta; class Magnoliopsida; order Vitales; family Vitaceae; genus Tetrastigma; species Tetrastigma voinierianum. The sequence goes on from JAEQBH010001710.1 coordinate 84,135, forward strand.
AGACAGATCTACTGATCTATTAGTTTAATTCATAGAGGTTCCACCTAAATTGGAAGGAATAATCTCAATCATGTGTTAGCTAAGATTCTAATCAAGGAGAGAGGGCATTCTTGTCCAATTGATGGCTTGAGGCACTAATTATATTAGAGAGGGCATGCATTATCCTGGCTATGGGGGGAGTAAGAAATTTCTAGTCCTAAGAGATGGCTGTGAAGTACTAAGAAGAAAAAACAGTCAAATCTTCAAGAGGATTAAGTCTTACAAGTAGCTATTTAGACCCACTAACTAGAAATATAAATGTGGAAAGCTGGAGAGTGAAATGTGTAGTGTTAGGAGAAATTCCAATGCTACACTACCTTGCTCTTGGACAATTCCAATATTCATGTCCCATACTTTATATTTTATTTGGAAACTTGCAAATTGATGGTCACAACAACGATTTCATTCCCGGTGTTATTTTAGTCGATAAACTCTCTAATTCATATATTTTTATAATTTCTTTATTGTATTGTTAAATTTATTTTAGAAATATAATCATCAACAGGAAATTAGAGGTTTAAAAAGTGATGATCTTGAGTAGTGGGGTAGTTAATCTTTAGATTTTAAACTCAATCCTCGTGAGAATGATATCTTGACTTAAAATTCATTTTATTACTTGTATGACCTGTGCACTTGCAGTGATTTAGACCAAAACCAAATTTTAATTGAAAATTATTAACTACACAATAGAAAACATATTATAAATATTGAGACAAACAAAGTTTAAAAGTACTCATTCTTTGGGATTGAAGAATCTCTCTCTAGTATCAGTCAATCACTTTGTCAAATTTTGACATATGTTCAAAAATCGATTCAACAATAACAACAATAATCTATTTAAATTTTAAAAATAACTTAGGAAAAAATTGATTGAGCGTTCAATGGATTGTGGAATAACCAAAATAAGTTGTGAATTATGCAAGTAGATAATGTACGAAAGCATGGAAGAGAGGGTGGAGGATATGGTGAAGAGTGGGAACATAAGCCTGTTGAAAAAAAACCCCGAAATCAATCTTGGCAAAATATCAACTAGAACAGAGAAATAAAATAGGAAAAATAAATGACACAAGGATTTACATGAATAACTCCTTTATCGAAGGAAAAACCATGGACCAACCAAGACAAAATTCAATATGTAATAAATTTGTACGATTACATAGATTTTTACCGTTCACCCCCACAAAAAGTGAGACTAATACAGAAATGTGACATAACATAGTGTTTATCACTATATATCGAATAACTACCTTTATAAGTCAGTGCTAAACTTGAGAAATATGGGTTTTTTCTTTCTCACAATCTTCTTCTACCTTACTTCTCTCTCTTTTTCTTATAGGCAGAATATCAAGAATTGATTGTCCCTTCTATTAACTAAAGGACAATTGACCCTTTTCTAACCCTTTTATTAACCAAAGGATAGCTGATCCTTTTATTAATCAAAGATAAATTTCTTTTTTTTTTTCTTAATTAATGAGATAATTAATTAATGAGACGGACCTCATGAGAAGGACCGTACTCATCAAAGCCATGATTATATCTCTAAGGAAGACGTAAGTGAAGCTCTCAATAAATGGACAGCTGGATTCACAACTCATAACCATCCTCCAGTAGTTCAAGTTATTAGTCAGTCATGAGTAGTTTTTACTTGTTAGAAAGTGTCCCTCGGATCTCTCTGACTCATTCACAAATAATTTTTAAATTGAAATTGTCACTTCCTAAGTGTTTTTCAGTTGAATTACTTAAGGTGTATTTCTTTTTTATTCTTGCATCTTTGGCGGTGTCACTCATTAACTGAATACATACAGGTTCTTTGAGGAAGCTTGTGTTTCAGTCCATTGATATGAAAATAATTGTAAAAAATGTATTAACACTACTACAAAAAATGAAAACAATGCAGCGTTTAAAATTCATAATAACTGGAAAAAGCGCCATTATTTAGTGCTTTACATAGAGATTTATGGCGCTTGTTGCAAATGTCATTGTTTACTTTAGTATTTTTAGGTTATAGCTTATTTACGGTATGAAAACATTTTAGTCATTCCATAAGTTCATACATTGGAAGAATGAGTATAAATATCCTCTTTAGAACTGATCCCAATCATTTGCCCACAATTTTGAAAACCACAATCTTCTGCAAAATCGATAAGGAAACTAATAGCCGGTTCATTGCTATAGAGGAGACTCCTCAAGTGGAAGCTTTGAAGGGAAAATGGGCAGTGATTAGAGCCACACTCCCTCATGTCCCGACCCAACTCGCTAGGTCACCAAACTCAGGGAGTCAGCTCACATTGGATCTAGTTGAAGTCGTTTCTCAAGCCTTGAGATGCTCGCTCCCTTCCCCGGAAATGTCTGAACCTTAATCGATAGACGGGGAAGCGTAGAACCCGGAGGCGATATTGATGTCGTAATGGTTCAGGATGCATCGACACATAAGCAACCTAGATCTTAGAAGCATGAAGCTCTCGGAGAGCTCCAACTTGAGTGAGTTCAAGGAGGGGTAGATTAGGGTTGAAGCGAGGAGCAATGACCCGAGTTGCAGGATTGCGGCGTGGAGAGCAGGAACGATGATAGGGTCGTTGATGTGGTCATTGAATGAGGACAAGGCGTGTTAATCGTTGTGCCCCAGGGCGTGGTTCCGATTCTGATTCGATTGCTAAACTCTACCTACCCGGAGATGAGGGCAAAAGTATTGTCGGCGATTTCTAGGGTTTCTTCAATTGTGTGGATAGCTGCAAACATGTTTTGATCATAGAGGGGCTTCGAATGATGAACCCTTTTACAGGGTTTTAGAATCAAGAAGTGGGTTTGCCAAGGAAAAAGTTTTTATTGTCAAAAACTGGTATGCACTATTCTACATCTTCTTCTTCCATTTTTTTGGGTATTTTGATGATTTCAACAGAAGTTCATCCCATTCATCTTCTTCTTCTATGGTGTTCTAGATTCAAGTCCCACTATAGACAAAAATTTACATATCAAAAAAAAAAAAAAATCTCTTAGAAAAATGATTTCAAGTTTGTCTTAGTAAACACTAGAACTTGTCCAATTACAGGGTTCCTAATTATTATGGTCAAAGAATTTGCTTGATTCCGATATGTGGTGCTTAAAGAGGGTTTTTTTTTTGTTATTCTAAATATTCCTACATAGTTTTATGTTCAAATTTTGACTTAGATGTGAAATTCTGATCAAATCATAACTAGCCCGATAAGTTGTCCAATTTTCCTTTAAATTTTGCTTGAGTGTTTTAAGCATGAGGAACACCTTTGTTCACAATGAGGCCAGGCTACTTTCTATTATGAGGTTGGTACTATTTTGTATAGATCAACATGTCTTTGTGGTCATAATTCATATGTCTTCATTTGTGTGAGACTATTTAGTTAGTCTTCATTCTGAGGTTGTTTTTTTTAATCTCTTGTATATATATCAGTAGTCCATTAGGTTCGATACAAATATGAAAAGAAAAATAGAAAATTTGGTTCTAAGAAAGGCATGGCTTATGATGGGTGGGAGAAAAAAGTTATTCACTTTGGAGGTTTGAAGCTTTTTTTTTTCTTCTCATCCGTTTTCCACATAAACCAAAGGGAGGGGGGGAATGGAGATGCTATTCATTCCTTGGAATCATCTTTGGTCAGCGTATATAAATTGTTAGAACTGGTACTATTTAAAGAAAATGAACTCATACAAATATACAATGAATGCACTCACAATTTTTCTCCATTAAACTACTTCTCCCGATTGTGATCACAATGCCAAAACTTGATCCTTATCCAACGTCACCATGGAGTTACGGACTTCCATATGGAGAAGACCTGATAGCTGGCAATCCCAGGCTCATGCGCGTCGTCCACATCTTGGGAAGCCTAAGGATCATTCGAGCGTAGAGTGGTAGTATGAGAGTACTCGAAAGTGTATGTCAGTTGACGAAAAGCGAAATTTGTATCTTTATGAGAAGTTCAGTCCATATTACAGAGGACTAATGGCCGGATCTATCTTTGAATATCATAGTCCCGGAAGGGAGAGCCATTCCACTGCTACAACTTCAACTTTTGTGGGAAGTAGTCTCTTTCTTAGAATATTGGGGTCTTCTTGCTTCCACACTAAAAGTGAATTTGCTTCCTCAAGTGTTCAGAAGACCTTAGGAAGGAGAGAACAAGCATAAACATCTCTAACAAATGAGAAGAAGAAGAAGAAGCTGGATGCTGCTTCTATGAAAGATGAGACATCCTAGAATAAGAAAATGAAAGAGAAAGCACCAGCTGAATTAGGCGAGCCGGATCATGAGCTACTACGATGAATTTCGAGGAAGAGAAGCCTAGGAGGTGAATTCAATTGAGGAGTGATAAATATCCAGCCAAAGACTCAGGGATTTCATCACGCTATCGGGATAGCCTCGTGTGAGTTTGAGTAAGATAGACATTACTTAATTTCCATACTAGAAATATAAGTCATTTTGCTAGGTAACTTGATTGGTATAAGTACATGCGAGAGAAGTTGGTGTGGTATGAGGGTCCTTAATTTGCACTCGTCAAGGACGAAACCAGCAAGCGAGTAAAATGGGAAAAGGGAACCAAAAAATTTCTTTAAATCAACGGCTTGACCACTAAACTATACCTTGAAATTATAAATTGTTAGATTGTGCGTCAAGTCCCATCGGTTAAGAAATAGGGAGAGGATCATGAGTTGATAAGTATGGACAGCATCCTAGTGGTATGAGGAATTTTTGGGAGAAGCCAAAAACAAAGAGGTAGGAAACCGACTTTTTTAATTGTATATTTAGGCTTTTGGTGAATCCTCAAGTGCAATCGCAGACAATCCAATCATTTCATATTTGAAGGATCTCCAGGAGTAGGGAAGAGAACCATGACGGGGCATTGCTTGAGAAGTTTTGAACCTAACATCTTGAAGTAGTACACGAATTCAGTTAGAATGCTTGTGGTATTGTTTTCTTTGTTTCGAGATTTACTAGGTCGAGTCTATTACCTTTTCGGACTAGGGAGGGAGGCAGTAGAAGGATTTCAAGTTGAAGGTTAGTAACTTTGGAAGCAAATTTGTTTAAATGACTCCTTATATCCTCTTGAAATTTCACGAATTTAATTTAAATTATCATCTGCGCATATGAGAAGAATACAATCTCAAACTTCCATGTACAACAATGTCTAGGCATTTTAAACTTCTTTCCAAAAGTGTTACTGGTTGTCCATTAGTTTATAATGTCATTTTTTCCTCAAAGCTTCTTCCCCGATTGGTAACAATGTGTTGAGACTCATAATTTTCTAAGTTTCAATATGAAGGTTATATTCATAGCTAGAATGTATTACAGAGAGGTCCTATTTCCAGCATCCCAATAAATGTGAAAATGTCTTCATGCCACATAGAGGTCAATCTATCACAACTAAAACAACGCCACCTGACTCATGTAAGCCATGGAGCGATTAAAGGAGTCATCTCTTGATCGCATTGAACCAAAACCGATTTAACGAGTGATTGCACAAGTAAAACTCGAGGTACGTGTGCCTTGTGCTTTAATCCCTCATCACATAGGAAAATTCATGTGAAATGTGTAACTTTTCTTGTTACACTTTCCAGCAATAATTCTCTGTGGGGCTGAAAAACTATTTGAGAATGCTTAACTCCATATCAGAAACCACCTAGAGGAGTTACGAGAGCCCGATTAAAGTCTACTTTTGCTGTGCAGGACTTCCATGCTTCAAAATCTTAAGTCACTTTGCCTTGTTATTTCAAATTCCAACACCATCAAGGAGGTGATTAGATAATTATTAATAGGTGCTAATTGTTGAGAGATTGATTGATACTAAATGGTTACGATTTGATGCCTTTTTCTGTGCAACGGATTATTGAAGTGTTAGGTTTATTGATAAACATGAAGCAATGAGCTGCCTCCCAAATTAATTTGAATATAGCGAAAAGCCAAACATGATGTTCGACAAGCTATATGTTCCTTCGAGGCAGCAGCGATCAAAGTAAGCAAATAGGATTTGCTTAACCAATTCAAATCTTGGTTTTAATTTCTTCGTTCTTAAAGTTCTTTCTATTGAAGTTTAATATCAAGACAAGGAAAAATGTAAGATTATTTATTCCAATTGTCCATTGTTATGCTAGTTACCCCTTGAGGGAATATCGAAGCTTGTAAGCTGTTTGGGAAGAAAAACTTGCGAGGAATTCTGCTTAAAAATGTCATTGAGACGAAAGCCCAACCGATGCTTGATTTGATCATTTTGATATTGCTTAATCATCGAAGCTAGCACTTCAATACTTTTGAAAATCCTTGAGCAACAACCAGTTCAATTTCTCATAGTCTTGTTTCAATTTGCTTTATAACCTTCATGAAAAGCAGCAATGTCCAACTAAGATCCACATTTTGAAACCAAATTGTGGAACCTTATGAACATGAATTTAATGATGCTCATCATATTGGTATATTTTCTGCAATGACTTTAAAATTTATATGCTCACTTGATCAAGACAGTGTACCATAAAGTTGTCCATAAGTTTAGATTATTTCATTTAGTAGTTGGCTTAGACTGAATTCATATTCTGCATCCATGGGAGCTGCTAAATCCCTACAATTACTTATCAAGTTCATACTCTAATTATGATTTCTTAAACAGAATGTTCGTTATCAAAGAAAGGATAAAAAACTTGATGGTTCACAACGCACCACTTGAGATCATTTTCGAGGTAATTAAAGGCTTTCACCACGAGCAGTATCCTTTGGTTAAATTATTGTGCAATCCTCTCAGTAAGCATGCTTGTTGTTACCAGGACTTTGGTGGGAGGATTGAAGAAGCTTTGGATAATGGCGGTGTTGATAATCAGTGATTTGTGTCAGGTACAAGGAGTACTCATCAGTATATGGAGCTAATTGTGTTAATTACCTCCTTTTTCAATTTTAATTGCATAATTAAGGTTCGGTAATCTAACTTGGATGAGGCTATTGCATCAAAAGCAGGTTGAAGGTTACTTTGATTGCCAGAACTTGAGCTACAAAAACGCCATATCTGATGAAATGATTGAAGGTATTTAGATCTCCTACTGATAAATCAATATGTTAATTAAAAAGAAAAACACAAGATTAGGCAAAATATATAGGGATGTGGTTATTAATTTATAGAACTCCAAAACCCTAAAAAAAGTGTTTATAGGTATACCAAATCTAAGCAAGTCCATAATGCCAAATGGGATCAATGATGGGGTACAACATTGGGCCTATTGGCCTAATCCCTTTGCTACCACCAGAAATTCCAAAAAAATTCATAATGTCGCATCATGTTGATTGGATTGAACAAAATTCGAGTCACCTAACTTTAATACAATACTTCTCTTGGACCATGTGTTATGAATCACGAAAGCTTTGATTGACGAGAATATGAATTTAAGAACACAAAGATAAAGAAATCAACGTAAAGGTGCACAAGGGTTTTAATGTGGTACAATCAATTATGCTTACAAACATAGATGACTGAGAATCTTTCCACTATTCTTAAAAACCGAGAGTATAAGATTGAAGTATCAAAGTATTGTTAGGACTATGAAAAATCACAAAATCATAAACCTTAGGATGGCCACAATACCAAGAAAATACCTCACAATACTTTTAATTCTTAAAACTCTTACATCTCTACACACACCGAATAGCCTTTACAAGCTCATCTATCTCTCATAACTTTTCCCCCTCATGACCCAAAAATATTATGGATTAGCTACAAAGGTGGTTCGTGGATGATGTTGTGGAAGTGGCTTGCATTGACCGTGATGGGTTCCCCCTTTATTGAGGTTAGCGTTGGGTTCTTTGATTCTCCCTCTTGATAGTGAGTTTTCGAAATATGCTATGTTTTTCTTTCTCTTATTTTCTTGCCAATCCTTTAATTTTTTGTTTTGCGCAGTGAAAGTGATTAAATTTTCTGAACAATCAAATGGAGGGTAAGGGGTTGTGTTTAGTTTGTTAAATCTGTGAAATTTAATTTTGGGGATTATTATTTCTGTGATCAGGATTCATTTTATTCATATTAAGAAAGAAATTTTTTATTTGATATGCTTTTAGTGATGCATCTCTGTTGACAAATTTGTAGGATCATAGGCCCTTTGAAAGAGCCATCAACGGTTTTTGAGAGCATGGTTGTTTTTGGGCTTCATCCTAACTATGATATCCATTCACTTCAAAGACGGTTCTTTGCAAGAAAGAATGAAGGTTAAGGGAAATTCCGAAATGCACTTAGTGGTATGCTTCATTCTTGTGTGAAATCTAATATAAACCTCAGGTGGTCATTCTTGGGTATAAAATGTTTGACATGTTTAAATGTAGACATATGATGATGTCTTGAGCATAAAATGATCTTCATTTGCTATATTCAGGTCTTATTTGTCTACCCATTAGAAAAACAACCATCTCTTATATATAAAGATCTTTCGTTCATCTTTCATGGAGGCGTAGGGGTTGGTTGTAATTTCTAGGTCTTTTGCTCCTTATGATTGTGTTAATTTTGTTCCTCATTTTGCATATACTAAAAATTTAAGGTGCTATATTTTTAATTAAAGTCTTGCCCTATTGTAGATTTTGTATGTGATGAGTCCATAGAATTTTACTAGTAAATTGAAATGATTTTGTTGCTTACTTGGACCTTGTGAAATTATTTTAGATATAATAATCTTTTTTTTATTTTTTTTATTTTATGTCTTGGTGCTGCCCATGGATCCCTAGTTTGACAATATTAACCTTCAAAGAGGCATTGTCATATCATTAGTCATGATTACGGTTTCAAAATGAAAATTTTCATGAAGAATTTTCTAGATAAGTCCTCTGTGATTTTTATTAGTTCTTTATGGGTTCAAATATTGGAAAATCTTCATGGGTATACCAGTATATAGTAGTAGAAATCCAGCAATCCATGACACTTTTAGAATTTTCTATTGAGGGTAATTTTAGTGGCAAAACTACCACCACGAACACTTTTAATGTTAGATGCATGAAACTAGAATTAAGGTGTGTATGCATGCATGCATATACAGTGAGTTTGAAATGTGATCTTTTGATAATTTTTTAAAACTAAAGCTCTCTTGTGTTAATCAAATGATTGGTGTCTCTACTTGCACAAGATAAAATTTGAATATGATTCTATTTCTTAATTTTTTAACTTGAATTATTTATCGCAGGTAAGTGTGCAGCAATTGATTCTTTGCATGGTCAGCTAAGCGAAACATTTATGTGATATTTACCATGTACCTTATAATTTCTCTAGCCCCACCAGTGATTAAATCTCATGTTGATCATGGGATCATAAATCTTTTGTGCTTATCTTGCTTAAACTTGATAAATGTTTCAGGTTCATGCTATTGAGAGGACTCCTTCCAAGAGTGAGTTGAACAAAATACTTATAGTACAGGTATTTATGATATATCTTTTGTAATTTATTTTTTTTATTATGTTGTTTTGTTTCTTCTATTACTAGGAGTCCTAATCTTGACAAGTTCATGAAATTGGATATTCACCTTAATTTACTATGATATTAATTTTCAGATTCTTATTACTTTTATGTGGAGACCTATTGTCTACATTGATGGTTTATATTAATGACTATATCATGAACCCATGTATAACTGTGAATCTTATCTTCATTACCATAAGACCATGAAAAATTTTATTTAGTGATCTAACACTAAAATTCAAGGCCTATATTTGTGCTTGTAGGGATTGTGTGGAGTTTTGCTTTTGGGATTGAGAGGCTACAATATATATATATATATATATATATTCACCCTGGATGAAAATTTGTGTAATTATGAAAATGTCGATAACTTGATTTTACGGAAATATTAGGGAAATATCCACATAAATTTTGACACAAAATTTCCCTCTTTTGGATATGGAATTCCGATATTTTTTATTTTTATTTTTCAAATCCTAATTTTTTAATAATTAAATATTAATTTTGTGGGGTTATCATAGACATTTAAAAAGGCTACATAAATTTTTTTTAAAATTTTAAGGGCACTAGTTGGGTAAACGTGCCCAAGTTTTTTTCCTTTTGGTTACTCACTTGTGAATGCATTGGGTCGATAAACATGAGCTCTTGAAACCATTTTCAATCTCTTGGAACCAGTCCAGCAAATTTTCTAGCTATGTTCATCACTTAATTCAAGAGCTCATGTTTAATGTGGCAAGTTTCTTACAATTAGACTTCTTTTGTTTGTTAACAAATTATGGCTTTACTTTCTCTTTATTCAATTTGCCTGGTATTCATGTGACAATGTAAACTCTGAGGGGAAAAAAAAAAAAGAATTGTGTTAATTCTTCTTTTGTGAGTTAGATTAAGAAATAGGAAAAGGTCTGAAAAAACCACGGTGTTTTACTCAATATCTCACGTACACATGTAGCTTTATTTTGGTTCAAATAGGCCTGCATGAGTTTATAGTAAAATAAATACCCCATATATAAATTTTTATTTTTATTTTTATTGTCCGACCCATTTTGGTCCATTTTGGCTCAGTGATGCATAGAAATTTGTTGGGCTAGCCAAAAGTGGCGTGAATAAAAGTGAGCGGAATTGCCCCGAGCCACAAAGTGGGCATGAATAAAGATGGGCGAAACTGTATGTTATTTTCAAATATTAACAATGTACATAATGTTGTGTCAACCTTTTTGTATTATATCATTTGTTATTTTTCAAATATTAAGAATGTGCATAATGTTGTGTCAACCTTTTTTTTTTTTTTTTTATATCATTATTCTTTTTTCTACAGGTCAATTTGCATCTTACAAGTTATCATTGGTAGAGTTCTTTTCGACGGAATTATTATTCTAATTTGAGCTCAATATTATTATGTGAAATTCTATAACATATTTCAAAGTAATATATTGATGTCTTAGTCTAGTTGGTACTCTACAAAGTTTTTTGCTTGGTATTCTATATCTAAAACTTCATTTCCACATTTGAACAGGAACAGATGGACTCATATGCTGATTTTGATGAGCTTAGCACTCTTCCATAGAAAGATCCTCCACTACCAACAAATTAAAACATTTTGTACTCATACCCATAGAATCTATGAAACTTGTTCGAAATATTTGGTATGTTTGGATCAATATATATATATATATATATATATATATATATATATATATATATATATATATATCTTCTTCTTTATATATATATATATATATATATATATATATATATATATCAATGGCTTTGTAGCCTTATCCATATGACTTTGATATTTTTTCTCCTCTATATTACTTTTTCATATTGTATATACATTTCGATAATTATATTATTGTTATGTCAGGATTACCTTGATATGATGCCAAATAGGATTTAAAGTGACAAAGATGATGACACACTTGTAATGAGTGTCATGGATTCCTAAGCTGGCTATATAAAAATCAATGACCTCAAACCTCGTGTCATTGTTAAGATATTAGATTGAGGAAATATTACAAGTAGAGAATGACACTTTAAATGAATGTCATAGTTTTTGATTCACAAAGATAATCGAAATAAAATGTCATTATTGTGTAAAAACTTATACAATGATGTCGAGACCATGACACTTTAGGGGCGTCATTGTAACTCTTCAATGGCGCGTCGCCTGTCATTGATTAACTTTTTGTAGTGTAAAAATGCAAAATACATGTTTATTTTAAATTTCAAAAGAAAAATGTATTTTCGGGTATGGTAGTGTAAAATGTAAGTATTATAAGATATGAAAATCTTGTTCAATCATAATGAACGTTATTAGTAGCACTCATTTACATTAAGATGTATTGATAGATACTATGTTCTGACATAATACATGAAGTGTATTGAACCATATGTTATGTATTTTTTATGTTCTTGTAATTATTCCCCAGAATCAGCAGGGCTCTCGAACACAAGTTTTTCGACTTTGTCTAACATTACAAGCCATGAAAGCGGTGCTAATCAGAGAGAATGTAAGAGACAAGATGTCAGTGGCCATGGGGGTTGTGCCAAACCTTGTATGCATCCGGAGAGAGAAAATCGGATTCTCCCACCGTTTCAGAAGTGGTGCCCTTAACGTCTGTGGTATCGATCACGACTCTGTGTTTCAACACAAATCCAAATAAGAAAATTGTAACTACCTTCTCTTATTGTATCATACTTTCCCAATTATCTTGAATCTCTATTAGCTATTATTTCTTGTGGAGATGAAGAATTAATTTCTTTATTTTTGACTCACGAGTGTCCGACCACCATGACAAATGCAGTAGTGATACCAATAACCACCTGAGCGGTGCGTGCCATGTACTCAATGATCCCACATGGGGAATAAACACAGTGTATTCTACATTGTATATACAGATTCTTCCGCTGGACTGAGCTTGGTACATTCAGTTCCTCAAGTTTTCAAGCAGGTGAATGAGGAATAGATCACCCATGGTGGTGAGAATGAGCATGTGGAATGTGGTACTGGGAATGGATGGTTAATTTGTGTGTATGTCGGCTGCGGATGTTTTCCGTGAAGGTCGTCTATGTGGTTCCAGGAATGCGAGGGATCGGCGGGGTTATCCGTCGATCGAGTCTGGAGAATTTGGCAATGCTTCATGTTTCCGGTGAAGATAAAGGCCGGTGACTGGGGGCCTGGTGGCTTTTTACTTGAGCAATTTGCATTTATAGCAAAAAGTGTGAACTAATTGGATTCATTATTTGTTTTTCTGGCCAATATGCGGATGGGCGGGGTATGGCCGCGGTGGTGACGCGACTTGTACACAAGCGCTATCTTCCTTGATGTGAGAAGGATGGAGTCGTCATTGCCAAGCCTTGCGTGTATGTTTTCGCATGGTGGTTTGGAAGTGATTCAATCACCATCTATGCCTTTTCTCCCCCAACTTCTTTCTGTGATTCTACCTCAATATTCCCCAAGGTATGCCCATCTATACATTCATTACCATCATATATATACCACACCACAGGGAAGTAGCATGTGTCAAACCTTGATTTGAAAATAAAGGCAAATAAGGTATAAAGAAAGGGAAATACATGGTAATACCTACAGTTAATTAAAGTAACATCTCTACCTAAAAGACAATTTTTTTTTTGACATGTTCAAAACTATGTATTTCCCATTATTTATACCTTATTTACCTTTATTTCCAGATCGGTAACCTGATACATACTTTTCCCATTCTACTATCCATCCTGATATCTGTGAGTACCATGGTCTTTAAACCTACTACTCAATGGGCCCAGGGCCTATTTGGCTTGAGAATCGCGGCTGCGTAGGCGACTCACCCTACATATTGTATTAAAGCCCAGGGGGGCACTAGACGGGAGGAATTGAGAAAGCCCGTCTGTGAACCCGGGGTGTCTCACACAAAATATCGCAATGGCGGCCACGTCTAATTTTAAGTCCCAGTTAGCCATCCTTTATTTATGCCAAACAAGTTCGTTGTTGTTATTGTAAATATATAAGCGAATCACATAAATGATGTTATGCAAAATTTCCTGTAGTTTCCAAATCCCATGTACTTCTCGGGAGAATAATATTTGATAGGGAAGAATGGGTGGTCATGATAAGGGGAAAATCAGTCACATAAGATAAAGAAAACATGTTATCCTAAAAATGAAGACTCCTTCCTAAGATAGAAGGAGGTCGGCAGCTTCTCTATATTCAGGGAGATCCCCACGAGGGGTAAGCAATTCCAACTCACGCGCCGCAACTATGTCCTCTCCATATTTTTCTTGACTTGATCATCGAGGAAATGGTAACCCACACCGGATCGCCCTTTTGCAAGTTTACATTGTGCCATTGGCGGAGTCAACGATCAAAGAGTAACTGCTCAGTGCCATGTGTCTGTGGGAAGCAGAACAAAAAGTCTTTGTCCTACCTGAAGCTACAAGGCTTGTCATCATGACTATCTAGCAGCCCTTAAATCGTTTTAATAGCTTGCAGCCAGATTCCCCTCCCGTCTGATTCTTCCAAGGCGTCGCGATGTCAAACAACCCGATGATTCAATCGCTAGAAGATCAATTCCTCCATTAGCACTAGGACATGGAGAAGAAACAGGAGGAACAAGCAAGACAGATAAAGGAGTTATAGGATCATGCTAAACGCCTATAGCGTGAGAATGACCGATTAAGGGCCTAGGTAGAAAAAAGACGTGATCTTGGTAGAAGAGATGTGCAAGATAGCAGACGAGCTTTGCATCAAATCCCTTGCAATAGAGAGCCCATTGTATCCCGAGGATGAGGTCGATGCTGACGGATGGCCGAGTTGTCATCGGGTGGTTCAGCTGAGCCTTTCACCGAGTAAAGAACACAGGGCGAATCGTAAGAGAGGACCTGCGTCGCCACGCCTTTAGTGATGTCGCTGAGTGGCGGCCGGCGTCTCGGAGCAGGAGATGAAGTGGTTGAGGGCGGTGCCAATCAAATCGAGCCCTTGGCGATGCATTAGTATTGCCTGCAGGTGCAATGCCATCAATGCCGTTTGTACATCCATGCCGGTATGGGGCGGAGACATTTTATGTAGCATGAGCTCAGGTCGGGGACCGAGCAACATGCATCTTCTTGCCACAGGGCGGCACATTCTTGTTCTACGGTACCTCGGTGAGTTTGTCATGCGGCTTTTCCATGTTCGGCTCTATTGACCCTTACAACCATGTCGCTATAATCAGGGCAATGATACTAGCGTCGACAATGGCTGGTTTGTTGTGTAAAAGTGTTCCGGAGAAGTGGCGCATGGAGCCGCGCGTTGGCATGGTTTCATTACGCGCCGAAACCGATAAACTCATTCTTCAATGACATGTGGGCAACGATACCGTATCCCTTAGTACCTTTGTTTGGTGTGACAAGGCGCCGGCTCCTTACCTAAATGGGTCGCATTGGTCGGGGGCATGAATGGTGACATTCTTGAACTTTGACATGTATCACGCCATTAAGCTTCTCACGATTCCAATTTCATCCGTGGCGGTAAAATCATGTGTGTCACGGCGGCATAACGATCTTACCGTCTGGGTGTCGTAGATGCCTATGTGAACTTGCTCAATAATGTTTTTGGTCTCGAGCAGGGGCAACGCGTCTTTGATTGGGGCTTGAAATAATCGACGATACAGAACGTCATTTATTAATGCATACCTGACTACCAGGGCTTTTGTTCTGGTGGTGGCTCTTTTGTCCTCGGGCAGAGTCCCATTTTTCAAGTAATTGGCGATTGGTAGCATCCATGAATCACTGATTTGGGTGTTAGCGTAAAAGTGCCTCGTCGAGTAAAGGGATTTTCCACTGACATTCCCCAGTTCCGTGGTAAGAGTAAAAAAGATTACAGAAGCTAGGTTGACGAGGGCATCAACCATTTGGTTCTTTGATCTCGGAATTTAGGCCATTACAAAATTATCGAATAGAGCTACCAAGGAACGTGTGATAGTTAGATATTAAGCCATTTTGTTGGTTGCCAGCCTGCGTACTCTCGTATGTGGATTGAGGAGGCCACCAATCGTGAAGATCCTACCGCAGTTCAAGTTTGAATGATTAAGCTCTTTGGTCACGAGTCGATGTAGCATAGCTTAAGTATTTAACAGTTGTTAGGATAGAAGAAAATGAAAACGCTTCAGGCAATGGAACCTTCCCTTTGGGTGCAGCACCGTTCTCTTTCCCTCTGGAAGTAAACTTTGGAGAGGCCAGATTGAATTTCTAGTATCCCTGATGATGGTTCACCCGGAGTAATAGATCTTTGGGCATGTAATAAGGCATCTGGGAATGGGCTGGGCTGGAACCCTGGCCGCCGGCTAATGTGGCGAATCTTAAGGCAATATCACGATCTTAAATTTGCTGGCCCAGCATCCCCGCACTTCAAATGTATCTCTAATGCGTTTGGCTTGTGTTTGTATGGCTTTATTAGGTAGCTTGTTCGCGACTTTGGTGTGAGAGGGGCAGGAAATGGGGCATACTTTTATTCTGCATTTGAGTGCCAATGTGATTTGCTAAAAGTCGGTGTATCGGGTCTCAACATCTTTTAACATTTTACTCACAAAGTATAGGAGTTTTTGTGCATATGTCGGCCGCTTTCCCTTACCGAGAATTTCTCGCGGCGTGTCGGGAGCTACTAGGTAAGAGATAGAGCTCACCTCTCCTTCCACGAGGCTAGGATAGAAGTAAGGGAATAAGGTAATCTTGATAGCTTAGTAATATTTTACCTTTCAGCCTTGAAAGAATGGACAACCGATCTAGTATCTGGGAATGAACACTTTGTTTAATCTTTGGTAACAGCTTTCTTGTAAGAGTTTGTATTTGCTTCATATTCTTAGGAGGTTACATTTGGAGGACAATTGTGGATTGCTCGGACGCCATTTCTATTCCCTTTTTGCTCACCAAAAATCCCTAAACTTCGTTCAATCGAGTGCATTTGTCGAGATTCCAGCGATGTGGTGTGGTCCTCAGCAGTGAAAAAAGATTCATGCAAAATTAGACGAATGTTCTCTTGGGTTATGTTTGTTAACCTCATCATCCCCATACCATGTTTGACTTTTCTAGTAGGCTCAGGCAGCCACAGAACATCATGCGTTGATATGTTTCCCTTGACATTGCAAGGCTGAGAGCACTTGGCGTTGCCATGATGCACATCCTGTTGGTATTGTTATATGAAGGCGATGCTTGGTGGAGTCAGGGGGGGGTGAGAACCGAACATAGGAATCTGATTATAGCTTTCGGTAGGCTCTAGAGGCCAACGGGTTCATGCCCGTTGATGGTGTCCCACTATCTGATCGATCAGGGAGGAGATGTAGTATCTTTTGGGTAAGCGTCATTGAGGTCGGAGTAATCAACACAAACACCCCATTTTATGTTTTTCTTTGGGATAAATAAAACATTGGCCAACCTATTTGAAGTCTTTGGATCTCTCAGGATAGGCTGTCTGAGGCTTGCTCAGGTTCCTCCTTGGTACTTTCTTGTGAGGGATGGAAACATCCTCGACCATCTGTGGGTTTGCATGAGAGAGAGAAAGGAAGAAGAGAGAGAGAGAAAAAAGAAGAAAAAGAAAAAAGAGAACATATTAAGAGTAATTATTATATATAGTTGAGGAGATCATTCAAGATATAAAAATGACTAAACTTAAATATATCAGAGAATGATCTATAAAAGCTGAGAGGCTTTAACCTCTTCATACTTGAAATGGAGGTTCAAGACTAACACCTTAGGTTGACTTGGCTGGTCGCGGGGATTAGAGGCTCGCCGCCGAAAGTCATCGTGTTCGGTCAAGCAGGCCTTGAGTTGTCATCACTATTTAGAAGGCTAATCCTTTTGTCGATGTTCGACCATGTAAAAAGCTTTGGCGGCATCTTAGTCTCCTCTGATATCAATCAGGCCTAGTGGAGTCAGGAAGCTTAACATTAGATGGTATGATGATGGTAGGGCCTTCATGGCATGAATCCACGTACGCCCTAGGATGGCGTTGAAAGATGAGGATTCATCGATTACTGTGAGTGGAACAAGGGCGGTGATCGGACCTATTGTTATTGGAAACACTATCTCCCCAGAGAGGTGGTTTGCATTCCATTGAAGCCAACTAACACTCTTCCAGGATTTTGAAGGTTGTCGAGGTTTTGTACACGCGAGTGGGAGCAGGGGAGGTGAAGTATTCGCTCTTCCATTTATTTTCAGAAGATTACCCTTTAGATAATAAAATTAATAACTTTGTATTAGTGGCATTAGTTAATCAAGTGTGTCCATACTCTTTGTAATTTCCTAATGTCTGAACTTGTCTCTTTGATCCGAATCCCTACACGTGGATTTTGGCCGTTGAACCTCGACGCTAAGCATTGATTGGGAGGAGTTGAGAATGAGTTAGTGTAAATAGGGTGTGTCTTTGTCAACCCTCTCCTGTTGAGGTTCTTTTCTGTATCACATTCTCTTGAGCACTTTGCATGCCTTCTCGAAGAGAGGTGTGAGTTCTTGTGATTCGACGCTTGCCTAAACATCCTTGGATATCACGACCTCTCTTTCCCTAGCTACTATGTGCACTTAAGATGTTGGAGGACGTGGAGGCTACCAATCCTCTTGGTTGCGACCTCATCTTCAGCATGGCCTATTATTTCCTTTATGAACAATTGATTATGATTGTTGGCGAGATGTATATGTAGCAAGAAACAGTGAAGAAAGCTATTGAGGAGAAATGACACCTTTCTTGTCTCTGAGGCAGTATTTGTACCGCTCATTGTGAAATTTTACAATTGTAGCTTAAAAAAGTTTCATTAAGTCTCTTATTGATTTAGGTCGTCCCACGTCCGGGACATGATTAAATTTGGTGATGCTTTACTTCCCCTCCTTAGTGAACACCCTTGATAACAAAATTTATTAAATAAGGCGAGAGCCTTAAATGTGTTGGGTGGGAGGAATTGGAAACTAGGAGCAGTACAGGTTTGGCAAAGGCTGGATGGGAACACCTCCCACAAGAGGAGCTTTGTGTGCCTTTGCAATATAATAATAATGATTTGGAGAAATGTAAATCAAGTGATGAAAGGATCCTCCGACCCATCCTTTACATGTGCATCAGTTTAGCAACCACCACGAGTGTGCGGACCATCTTGATCTGGCGCGCCGGGGACAATGGGAAGGGCGATATTATTTCATGTAGCGCCACAAAGTGCAAAGGTCCTAGCTTCTGGGATGGGAGGGACGATCACTGTTTGGCAGCGATTCTGTGACATGTGATGTTTGACTTGGACGGTGAATAAGGATCGTTAGTGGGGCCGTCTGGCGGGGCTGGGTGGCTTGGGTCGCCGAGTGGGGGGCGTAGCCTCAACGTGGAATGGATTCTCTTCTTAAGGTGACATTGGTGACCCAGAAAGGGTGGCTAGCTAGCGTGGGACTCTGTTGATCTTTCAACGGGTATCAAGCGACCAACATTGAATGCTCGATGGCCTTAAGTGGATGGAGAGATACCATTGATCTTACATTAAAAAAGATGGAGTTGCAGTAGTTAACAAACATGATAGCTGGGCAGATGATGTGTGGAGATATATTAGGAAGGCTCGCCTATGTGTCCCCTCCTCCCATATTTGGGTGGTGATTCTCGACTTCGAGATGACTTGAGTCACCTGGCTTGAGCCGTTCTGTGCAGGGTGAGGGTGATACCTCTTAGGCTGCCGTAACAATGTCGACAGTTATGAGGCCCTATCTCACCCGGTTCAGTTCTGAGATGTATTCAAGGTCATTCATAGGGATATGACTTACCCTATTCCAATTATCTTGATTTTTTCATTTTTAGTTCAGATTTTTTGTCATATAAATTCTTGAGTTTTGCAGTTATTTCCTTTCGAGGAAAATTTTATACTAAAAAAAAAAAGAGATGTAAGTGAAGGGGTAGGCAGGCAATGGAGGCATTGCCTCAAAGTTCCCAATTGAGTACATCAGCGTCCCAGTTCAAAACCGTGGCAGGGTGAGAGGTCATTTTCTCGCATATACCCATTAACATAAAATCTATTAACCCAATCATGGTCCCACCACACAGTAATCTGATGCCAACAAAAAAAAATGAAAAAAAAAAATCAACTAGTACTTTTTCTCTGGTCTTCCATGTCGCGACACTGCATTTGTTCTCTGTATCAATTGGATCTCATTCTATACTCAAATTTATTGAGACTCATACGACGTAGAGGCAATTAAATGGCGCAATAATAAAGGCGATAATGATCTTCCACGATGTTAGCCGTTGATTTGCACACTAAATGCCTTTTCTATCTCACATAATTTTTAAGATTTCTTCTGTAAAACTTGGGAAAAATTCAATTTTTCTGAAAAATGGTAAAACGGTAATTTCGGTTGAAAACCGGAAATTTTCTAGATCTCTGATGACGAAACAGACTTCACCGTTGAATTCGTTTCGCGAAATCTAGTTACCTCGTTGAATTTTGTCAGATTTCGAGACAATCAAAATTTCACGTTTTTCGAGACACCAGGTGACACATGACATGACCATGTGGAAGCCAATTGGCACCTTGGGAGATGGACACATGGCATGATGGCCATGTTGTGTAGCAAGTGACACATAGCACTTGGATAAGTGGTTCATATTGAGCATGTCAAATTGATGATTAAATAAGGGAAAACTGAGGGCGATTTTTTTTGGCGCCAATCGGTAGTGTGTGGGAGAAGAGGAAGAAGAAAATTCTTGAGGCTCACAGCTTCCTATCTAAGATCCGCACGGAGATGACCCTGTCGGTTTCGATCGGGCTTGAGCAAAGGAAATTCATCATGCGGCGAGGTATACTTTGGACACGAAATCAAGGAGATTTGACACAATTCTAGATTTAGGTTTTAAGTAAATTTAGGGTTCCCAAGGAGGAGTGCCTTGGACTTCCTGGGGTTTCCCCACATACCTCGCAGAGGTAGGGAATTTCCTTACTTGGAATATTTCTAGCCTAAAGGTCATTTGGCTTGGGGAGGGTTTTTCTTTGAGTGTGAGGCATGGAATTTCGTCCAATCTTGGGTAGGTATGTGCACAGAATTTTTTGGGGTGTTTTGGACCTGGTCTGTTGCCCTTCGAACTATTTTGGGCGTCCGGAGCGCATGTTAAGAGATTTAGTTTTTGAATTCGGGAGCGATGTCTTGAGGTTTTGTTATGTGTTTTGGTATCCACTGATGATTCGATGTGAATGAAACCAAAAAATGGTTCATGTATGAAGGACAAGATGTGCCATGTTTATATGGAGTCTGAGATTTTGGTCATTTTGTGTGTATTGTTGAAAAAATAAATAATAACATATTGTTACTGTGAAAAATCATGTTAATATGTGCTTGTGTGATATATTAACATATAAATTATGATGAATGAAATTATGTGTAGAAATATAATTGTATCGATTTGTCAATATTATTGCCCATGCTTTGACATAACATGATGGCATAAATGCATTTCATTTCTGCGGTAACATCATCATCAAAGTCGAGATTGTGTGTGCATGTGTGGTTATTCACCATTCTTGGTATGAATGTGATGTAACTCGGAAATGGGACCAGTAACAACCGAGAAAAATCGAGACTCACGATTGATATAAAACAATAATAATAATAAATCCGTTGTGTTTTAGGTAGTAAAGATGGGATAGATCCCACTGGGTGAAAGACCCAAATAAATTTTATTCTTGAGTGGAACATATATCGGCGATGAAAGTTTGAGAAAGTCGGGAATGTGCATGCGAAGCCTAAGATGAACCCACAAGAGTCGCAACCCAAATAAACACACGGGTGATAAATTCAAATGAATATTGGAAGTTGTCCGATGGGTTAAGTCATTGGGTGAAACACCAATGATTTTCACACTTGTATTCACCGGTGTGAAAGTCGATCGGAACTAGGGTTGTGGACATGAGAGTCTCGTCTCATGCATGACACATAATATTCCATATAGGATTGTATTTATGCAGATGTGATTGGACATTTTCATGAACATAGCCATTACGCATGTGCGGCTTAGGTGGGGTTAGCCCTTGTAGGAGAATTTTTCTATTGGGCATTGCTCACCTCGTTGTGGGATTACTTCGGTCTGTGGGAGGTCAATAGGGGAAACTGACTCGACCGAGACCGTGTTGATTATGAGTAGTGTGGCTAATGGCCACCTTTGAGTAACATTTTTGTAAAAATATTTGTATAAAGAGTTGTAACCTTCAAATTCTTTTGGGACTATTGTCTAAATAATTAGAGATTGTAATAATATATGAGTGTGAATGATAATGTAATTAGAGAAATTTGTGTGTTCCAGTTGTACAAGGACTATATAATTAAAGCGTTTTTATTTCATGTTATTTTAGATAGGGTGAATGGGTCTGTAAAAGGATGTATATTGGGGATATGGATTATATATAGACTAATGGTCAATGCTACCTGCATTTGTTGAGACCTTGGATGGAGTTATGATTATACTATTGTATATACCCAAGTTGTATGTTGGGCGAGCTCCAGAACAAGGAGACTATGCGGTACCTAATAATGTGGATCACGATGAAATGGGACACAGAAAGTAGTGTGGTATTGGGTCACCCGAAATCCTTGAGAATTTTCTGCGACGGGTTGTAAGCGGGACCCCCGGTTGGGCGTCACGAAGCGGTAGTAGGCTTAAGGTAAGCGATCCTAGGGCTCTGGAATCACTGGACCATAAATGGTCCCCGTGCAGGCTTCCGCGGCTTGGTATCAGGCAGGCGTATCTGAATACACAGGCTTCCGATAGACACCTTTGCAGGGTTAGATCATGCATTGTTGTGTGTTCGTGTTTTGTGCTTAACATGATGCATTGTTATGTGATTATTATAAATTATGTGAATTATACATAGGAAGAATGTATATATAGGAAAGGAGACACTAGGGTTAGAACACATAACCTTAGGAGTTCGAAGACCATAATAGATGCTTGATAGTTCGGGAGGACGGGAGTCTATTAGTGACAGCATATACACTACTAGTTAGACGAAGAAATCTCAGTTTGCTATATTATTTGACTTGTGTAGATGGCATGTAAGCCTCTTCCACAGATCCAGCTTCTGGTGGTGGGTCCGAGACCTAATCAGGGATGCTGCGATACCACTAACTTGTAGCCGCTGATCCGTTGTGGCGGGTCGGGAACAAATCGGGATGCTCGATACCACTAGCGTGACACCCCAACCGGCGTAGGTGTCGGCGAAGGTGTCATATTTTATTTTACTATTATAAACTTATAAACTAGCTTGTTCATTCATATAATGTTAAACATTTAACTTGTATTATATTCTATAACCAGCGGTTCACAAAGCCCTTTAAACTGTCATATATGGAAATGTTTCATATATTTGTCTTTGAGTATTTAAAAATAAACTAATTACATATACAAAATAGACCAAAAATTCCTTTAATTGAGCAGCATTTTGTGATCTGCGTGTGTACACAGTAGCGTGTGTGGATTGTCATCCTGTGGTTTCCTCTTACGTACCTACACGGATGAAAGCTTGCAGGTGCTAAAGCTTTGCGCTTAGTAGGAATAACTCATGGACGACTAATAAGGATCATCTCAATTTATACACATATACATATTATATTTATGACAAATACAACTTACATATATTTTCATTTCTCATATATCTTTTTCTGCACATATTTCATTCTTATCATATTTCTATACTTTTCTTATCATATTTCTTTCTTGTTCTTGTCACGATGTGCATCATCTCATAGCGGTGCTATGCTTCTCTTATCATATCATATCACCATGTGTATCATATGTCGGATTTAGTCATTTGTTATATGTTTCATGCTTATGTAAACCTTAGAAGTGGATATAAACTATAAGAGCCCGAAGGCATTATATATCTAACTTGATGTGGTAAGGGCCTTGAAAGGTGTTGTTATCATTAATGCAGGGCAATGACATATAGAGCCCGAAGGCGTTATTATCAGTGCGAGACAATGACCATCTATAAGAGCGAAGATCTGTGTGACCCTGACAGGGCCAGCCCGATCAATATACTGTTTTCCCAATAGGCATGCCTGTCTGTCTCTACCAAGTTCTAAGCGAGACAATCCATGTGTATTTTATATTAAATACCATCTCGTGAATAATTTTGAACTATCGATGGTATATGCGATGTATACATCATTTATTCGAATCTTTGCATTTTTCATATTTTACAGCATAACAACTTATATACATATTTGTGCTTATAACAAACTTATACTTATTAGATCTCACGTAAATTCTGAGCTTATACTTATCTTGGTACTTATACACGTACTTGTACTTCTATCTATCTTATACTTGTTCAGATCTCCCGTAGGAGTTACAGAGCTTATACCTATACGGAGGTACTTATACACGTACTTGTACTTCTATCTATCTTATACTTGTTCAGATCTCCCGTAGGAGTTACAAAGCTTATACCTATACAGAGGTACTTATTGTTAGGGATAGTGCCCTGTAAAACATGAATTTATATTTATGTTTTATGAAATTAATAAAAGTTTCGTATTTATTACATTTAGCTATTTTGTGCATATGTATAGATAAACGTCGAGAAAATCAGTTTATTAATATAACCATAACTTGTGTATAAACGGTTATACCACGAACGAAGGTTATGGTTATAAATCTGTTATTAAAGTAATAAATTAATTGAAGTTTGGGGATCTTAGCAGGTAAATATTCTTGGGGCGGAGTCATATCATTGAGAATGAAGTGACCTTAATCGGGTCACTAATGTGGCGACATTAAAGTGGAGCTCCATATATAATAAAATTATATAGGAATGAAGACCAAGGTGCGATTTAATTCTTTTAAATCTAGTTTGTCTCAAGAATTCAAACGGCGCCGCTAGATGATCATATGCGAGATCGTCTCGATCACGAGTAGTCATAGACTCACATTTTATGTCAAGCGGGCCTTTTTGAGTCATGGGTTAAAGCCGTTATGAATGGAGCCCAATACTTGAGTCTTGGAGGCCCATTGATGTTTCTGATTTGGGGAATGTGAACTATGGACATGGAATCAACCCTTCCTATAGTTGGGCGGTTGGTTTCCCTCAAGTGTTGGTTAGGCCCCGAAACGGTTTAAGCGCTCTAATTTATAATAGGTTTATAAATTAGATGCTATAGTGGATTAATGGAACTTAAGGATCGAGATATAATTAGAGGGAGTAAAACGGTAATTTCACCGACTACAATTATGAACCACTTCTTGGAGGATAGAGCGCATGTAAT
The DNA here is from genome assembly GCA_016808115.1 of Tetrastigma voinierianum. Classification (NCBI taxonomy): domain Eukaryota; kingdom Viridiplantae; phylum Streptophyta; class Magnoliopsida; order Vitales; family Vitaceae; genus Tetrastigma; species Tetrastigma voinierianum. Next base: position 108,863 of record JAEQBH010001710.1, read on the forward strand.
GATTAAATCAATGGACACTCACAAATTTCGAGTAAAATCGATGCGCAGGACGAGTTCGATTTCAAGTTTTTAGTGGAATATACGAAATTAATAAATTAAAATAATTGATTAAAAGTTTAATTAATTATTGAATTTATTGGAGCTTGAGAGTACGAGGAGTCCATGGTCCCAATTCCTCCTATATTACTAAATGAGCGATTCATGATTTGGAATAAATTGCACTCTCTGTAGTAATTTAAAATGATGATTATTTTAAATTACAAATAACAATTAGTTATATTTAAATTCGAATTTAATTCATTTGCTCATTGAATAGGGAAATAATCGTAAAGGGTAATAATATTTGAATTGTTATTATATAATTAATTCGTTTCCTTGCTCGATAAGGATTTGAATTAAATTTTAAATATTAATTCATTTCCTTATCGATAAGGATTTGAATTTAAAGAATATTAAATATTATTCATCGTTTCCTTATCGATAAGGATTTGAATTTAGAATATTAAATATAATTAATTCGTTTCATATCGATAAGGATTAACGATCTATAAAAACCCAATGAGAGGTATATTTCCGTGGTGGTAGATCTTTGAGAAGAAAGCGAAAAAGGAAAAAAATAAGTTTTTCCAGGCCCTAGTTTCTGAAGTCTCTTCCCATAGATCCTTGCCTCATGTGTTGGTACAAGGTAGATCTAGAGCGAGAAAAACCTAGGTGTATTTGTTCCATATCGTCGTTGGTGCCCACACACCTCGGAAGGAGGCGGAATTGAAGACCACAGTGCGGGGAGTTGTTTCAACCATCTTGGCCAACAAATCTCTATACTTGATAGCAGTATAGATATGATCTTCACCTTCGATATTAATATGTGTTTGCATGGGTTCCAAATAAGATTTTCTGGAAAAATTTTAAAACCTAATTCCGCTGCGTTTTGATTTTATTTCCATCACTTATACACGTACTTGTACTTCTATCTATCTTATACTGGTTTAGATCTCTCGTAGGAGTTACAGGGCTTATAATTGTACTACGGAGCTAATACTTGTACTACAGAGGTTATACTTGTACTACGGAGCTTATACTTGTACTACGAAGCTTATACTTGTACAAAGGTACCCATAGGTACTATAGATCCTATACTTGTACAGAGGTACCCGTAAGTACTACAGAGCTTATACTTATATAGAGGTACCCATAGGTACGACATAACTTATACTTATACAGAGATACTTGTAGGTACTACGCAACATACTTAAGCAGGTGCAGTAGATTTTTCAAGCGAGAGACAATGTACATTGCTTTATTCTTATTCTTATTCGACCCGCTTATCATATAGCTGTTTATTTCTTAGAACGGTAATAATAAATGAGTGGGTTCAAATAGGGTACGGGAGGTGCAGTGCGATGCGGTGCCGGTAGCCTGTAGGAGTCTTAGGAAACAACGGCGGAGAGTGTCGTCGCACTAATGAAAGAGTACCGAAGTATTAAATGTGCCAAAGCACTATCAGAGAGTGTCGTCGCACTAATCAGAGAATACTGAAGTACTATATGTGTCTACCCACGTAACAGAGGTTCCATGTCATTCAATATCCGCTCTTAGACAGTCCTACGATTATATGTTTCAGGAACTTACTATATTACCAGTAGAGCCTACTATTTTTTGTGATTTTTGAACCTAATATTGGTTCCACTTTTATCAAACTATATAAGGATGGATTCTTGAGTCAATGAGATTTCTATAGATTCCAAGAACACCCGAAACGAAGTTCGGACGAAGAAGTTATGGTCGTCCGAAGTTGGAGGTCACACATGACTAACCAATCCTAGCCGAGCTGACCTAGAAAAACCTATATTTCAGCAAGGTTATGTTCACCTACTATCCTCCACAGGAATATGGCTGGAATCATGACTCAATGGGATTTAAATAGAGTCTAAGAACATCCAAAACAGAGTTCGGACGAAGAAGTTATGACCTTCCGAAGTTGGAGGTCACACATAGTCAAACCTAGCCAAGCTTACCTGACTTGGCCAAGCTGACCTGACTTGGCCGGGCTGAGCTGAGTGGGTTGAGCTTATCTACTATCCTCCACATGCATATTAATGGAATCTCGACTCAATGGGCTTTCCATATAGAGTTTAAAACACTGTGGAGTTCGGTTGAAGAAGTTATGACCTTAGGAGGTGGAGGTCTACATAATCAAACTTCGGTGACCGACTGACTTGTGGTGACGACCCTAGGCGAGCTGATATGACCTGGCCCAGATGATCTACTATCCTACATAGGCATATAAATGGAATCTTGACTCTATGGGCTTTCCATGGTAGAAATTTCCCAAGCGGAGTTCGAATGAAAGTTATGACCTTCGAAGTTGGAGGTCTACGTAGTCAAACCCGGCCCGATCGGCTGGCTGTGTGACGACGCTGTGGCGTCGACCTTGCTGAGCTAATCTACTATCCTCCATAGGTATATGAATGGAATCTGGATTCAATGGGCTTTCCATATTGTCTAAGAACACCTGAAACGGAGTTCGGATGAAGAAGTTGTGACCTTCCGAAGTTGGAGGTCACACGTAGTCAAACCAATTTGTGATAACTTAGCCGGCGACACGACTGGCCGAGTTGTGAGCTGGCTGGTGATCTACCTCCATAGGCATATTAATGGTATTTTGACTCAATGGGCTTTCCATAGAGTCTAAGAATACCCGAAACGGAGTTTGGACGAAAAGTTATGATCTTCCAAAGTTTGAGGTCACATGTAGTCAAACCCGGCCCGAGGCGACGACTTAGTAGAGATGACTGACACTTGAGATGATCTGCCCTAGCTGAGCTGATCTAATGTCCTCCCCAGGAAGATGAATGGATTTTTGACTCAATGGGCTTTCCATAGAGTCTAAGAACACCCGAAACGGAGTTCGGACGAAGAAGTTATGACCTTCCGAAGTTGGAGGTCACAAGTAGTCAAACCAGTATTTTATATGGTGGTACATTGTTCGAGGTAAAGGACCACAACTTGATCTATAAAGGTCCGAATTGAGAAATTCAAAAGCCTAACATCAATTTAATTGACATATCTACAATTTATCAGAAGGACTCACTCCCAAATTCTCTTTATTTCGTACCCAAAAACAATTTCTAAGGTCCAGCTAATGCATATGACCAAAAATAGGGAAACTTTCTTGGTTCAAATTGCAACCAGACCTTTCCCAAAACACATATATAGAAGTCTTAGAGCTCTTCTCAACTCAAACCTAACAAGAAATGAGTTTGGGAGTTCCCAAACCCAACCCATACACAAAATAGAGGATTCCAAACCATGTATATATACTTTTTATACCAAAACTAGACAAATACCATATTGTTCAATACTAGAATCCATAGCATTTGATGATGCTTTTTCAACAGAAACTAGGTTGGAGCTTGGTGGAATTGTTGGGTCGGTTCCTGTCTCTGGATGTTGGAAACCCTCTTGCAAAATAAGAAGCAAAAAGGATCGGCAGGTTCACCTGTTGCCTCTCCGATGACTAAGTCGGTTCTTTCCAGTGGAAGAGAAAATCAACTGCTTAGGGAATGACTTTTTGTGCATACCTTTCACCGATGGGGTGGCCTGATATTTATAATGGATGATCATGATAACTTTCCTAGTTAGATGATGATACGGATATTTTTCCTATTAGGTTAGGGATTTTGACATCTTGAAGCGTGGTGTGCAAATATACGCTATGTGCGCCAAAATGCGCGTCGCCAATGTCTGATTGTACCCGATGGTACGGATATCGATGTGGGGATAGGTGAGTTGACTGATTTACTTTTCGGAATATTAGCAGTGTATGTATTGTGTATAAAGTTACTAATGTAATGAAAGTAAAATAAACAAACTAATCTGAATGAATTACTATGTGTGATGGAGACTAGGGTCATGTCTCCTACACCACTTTCAATGGATTATTTTCTTAAAGGTGATGTGTCGATTATTATGATTTATTAATGGCAAGGTGATCTTATTTAAAGATACCCTCTCTGAGGTGTAGTCGCCTATTTAAGCTAGTAGGTGAGTGTATCTCTACTGCTTTCGGTGCCCGAAATGCTTAAATGTTCTAACCTTAATTGCCACCTTCGGGATCGGAAATATCTCTATTTACCGAATCAACCAAAGGCTGCTCTACTCATACCCCTAGGTATCCTCGTCTCTCGAATCTCGGATCTCTAGTATGATCATACGAATGCTGGCCAAACATTACCATGTAATTGATCCACATATGTAAAGCAGATTATAATGAATCATAACTCAATGAATAATATAAATTAATAAACTTTAATCCATTCAAACGTGAGGGGTTCCAGCAATACCCTAGGTATAGATCCTAGAACATAATGAATAAGAAAATATCAATAGGCGATATATAAAACATCATTCTCTTGTCCAAAAGGGGAAACAATACAAATACGAATACTTGAGATCGATGTTCTTCTTTACTCTGGATTTCCGTGCCACTAGTCGAAGTGCGGCTTCCGATGCCTCAAATTACGAACCGCTTTTTGGCACCTTTGTGATCTTGCGGCGTCGAGGCGTTTACGCGTCGCGGCGTTGAGGCGATCGCGGCGTTCGCGGCGATTGAGCGATCGCGGCGTTGCGGCGTCGCGGCGTTGCTGGTATTGACTTTTGTGGTTGACTGAGTCAGCGGCGTTAGGGCGATCTGGCGTGAGGCGTCGCGACGTTGGAACGTCGTGACGCTCCAGCCATTTTCCTGCACTGCTTTCCACTGCTCCAATTTGCTTCCAAAAATTTTATACTTTTCCTGTTTGCACCTACATTCACAGAACTTGCCATACTCAGATATCGAGCTATAAAAATACGTATTTAAATGTAAAATAAAGCTAAAAACCTAAGATAGACGCGGGTATACCCTGAGTGTTTTAAGCACTCATCACACCCCCAAACTTAGCTTCTTGCTTGTCCCCAAGCAAGAATGGACTCGCGAGACACACACCCTACATGCTAGTGTCAACGCTAGATAGTGCACATCTTTGATAAGTAGGGGATCAGGTGGGCCAGACTTACGGCTGGCTCTTTGTTTTGTTCGAAGATCACAGGATGCACACAGGTGTTCGACTTTCGGAAGAACTAGGTTGAAATAGGTAAAAGTGACTAGTGCCTAAACCTCCAAGATATTCAATAACCTTTCCCAAGGACCCTATGTGCGTTGAATGAATGACCTTTAGTGTATCACTGCAGGTTGAAATGTTTTGAACTTGAGCTCGACACACCTATTTGGAAGAAACGCTAAGAAAGGATAAAACGCACCTTTTTATTCATACCAAAACACCTAAAAATTTCATAAATACCTAAAAGTGAAGCTAGTGCGAGAAGTTCCTAGATGAGTGTTCTGTGCGGGGATCCATTGTGACTCCTGATTGGTTAAGGGCACCGGGCATTAAATTCCCTTCAAACTTCACGGTACTCAACCAAACTTAAAGAGCCCTAGGTTGTGGGAATGATCCATCTTACGTCCCATGTAGCGGGCAGTGAAGTCGAGCTGACCGAGTTGGCTTGGGGCACTAGGCTTTGAAAGGCCCACCAGTTTGTGCGAGATTAGGTGGATGACCAACTTATTCTAATTCACAAGCATATATATATATATATATATATATATATGAATATATATATATATATATAACATTGTGTATTATTATTAATTTTTTTTTGGTTGGGGCTCAATGGCAATCCTCTTTTGATTAGATATCCCGTCACTTGGAAGTATTTAGAGACTCGAGGTTTGTTGAACTTTGTAGTTGGTCTCGCTTTTGTCATACCACGAGAAGGTCATTAGTGTGTGATTGTGATAGGGTCATTGAGAAATAGTTTCTTGACTACTCGAAAGTGGTTCACGCCTCCTCACCTATTCAACCTGATACCAGGGCATCGAGCATCATATGCATCCGTTCTTCAGTCGATAGTGAATTCGGTCGAAAGTGATCTTCGACTCTCAACATGGCACACATACACAAACTACCTACATGGAGAGAGCCACTATGTATAAACTAACATGACTCATCAAATTAAAGTGAAAAAATGGCGAAACTAAGCGAAACCTGGCTTCTTGCCTTTAGCGAAACAAAACTGCGCGCAAATATGAAAATCAAAACAAAACTAAACTAATCTAACGAAAACTCGATCACTTTCGATCACCACCCACCCCCAAACAAAATATCAATGTCCTCGCGGCAATAAAAGAAACGATGAGGTGAAGAGAACTCCACAGTGATCCTACGGTGGTACAGCGGTGGCGGCGATGGAAAGCGAGAAGGCGAGCAATGCGGGCTGCAAGGATCTGGCTGGCTGGCAGAAGAATAGTGGCTTTGGTTGGCCAACGTACGTACATCAACGCGAAACACCTCCATATCCTGTGTGATGAGGACTCGGTGCTCTGGGTCTCATCCCGAATGCATCGGCTCGGTAAGTGAAACAGGGTCCTCGAGTCGAGATTGAAGGGGGTGGAGGGGCGCCTCAGTGGGTGGTTGTGGTGGTGGCGGGTTTGAGACGAGGACTGCTTAATGTCCCCCACGAGGATCGCCCGAGGAGTCGAAATGAGCTTTGATGGCGAGGCTTCGTCCTCGTCCGAGGGCTCATGGCCGGAATCGTAGGCCCCCTCAGGTCGTGGGACACTCGGTTTGTCCCGCTTGACAGATATGGCTTTGATGGGGTGTAACCACGCCTCATTGTCATCTAGGGGCACCAGGCTCGTTTACGTAAGCCCAGATGAGAAGGGTGCGAGATTCATCTTAGCGTCCGGTTATGAGGATAGCATCCTCTATAACGCCGTATCAAAAGGGATATCACGAATGATGGCATAGTTGGTAGGCGCAGCTTGGTACGATACTTCACCTGCGTTAGTCGTCGAATAAGGCGGCGTGATGAAGTGATGCCGGACCTTTGGGATAGGCGAGTGCTTGGCGCCCAGTGGCTTGCATGGTCCTCACTATTGGGTTTCCACTCACCCCGACCATTAGTCCAAAACCGAATGATCTCTCCGGGGTAATTCGAGTGCTCGTAGAGATTGATCAAATAGCCCCGAGGGACGCAGTCAGGTGTAATAGCTATTGATCGACTCGCATTGAAATTAGGCCAGCCTCCTCACTCTAACTTTCTTGACGACATGGGAGGTGATGAGCTTAAAAGTCATATATTTTCAGTCCATTTTTCTGATTGATTTTTATATAAAAAGACTGATTTATATGCAAGAATATGGAATAAAATTCACCCAGCTAGCGTGCGACAAATTCGAAGAAGCGGGAATTTGCGGTAAAGGGCGAGTGTGGGTGACGATGCGATATAATTGGCTGAAGGAAGTTGCGGCGACGGGAAGCGAAAAGTTAAGGGTGATGTCATGAAGCTTTACAGTAAAATCTTTGTATTCGGGTTATGACTACAAGCTCAGGGTATGAATGAAGCGTAGTGAAGACTCATGGTAGCGTGAAAGAAACTCAAAAGGCAAGCAAGCCAGAGTGATGAAGAAGAAGACATGAATACTTTATCGCCAGTCAGCGACAAAATTAAACCGATACGGTGGATAATGGTCGTGACGCAGCGAAATTCGCGACAAAGATAAGCAATGGGCGAGCAGTCGCGTTTATCGGATGTGGTCAGCGACATCGGCCTGAATCGAAGCAGTCAGCGACATCGGCTTGCAAGAAACTAAGGTGCGTGACAACGGCGGCTAAAGAGAGATGGTCCGCGACATCAACTACGAAGGAAGTCGCGACATCATTGTCGATTCGCGACAATGATTGAGGAAAAGAAGGTCACGACAACACACAGTTTGTAGCGACATCGAGTAAAGACTTGAGTCCGCGACATCAAGAGGTCTCAGCGACATCGTACCCAAGAACCAAAGTGGCGACAGCATCCAGAGTGCGGCGGCCACTCTGAGAGAAGGAGGTGGCGTGACATTTAGTTGTCGCGACGTAATACCTGATTAAGGTCGCAGCGTGCCAGTATGCGACATCGGCTACACCGCGCATGTCGCGACCAAACAAAGACTGCGACATGGCCCGAAGGCGCGAGAGGTTTGCGGCGAATTGATGTCGAGACATCAACAACCAACCCCAGGCCATTTGGCTGCGATCCGAAGTGCATCGAAATTAGGGCGGCAGAACCGCCATCTGAAAAGCTGCTACCAATGAAACGCGGCTCTTGGCGACTAAAAAAGAGAGATGCGGGTTCTTTGAAATCTGTATTTTAATTTTCTTTTCTTTTCTTTTCTTCGTTTTTCTTTTTTTTTTTGATTAGTTTGTATTTCAGTCAAATTTGGATATGAACGTTCACTGTTAAAGTTTAAGCTGAATGCAGATTCATATTTCTTCAAGTGCGTGTGGTTGTTTGAATTCCGGACAAATTACGGAGATTGGGTTCAGTGCGATTCTGACTTTCTAGCCAATGTATGGTGTAATCTAGTGATTTAGATTCCCGGCTTTCCATTGAATTGACGCTATCGTCGAAATTATCTTTTCTTGCATAAATTTTATTGATCTTTGTTGAACTCTAGTTTGCAAAGCTGCTAACAGTCTTGTGTATTTTTGCATTCTTGATCCCAATGTGGGTATCTCATACGTAATTAGGATTGTCTCAAGCTCACGATTTCCAAGAGCCCTCACAGTGACACGAGAGAAGGAATTCTGAGAGTAATGAACAATTTAAGTATGAGAACTTAACAATGGTGATCTGTGTGCTCTGTGTAATTCATCGATAAATCTCTTCGCCCAGGCGAGAGCGAGTGGAGCAATTTATCAATTTGGCACACAGGAGAGTTCCACCGATTCGATTAGTAAATCCAATCCCGTGTTAAGCGAGAGATCTAATCAAGGAAAGGATGAAATTTGTTCTAATTTGGAGGAAGAGGAACATTATGGTGTAGATACGATGCAATGACTATATCTTAGGAGCTCGGATTTAGTCCATGTTGTGGGTATGAAGTATTCAAAGAAAATACCCGAGAACAAGAAACCCATATTAAAAGTGGTTATTTAACACTGCGTCTTGAGGAAGCGTTGAGGTTTAGATAATGGTGTGGGGTTTGGAGAGATCCAGCTACACTATTATATTCCTTGGACTAGTTTTAAATATGTGGTTCAATAAGCAAAAGATCAGTGCATTCTACCGGAATTGATGTTTCACAGTAGCATTCTTTTCAATGCCTTTTGCAGAGAACTGTTCAGTCTTAATTTGTTATTTTTGTATTTCAATATTCAATTCATTTATTATTAATTGATTTTCTTAGGTTTATTATTTTTAAGTTGTCAAAGCTAATTCCAATTGTCTAGTAGAGTCCAAATAGTGTAGATTTTGAGTAGTCGGGGTAGTTGATTGAGAATTCTTAAGATCTCTGTGGGATCGATATCTGGACTTAAATCCAATTTACTACTTGTTCGGCACATTGCACTTGCGGCATAACGAGATCAAAACCACTCAGTAAATAATTTACTCCCATTGAAACAATCTTTGAACTAATCAAATGGTTAAGACATATCCAGAGTCAAACAGTTTGCATGGGCGTAGTTAGAAGTGGATTAATTATAATAGTCTTTTGGCAATAGTGTTATAAATTTGTACATAATAGCCTTTGGTCCGGTCCAACAAGTTTTATGGCGATGCGGGGATTAGACAATAGTCTTTTGCAGCTAGTGTTATAAATTTGTACATGTCTTTTGGTCCGGTCAACAAGTTTTATGGCGTCGTTGCCAGGGATCGAAAGAATTTGGTAGATCAATATTCTGACGAAAGAAGGAAATGCTAATTTGGACATTTAAAAGAAAAAGAACAAAAATAGTTCTTCATGGCAGTGGTTATTTTTAGCCACTAACTTTTAACAAGCCATATTGAAAATATTTGTTGGCCTGACTAATCCTATTAATGTAAGTGTGTTTTGATTTGACTTTAATATATAGAAACGAGAACAGCGATCGGTCCGGCGGATGCGGAACTAGAAAGAACACTCGAGGAAAGCTTGAAGGCGAAAAGATCGAGGAAAACTCAGCTATGGCGAGATGAAAGAGCCAGACCAGGCTGAAGGACAAAAGCGGCGGCCGGAAGGCCTCCAATCGGCGTCTGATGGAGGACTTTTGGAACGTGTCGGGATGAATACTGCACTTGTCAGACAATTTACGAGTTGATGCAAATAATTTGAACTAAAGCCGACGCTTGATTACAATGGTTTAGCAACAACGGTTCTTGGTCATCCCACGAAGACCCGAATGAGCATCTGGAAGGTTTCGAATGGCGACACCCGGTAAAGTTGAATGGGGTGAGACCAGAGGTCATTAAATTGCATTTATTTCCATTTTCTCTAAGAGATATAGCAGCCACATGTTATGAATCTCTACCATATGGTTCTGTTGATACTTGGGAGGAGCTTGTGGAAGCCTACTTGGGTAGGTTAACACACAGTCACCCTTATCGAGAGAGACGGAGGAGATAGTGTGTTCAATGAGGAAAGATGAGAGCGCTTATGTAGCATGGGAGAGATTCAAAGGTTCTTGAAAAAGATGTCCGATGCATGGGATAGACTTGAAGACCCGGATGGACATAGTGTATCATGCCTTGAATGATACATCTAAGGGCATTATTGATGCTTCGTCTTTGTGATGGAGCATTCAAACGTAAAAGTCTTGAAGTAGCGAGATGCGATTGAGGACACGGCTAAATGCAATATGAAAACTCCATCGAGTTCTCAAGAGTAATTAGCGAAGGAAGAGAAGTCATGGAGGCAGAGCAAGATGTGACCATGGAGGCAAAGTTAGATGCCATCGTGCATAGAATGGACAGAGGAAGATGCACACTATTCATGAAATAGGGCGATTGAGAGGAACTATTGAGAGGAAGTGTGAGGGTACCCATGAAGAAGTTGTTTATGATGCTAAGGAGGTTAAGTGCTTGGGAGAGCGAAGTTATCAATTAAAACCAAATCTAACTTTTGCCCGGCTACTTATGCGTACATGACTGAGGAACCATGAAAATTTTTTTCATATGGTGGAGGGGGCCTCGCAGGCAGGCATGAACAACATCCTCGGCAAAGGATATCGTGACCACCCGAGGTTCCAACGAGGCAAGGAGGAGGAAGTAGAAATGAATATCAGAGTCAGAGGAGAGTTCCACCATTTGAAGATCAAATGTTGCAATTCATGGGGGGACAACGAGAAAATTTGTTAAACCTCCATGAGCAAGTTTCTTGAAATTGGATGCCTCAAATGCCAATTCTCAAATTTTTGAAGACCACTAATGCTTCTCGGGAACACGGAGACACGAGATAGGGCAAGCGGCCCTAAGCACGCAAAAATCGGATGAAGATGCCTTTCCAGTGACACAGAAGAATCGGAATTGTATGGCGGTGCGGCTCGAAGTGGAAGGAACTTGGAGAAGAGAAGACAGAAAAGATGAAAGCAACAAAGGAGATGAAGGCGAGACAATGCGAAACAACTGGAGAAAGAAAAGAAAGAAGGAAACAATGTCCGGAGAAGAAAGAAGTAAGAAAAGAAAACCCGAAACGTCTGCTGCGATTCCATTTCCATAGAAATTTGCGAAATCGAGATAGAACGGTTGCAAAGGTTCTTGAAAACCTTTGAAGCTAGAGATCAACATGCCTTTCACGAAGGTAGTTGCTCGAGATGCCACTTTAGTAAAATTTTGAAAGACTTTTATCTTGAGCAAAAGAGGAAGATTGCTGAAAGAAGGAATTGTGAACGGCCCATGACTTTTTAATCTTTGTGATCGAGGGCTTACGGAAAATATGAAGGATCCAGGGAGCTTCACCATTCCCTGCACCATTGGAGAGTTTGAGTTTCAGAAAGCTCTTTGTGACTCAGGTGCCAGTATCAATTTAATGCCCTATTTTGTTTGCCAAGTTAAGTTTGGGGGGGAGCTTACTCCCATTCTTTGTTACTCTCGAATAGCGAGATAGAACCCTAGCAAAACACGAAGGAATCATAGAAGATGTCTTTAGTAAAAAGGTGAGGAACTTTATTTTCCGATAGACTTCATTATGCTTGGATATGAAGGAAGATTCACAAGTCCCTCTGCCTCTTTGGGAAGGCCATTCCTTGCAAGCTGGAATGGCTAATCGATATCTGAAGAGTCTCACTCTTAAAGTTGGAAAAGGAATGACTAACTTCAATTTAATCAGTTTGAGGAGTTTAGACATAGAGAGGGAAGATGTAGGTCAATAGAAGATGTATATGTCAACAACTACGAATTTTACTATGATTGTAATGCTTGATTTTCAATCAATGAAAAAGAGATGAATTCAGTATCTTGAAGATTTTTGATTCGATTTGTACATCGGTTTACATTCTGCGAAAGTGATGAGTCTTGAACAAGGCGAGGTGAAAAAAGAGACCAAATTGAAGAAAATGAATTTCATCAAGAAACCCCGTTGAAGAAGGGCTAGTTTTAAAGGTGTTGCGAGTCATTTAAAGTATGCTTACAGTGCCAAAGTAAACCGATAATTTACGCTAGACTTGGTGATCTTTGAGAACTGAGTTCTTGGAAATTTTGAGAAATCATAAGGAGTGCATAGCTTGGTCTATTGAAGAGTTAAAGTGTCCAGTCCATCGATATCTTTTACAATAACTACAGAAGAATGCAAGGCGGTATTGAACATCAAAGGAGACTTAATCGATAATGAAGAAGTAGTCGGAAGGAGGTACTCGAATGGTTAAATGCTGGTTTTCTAATGCGATTTCGAGATAGTCCTTGAGTTGGCAGTCCATGTGGTTCCAAAGAAGGGTGGATTCTTGTGTCCATGATAGAAAATGAATTAATTCCAACAAGAACAGTGACGGGATGGAGAGTATGCATTGATTATAGGAAGGCGAACGACAGCGGAAAGATCACTTCCCTTGCCCTTCGTGTCAGATGTTAGACAGTGCTCAAGGACATCCTCATTTTTGTTTCTTGGACGGGTATTCAGGCTACAACCAGATTGCAATTGCACCTGAGGACCAAGAAGATACATTCACATGCCCCTATGGCACCTTTTGCCTTCGAGGAAGGATGCCATTTGGGGTACGTGTAATACTCTGCTACTTTCGAGAGATGTTTGATGTCAATGTTCTCCAGACTTGGTAGGAAGAAGTTATGGAAATTTTTATGGATGACTTCACGATTATGGGTCCGAGTTTTGAACAATGTTTGAACAACTTTTAGGCTTGATGCTTCAAAGATGCAAGGACAAGCGGCTAGCACTAAATTGGGAAACATGCCATTTCATTCATGGTAACAGAAGGTGTAATTCTTGGTCATATTTCTGGGGGCTAGAAGTGTGGACGATCAAGATTTACATTATCAAAACCCTTGCCTCCCACATTAAAGGGATAAGGAGTTTCTTGGGGCATCTTTAGTTTTTCTGAGGAGATTCATCAAGACTTCTCAAAACCACTATGCGGATTGCGGAGAAAGACACAAAATTTAATTTTGATGATTCTGCAAGTTTGCCTTTGAAGAAATTAAGATCCAGTTGGTTGAAGCACGTCATAAGCAGAATGCGGATCGGGAGTGAGTAATGTGCGATGCCGGTGATTTACCGCCCAATGGGAGTACATTTTTACAGGGCAAGAAAAGAAAATGACCGAGCCATATACTATCATGCTGCCATGAGAACCTTCAATGAAGCACAAGAAACTATTCCACAACTGAAAAGGTGATGCTAGCACAAGTGTTTGCTTCAGGAAAATTCGTGACTCATACATTCGGGATCCCATGCTATAGTCTTCACAGACCATGCAGCCATCAAATATCTTATGTCAAAAAAGGAAGCTAAGCCAAGACTGATAAGGTGGGTGCTACTACTGCAAGAGTTTGATATGGAAACAGAGATAAAGGGATGTGACAGCCAGATAGCCGATCACTTGTCCGTAATAGAAAGAAATCAAGGGGTAAGAGGAGAGATAAGATTAAGAGAGAGCTCCTTGATGAGCAACTATTTCAATTGTCATTCCAAATGCCATGGTATGCTGATATTGTGAATTGTTTTAGCTTGTGGAGTAGTTCCTCTTAATTCACCACCAACAGTTAAAGCTCAGATCGATTAGGTGTTATATCCGGATTTAATTCCACTATTATTTAAAAGGGTTACATGATTATAAGAAGATGGTGCCGAGGGTGAACAAGGCATAATTATGAATGAATGCCATGCATCACATGGGGGCATTTTTCGAGAAAGAATGTTTCATAAGATACTCCAATCAGATTTTATTGGCCAACCTGTTCAGTGGACTCATCGAATGGGTCAGAGTGTGATAGATGCCAAAAGATTGGAAATATCAGCAGCAGAAATGAAATGCCCTTACGAGGCATATTGGTGGTAAAATATTTGATGTATGGGATAGATTTTATGGGGACCCTTTCACAATCATTTGAACTCAGATATCGCTAGCAAAGTGGATTATGTTTTGTATTTGGGTGGAGGCAATAGTCAGCCTTAAGGAATGATGTTAATACAAATGTGAGTTTCCTACAAAAGAAATTATACATATGATTTGGAACACCTGTGACTATCATCGATGGGGGAAGCCACTCTCAAACAAAATCTTCGCAAAGCCACGATGCATGGATCAAACATATAATGAGCCTTAGCTTATCATCCCTGGTGACTTAATTAGGGCAAGCAGAAAGCCCCAACCTGAGGTTAAAAGGATCCTCGGGAGACCGTAAGTCTGGCAGGACGGATTGGTCTTCCAAACTTGATGATGCACTTTGGGCTTACAGGACTGCATTCAAAACTCCCATTGGGATGTCCCCATACAGATTGGTATTTGGTAAGCCATGTCACCTCCCTCTTGAATTGGAATACAAACATCAAGAAGCTGAATTTCGATTTCAAAATGGCAAAGGAAGAGAGATTGCTTCAACTGAATGAACTGGAAGAACTGAGAAATGAAGCCTATGATAATGCTAAGATCTACAAAGACAAGACAAAGAAATGGCATGATCAAAGGATTCTTAGGAAAGAATTCAGAGAAGCGGACTGCTATGTTATTTAACTCCGTGATTAAGATTGTTCCTGTGAAAATTGAAATCAAGGTGGAGTGGACCATACCGTGGGTGTCAAGCACTACTTTTGAGCAAGAATACTCAAGACTCGATGCCGGGAGGAATTTAAAGTCAATCTCTATTGTAAAGATCAAGCATTATCAAAGCAAGGATGAAAGAAAAGAAGAAAGGCATCCGGGCTCATCGAGAAAGAAGAATCAAAACAGTTAAGTCCAAATTTAAGGACCTAAAACTGAAAGGTACACGGGAGGCAACCCATAGAGACTTTAATTTCTCGCTTAGACTTTGAATATATTTTTTTAATTAACCTTGATTTTGTTTTCTAGTTATTATAATGATTAGTTAGTACTTAAGAAGACTTTGTTTAATTGAATCCTTCCCGTAAATGTTGCAGTACTATGTAAAATGGCTCAGCAAGAAGGAATAAACTCCAAGATAACTCCAAAGAACTCGTTAAGAGAACTATTAAAAGGAGCATTCCTTTCCTATATAAATTATGTGAAATTTGAATAGAATACATTCGAATTGCTGTGTGAAATCGTTTGTCTGGTGATGAGAATCGTTAATTGATCAAGAGTGAAAAGATGTTGTTCATTAAATTTGAGGCAAAATCACAGATCACGCTATGACAAAACTTATGTCATGATTGTAAATCAAGTCACAACAAAAGTTGATGTCGTGACTTAGTCAATGCTGAAGGAAGAACAAGGTTGAAGTCGCGACCAAAAAGTTTTGTTGTGAAAGAAATTGAGGTCGATAAATTCTTTGGTCGCGACAAAGAGTAATCCTTCAAAGAGTAGAGGGTCGCGATAACTTAACAATGTCCCGAGATGCCTGGATGTCGCAACTTTAGGAGTGACTTGTCCTCCGACGGTCAATTTGTGTCGCGACAAACAATAATATGTCGCGACAAAGAGGGTAAATTACAAATGGCGCTTTAATTTTGTCTCTAAATTTAATGATAAAGACACATTCTCAAATTGGTTAGATTTAGACGAGCGAAATTAAACAGAGTAATAAATAGTGATTAATGCAGAAACAAAAATTTTAATTCTAATTGAACCAATGTGTTTGATACACTCAGTTTCGAGGGGAATAATCCGAGGGAAATTAATAAGTTAAAGAAAAACTTTCAAAATTCTCTATCAAAAACCACGAACCTCTGTTGGAATTACCAGAAGAGCAAGGTTCGAGGAATCTCACTTAATCCACTCATTGTAAATATAAAAAAAGGAATAAATGGTTGTTCCTCCCAAGAAACGAAAAGCACTATAAAGGATTGGAAAAAAAAAAAAACGAACAAAGAAAATGGAGAGAAGGGAGAATGAGAGAAAAGTTAAGAGCTTCAGGGGTTTGAACATTGTGTTTTATGAATGAATGGAGTCGGAAAACAAATAAATTCCATTCGTTATTCCATAAAACGCTGTGTAATAAAGAGAATGGTTGATGGAAGGGGAATATGGATTAGTTAGAATCCATCAACCAAGAAGCTCCAAAGAAAAAGGGAGAGGCAACCCCAATTTGTTGCACAACCTTGTTAAGAGCTCGACCACTCTAGAGGAGCTCAAGGTCCGTGAGCCAAATTTCAAGCTGAGCCGCAACCTTCTGAAGAATATATAGGGATTTAGATCAAGAAATAAAGGGTTTTTTCTCGAACTTAGATACAGTGTAACTGTAAGAAAACAGATTGTAATAGATCGAAATGTTTTGATATTTGAATAGATTTCCTTATGATTTGCAAATTGGTTGTTCATAATATATGAATTTTATTTCTGTTTCATTTTAGTTTCTGATTTGGGAATCAATTTAATAATTCTATTCAATGCAGAATAAGAGCCAAATGACACAGGCAATTTAATTGAAACATAAATTGCGATTTAGCTCAATTTGCCGATAAGTCCAGATAAGGAAGGTTATACGATTGAAGGAACAAACAATTTTCTCGAGTTTGTGGTATGAACAAGGTGTCAAGGAACCTCGTTAGGAAATAACATCATCTAAATTCTCATCCACCGATATGAGTCAAGAAATCCTCGTGGTTAGCCGCGCTTAATCAACCCAATTTCTAGAACTTTGATTAGTGATCAAGGCGAAATCCTCTAGGTGATACATCATCAGAAATGATGCAGGCCATCCTTGAGAGTTTTGAGCCATTCTAGCCATCCCTATTCATATGCTAATGCATACACTTCGCCTGCAAATTCGAGCCAAACAAGCCCTATTTTCAAAATAAACCAATGGAGACCCTAACCCATCCTAAAGAATCAATCCTCCAAAGAACCTGTGATTACCAAAGAATTCAAAGAGAGAGGAAGAAATGAAGTTTGGGGGAGTGTACATTTTTGAGAACCCAAGGAGAAAAATACGAAAAGGGAATGAAGAGAAAAAGATCTACATCAAAAATACAACAGAAAGAAAGCTTCAAGGAATAAGTTTTGTCTTCAGGGCCCGACTTCGAACAATTAAGTTCTTAGGGGTGTTTCAACACCTAGTACCCTAATGCCATCCGTACGGGAGTTACTAACCCAAAGTTCGCTTAAGAGTGTTAGAAAGTTTCCAAGAAGACAAAACATTGCACTATTCCTCGAATGGTGACAGAAAAGAAAATCCCCCAAAGCTTGAATTATGAATGAGAAATGGGAGCACGCTTTGAATAGAAGAAAATCATAGGTATCCCCAAACACGGTTTGGGGGAGTTTATTGCTGAATTTACAAGGAGGAAAAGGGGACAGCACAGAGCAAGAAAGGAAAAGGAGTATTGGTAATTTAACCTAAAATTCCATCCATCCTACCCTCACCCAAGCCTAACATTATAAGCCCAAAGACCTGATTGATCTCAAGGTTAATCACCTACATTAGTGGAGATCAATATGAACAATGCTTCCAGGGAATTGGAAAATCAGAAAAGATCAAAAACTCGTGAACATCCTCTAAGGGTTAATCACTCATTAAGAAAATGAGAAAGAAAACCAACTAACATTTCAAATAGTAATCAATTAACTATACTGTTTGTAAAACAAATTCAACAATTTCGTTATGTACACCTGATTGAGTAGAAATTAACCTTTATCTGGACTTGAAGCTGAATACACAGAAAAACGAATGCAATTTTAGTCTTTCAATTAAATTGGTTACAACTGCAAAACAGAACAGAAAAATGTCCTTTTGTTTGAGGACAAACAAATCTTTCTTTTCTTTTACTGGGGACAAGCAAAATTTTGTGCCTGGGGAGTTTACGAGCTTAAGTCATCTATTTTCAAATTCATTTTTCCGATTGATTTTATATAAAAGACTGATTTATATGCAAGAGTATAATAAACTTCACAAACTCAATGCAACAGTGGAATTGAAGAAAGCAGAATTTGCAAGAAAGGAGGTAATGTGGCCGAAAGACCGAGAGCACTATCAAGGAAGTTGTAGCAGGAGAAGCGCAAAGGATTAAAGAATTGATGTCAGAAGTTTTACAGAAATCAAAATGCATATTCAAAGTTGCAACTAAAGCTCCAACAGAAAATGAAGCTGCATTGAAGACAAACGAAATGGGCGTGAAAGAAACTCAAAGGCAAGCAAACTGTAAATTGATGAAGAAGACATGATGTCGCTTACATCCTTTCGTAGAGGTCGCGACAAAATTAAACCCAAGATGCGATAACGAGGTCGCTACACCAACAAGAAGTCGCACGTAAGATAAACAATGGATCGAACAAGTATGTCGCGACATCCGATGGTCGCGATATCGCATCGACCTGTAAGGCCGACATCACTTTCTGCAAGGAAACTAAGGTCACAACAACAGCAGCTAAAGAGAGATGGTCACGACATCAACTACACAGAAAGGAAGTCGCGACATCATTCAGCGATTGCGACAACAGTTGAGGGAAAAGAAGGTCGCGACAACACCTGGTTGTCGCGACATCAATTGTAAAGACTTGAGGTCACGACATCCGCTGCAAAGACCAAAGGGTCGCGACAACATCCAGAGGTCGCGACAGCCACTACAGAGAGAAGGAGGTCGCGACAACATTTAGTTGTCGCGACATCAAATGCACACAGTTAAGGTCGCGACGTCCTTAAGTTGTCGCGACATCAGCTACACCAAAGACACGTCGCGACCAAACAAAGACTCTGCGACATGACTGAAGACAACAGAGGTCGCGATAAAGAATTCGATGCTATGACATCAACAACCAATCGGGCCATTTTAAACCGCATCCAAAAAGAAGCTGGCAGATCAAATTAAATTCCAACTTCGTAACTTATAAATAATGGCCGCTACCAAACGGAACGCAAATTTCGCGACTAAGAGAGATCCAAGGTCAAGGTCTTATTTTAATTCTTCTTTCTTTTCTTTCGCTTTTCTTTTGATTAGTTTGTATTTACCAAATTCTGATCCAACGCTCAATCGTTAAAGTTAAAGCCGAATGCGCATTCATTTCTTCAAATTACCGGTGGGTTGTTTGAATTGCATACCCCGAATTCGGGTTCCTGTGCTATCGATTTACAACCCAAGCTTTGATCGCTGAAGCTAATGTATGGTGTAATCTAGTGATTTAAATTCACTTTCCATTGAATTGACGCTATCGTCGTAAATTATCTTTCCTACAAGAAATTTTATTCAAAGGCTGCTTGAACTCCAGCTCTGCAAAGCTACTTGTCGGTCTTGCATTTTTCGTTATCGATCCCAATGTCGCATCTCACCCATAATTAGATTGTCTCAGCCTCGATTTCCAGGAGGCCCTCTGAGTGACACAGAGAAGGAATTCCTGAGAGTAATGAACAATTTCTTAAAGGTATGAGAACCTAACAATGGTGATCTAATATGCTCTATGTAATTAAATCGATAAATCTCTTCTCACTTGGAGACGAGAACGAGTGGAGAAATTTATCAATTTAGGCACATAGAGAGTTCACTCGATTCCGATTAGTAAATCCAACCTGCAGCCACAGAGATCTAATCAAGGAAAGGATGAGTCAGTTTTAATTTGGAGGAAGAGGAACCAAGATAGTGTAGATTCGTGCAATGACTATATCTTAGAGCTCGATTTGCCACCATGCTGTGGTATGAAGTATTGAAAGAAAATACCCGCAATAAGGCAACCCATATTAAAAGTAGCTATTTAACACTCGTCGAGAGAAATAGTGAGGTTTAGATAATGAATTTGCGGGGGTTTGGAGATCCAGCCTATTACTCATATATTCCTGGACTAGTTTTAACCGGGTGGGTTCAATAAGCAAAAGATCATGCATTCTTCCCATTGATGTTTCATAAAGAGTATTCTTTCAATGCCTTTTTGTAGAGAACTGTTTCAAATTTTTAATTTGTTATTTTTGTATTTCAATATTCAATTCAGTTTATTATTAATTGATTTTCTTAGGTTTTATTATTTTGGGTTGCTTGTGCTAATTCCAATTGTCTATCGAGTCCAAATAGTGTAGATTTTCATAGCTCAGGTAGTTGATCGAGAATTCCTTAAGATCTCCTGCGTGAGATCGATATCTGAACTTAAACCAATTTTACTACTTGTTCGACCCGTGCACTTGGCAAAAGATAACTTGGATCAAACCACTCAAGAAACAATTTACTCCCATTGAAACAATCTTTGAACTAATCAAATAGTTAAGACATATCCGCCAACAAGTTTGATACGCTGCTGTCGGGATTAGACAATAGTCTGGGCAATAGTGTTATAAATTTGTACATGCCTTTGGTTCTACTAACAAGTTTTATGGCGCCATGTCGGTGATTGTACAATAGTCTTTGGCAATAATGTTATAAATTTGTACATGTCTTTTTGGTCCTCCAGCCACCAGGAGGCGAGATTAGCGTAGTTCTCAGACCACACTCACAACTCCGGATGAGGTGGTCATAAAGTGCTCGCCATCCCTTAGCCGCAATCGCCTTACCAAAAATCATCGTGGTGGTGGAAACCCTTTTCCTTATCGAACGAATCTGCTTACAAATGGTGCCGAACCGACATATACACCCTGCTCTCACGAACCGTGTGACATCTTAATTTAGTCAATCCTCATCGTCCGACCCGCTGTAGGCAACTTCAAATTTCTTTTCCTGACATAGGTAAACGACCTGAGCTCCTAGTGAAGGTCAATGAACCAAGGTACTAAGTTGCAATTTAGGTTATTAGGCAAAATGTCGAACACCTACAAGGCACTATACACCCTAAGGCCAAAGGAGCCAAAATGAATGTGCCAGACACCGCCTGTTGGACGTGGGACACACTCAACCACCCTAAACCAGACTTAAACTAGACCCAAGGAAGATGACTAGACCGAAGGAGGGACACCTACTGGCAAGTATGGAGAAGGTAAGCCCCGCAATGCTACTGGAGTGGGGATGTCGAGAATGCGTGTGTGGGCGGTGACTAAGGGTGCGTAGGATGATGCTCCGAATGCAAACATTGATCTCCGACCTGTGGAAAGTGAACTGGCAGCGGGCTGAGTGGCTTCAGGGCGGTGGCTGTGGTTCAGTAAACCGGAGTAGGGTAGGAACAACAATGAAGGGATTTTGGGCCTTAAATGTAAGTAACGTCGCTGATTGCCGGCAGCAACGCCGCGACTGCCTGCAGAGGACATTTTCCAATCCGCTGACGTTTCGATCCAATCGCCGCTGACGCTCCAGAGGATAGCAATAATCAATGTCGCGACGTTGGGAACTCACGTCGCGACGTTCCAGAGGGTGTGAAATTCAACGTCGCGACGTTGGAAATCAACGTCGCGACGCCTCCGGTGGACACTCAAAATCAACGTCGGTGACATTCGAATCTCACGCGACGCTACGCAGGATGGTGAGGAATCAACGTCGCGACGTTGGAAATCAACATCGCGACGTTCCATAGAGTATCAAAATCAACGTCGCGACGTTGGGATCTCACGTCGCGAATGCCCGTAGCTGGTAAACCTTGACGCGACGCGGAAAGCCAACGCCGCGACGCTAGCGTGAGAAGCGTTGAAATGCACAAAATTCAACAAAGGTCTAAGATAAAGGAAACCCTCATGCACTGGGACTCCATTTTTTCAGGCATCGACATAAGCAGATCCTTCCAAGACTGCTAGTCGCGAGTCCTAAAAGTAAACAACCACAAAGAACTTGCTTCCGACACCGACAAAGACAACAAACCAACTTAACTTAAAGCAGAAATAACTAAAAATCGAGACACAAAAAGTAAATGCATGAAAATAAACTTGGGTTGCCTCCCAAGAAGCGCTATGTTTAACGTCGTTAGCTCGACTGCCCTGAATCTCAAATTGCTCGAGGACCCGAGCTCTTATGATTTCTTACTGCACTTCATCTGATACGGTCAAAGGAATGACTTGCTTATATGCATGGAACTCGCTCCAACACGGCCAACTCCGGTTGCGGGGACTGAATGTGCCCTCAGATGTGTAATCCTACCCACTATGAAAAGACCTTGGTCGTGGAAGGGCCCACCACTAGACTTCAATTTTCTCCTTAAAGAGTTTTAGACGGAATTAAACAATAGAACTTGTTGTCCCGCGCCTCGACCTTCCGTAATGTGTTTATCGTGCTGCTTTTGTCTTTTCCTTGTAAATGCTGCATTTTCATAAGCTTCATTCTCGAATTCGCCTAGTTCATCAGTCAGAAGTACGCTTTCTCACCTCGCTAAAGGTAATCGTCCATATTCAACTCCGTCGAGCCGCCCCACAGCCCGATGCTCCAATTCTACCTGGAAGATGGCATGCTTCACATACACAAGTCCTGAAAGGCTAGCGCATACCCAAAGGAGTTTTAAAAGTCGTACAGACGCCCAGAGTGCATCTTCGATCTTTTTAGACCAATCCTTCCGAATTATTAACTCCGTCTTCTCTAAAATAGTTTAATTTCGATTTGACACCTCGCTTCGCCCATTTGACTGCGGTGATGCAAGAGATGTGCGATGACGCACCCCATACTTTTGCAAAACTCACTACCTTATCGCAAATGAAAATTACTATCCAGGATCGCTCGAGGTTCCAAATCGGGAGAATATGTTGCTGCGAAGAAATTGAGCCACGACCTTGGCATCGTTGGTGCGGGTCGGAATTACTTCCACCCACTTCGATACATAGTCTACTGCTAGCAGAATGTACAGGTTGTTGTAAGATGAGGGAAATGGTCCCATGAAATCCATCCCCCATAAGTCAAATAGCTCTCCTACTTCCGCACGGGGGTGCATGGGTGGTTCGCCCTTCTAGAAATACCGCCATTCTTTGACATTTGTCACATGTGGATACGAAATGACGAGCATCTTTGAATAAGGTAGGCCAAGTAGGCCCGATTGAAGTACTAAGGACAAGCCACACCAAAATGTCCACCACATGGCAGAGTGGCAAAGGGT
The DNA here is from genome assembly GCA_016808115.1 of Tetrastigma voinierianum. NCBI lineage: Eukaryota > Viridiplantae > Streptophyta > Magnoliopsida > Vitales > Vitaceae > Tetrastigma > Tetrastigma voinierianum. The sequence goes on from JAEQBH010001710.1 coordinate 132,253, forward strand.
TCATTATACCGTCCATTTCATCTTCTGCACACATCTCCGATCACCTGATCAGCACAAGGTCTCAGGAAGAATTGGCCCCAATAGTAGTGTTTCGGGAGTGTGCGAAAAACCGTTCGTTGATAGCTAAATTCGAGGACTACCTTGGCTACCAACACCACGTGAATCCGCAAACCATGGAACCGCTCTTTATCATCTTCTCAATAGCTAGGATTCGGGGCCTATCCGAAAGTCATCATTCACCTGAATATCATCGCTTGCGCCCTCCAATCGTGAAAGATGATCTGCCACTAGGTTCTCGTTAGCCCTCTGCCTTTAATCTCCACATCAAATTTCAAGTTACAAAAGAACCCACCGGATTAATCGAGGCTCGCGTTTTTGGTCATCAAGTATTTAATGGCAGAATGATCAGTGTGGACCACCACCTTGTTACCAATCAAATAAGGCCTGAATTTGTCAAAAGCAAAACACAGCAAAAGTTCTTCTCTCGTAGTGGCATAATCCAACCGAAAGCATCATTTAAGGTCTCACAGACAATAAATCAATTCGAAATTTTCTCGCTTCTCTCGCCTAACACGCCCCAATCGCAAAATCGCTTGCGTCACACATAAGTTCAAAAGGAAAGGACCAATCAGGAGCCACGATAATAGGAGCTGATATCAATTTATCCTTCAACACTGAAAATGCATGCAAACACTACGAATTAAACTCAAATGGGATCCCTTGGACTAAAAGATTAGACAACGGTTTAGCAATTTGAGAGAAGTCTTAAACGCCTATAGAATCGGCGTGGCACAAAACTTGATCCCTTTGCGTGAGGTGGGGTAGTTTTCGTTGCTTCAATCTTTGCTCTGTCTCACCTCTTATTCCTGCTAAAAATCCATTGATGGCCAAAGTACAATACCCTCTTGTACCATAAAATGGCACTTCTCCCAATTGAGTACTAAGTTGGTCTCTTCACATCTTATCAAGACTGATCTCAAATTCTCCAGACAGTTGTCAAATGAATTACCCAACACCGAAAAATCATCCATGAAGATTTCGATTGTCTTCTCAACCATGTCGGAGAAAATGGCCATCTTGCTCGTTTAAAGTATTGCGATTTATTACTGATCCAAAGAGGCATCGCCACAGATAAAATGTCCCATGGGACATGCCAGATATCGTCTTCTCCACGATCTTATTTTATACGCGATTTGATTATGGCCGGAGTATCCATCAACAATAGTATTCTGTGGCTAATGATCCGGCGCTCGATCTAGAAATGGCAATGGGAAATGATGCCAGTGGCTTTATGCAGTTTCCGATGAGTAATACAATTTTCCACCACAGCGGCGTTGAGCGTAATATATGTTGTTCGATTCTTATGACCGTTGTTCCTCCTTTCTTGGTACCACTTGAAGCTGGACTAACCCGTACCTTTATGCGAAATAGGATAAATTACTGATATCCAGCCACAATACCTCCTTCCGGACTACCTCTTTCATCGTCGATTCAGCCTCCTCATTGCTTCCGAAGGTTTATGCCCGTCTTCTATGCAAAATACAATGCATGCACATGGAAGGGCGAATCCCTTTCAAATCGGCTAGAGACCATCAAAGCGCATTTTTATGGTCTCTGGGACCCTCAATACTCCTCCTCTACTTTCGGTCAAGGATCTTTGAGATGATCAGCATTAAAGTGGATGCTACCCCAGGTATGCATACTTGAATGGTAGGTAGGGGTTTTTGTTCCGCTCCCCGGGTGGTTGTTCCTGGATGGCATTGGCGTTTTAGCTCGCTGCTGAAGATTGATATTTCCTCTTATTGGGTCGAAAGAGTCCATCCATTTAACATATTCCTCTTGCCTCTTCTCTCTTATTCTCGAGAATCATTCTCCCTTCAGGCTAGCCTCGAAAGGGTCGGTGAGACCACTTTGGCTAGACACTATATTTCTACTATCTACGCCATGAAGCAAGAGTATCACTCTATGGGATGTCTCACAACTGAAACCACGTTGAACTTGACCTCGTCGTCCTGCACTCTCAATTTCAATTCTCCCTACGAACATCAATTATTGCCTGCCGGTTGCAGAAATGGTACAAGATTATAAGGTATTCTTTGTCTTCTTCCATATCTTAATGAAATCTCTTTGGGAAGATAAACTTGTCAACCTTTACCAAGACATACTCCTATTACCTCTGGGATGCTTCAAAGATGCGTCGACGGTTGTAGTGTATTGTAGTTAAGGCGGGCCTCACCTAATCCCAAACGTTTAAAAATGGATAAGGGCATGAGATTAATGCTGGCACCCAAATCACAAAAGAGCTCTCTCAGAGATAGCATTTCCAATGGTGCATGGAATAGTGGCGCACAGGTCTTTAAGCTTTTCTGCGGCGACTTCCTGCGAGTATGGCCTTTACATTTCCTCGGATTAAGTTAAGCTATTTGAAATCATCCAATCTTATCTTCGAGGCCAGAATGTCACTTTCATAAACTTACATAAGTGGGCATTTGCTCGAGGCATCAACAAATGGGATATTGATGTGTAACTTTTGAATTACCTATCCGTGAATTTAATTAATTTGTTTATCCGACTTATGCTTCTTTAAGCGTTGTGGATATGGAATTGGTGGGTTGTCTAGCCCCGTTAGTGTTTCTGCGGTATTTCTCTGAGGTTGTTCCTTATGCGCCTCGTCATTTTGAGCCGAGTTTGGATGACTTTCTCGGTCTCCACCATATAAGCTGAGATTGCCCCTTGGTCTCCAATTCTTTACCACTTCTCGGTGTGCTTTGCTTTGACATGTTCATTTCCCATCTCTTCTTGGGTTTATGAATTGTAGTAAAGAACCCACGTTGCCTTCTGTCGTCAGTTGCCATTTGACCCATTTGTACCTCCAAATTTCTCCATTTGTCTTTCCAGTTTTTCCATTTGGTTTCTTCTTGCATATTCGCCTTGGTCTCATTCGCTGGCGAGTGAGTTGCATCTGTGCAGGGCTTGTTCTAAGTCCACTTTTTCTCAGGTGGTTGGCTAACTTCAGTTCGATGGCATATTGTTACGATTATTCCTCCGTCCGTACCCTTGATTATTACATTTGTTACGGTCCCGATTATTACGCCATGGCGCCGTTTTGATTTTGATAATTGTTTCCCCATCACATCGCTAGCTGCTTGTGATTGATTACGGGTTGAACCTTGACCGCATCTTGCGACGCTATTGTTTGGTTTCTGGCCCGACACTCGTGCTGTTATCTTATCCTCGCGAAATTACGCCGCAACTCTTATGGGTTGGTATGTATGTCGCGGTTCCTTCTTGCCATTTGCTTGATTAAATCGGTGTGCCACATGATTAACCCGGATTATTGGGCCTCGACGCTCAGGTGCCTCTTTGCTTTTCTTTGGGTAGCCTTCTCTCTAGGCCAGCGATTTGTATTGGTTGCGGCGTCTTGTGGGATTTCATAGAAGCAGTGCGTGGCGTTTTCTTCATTAGTGCTCCTCCGGTAGAGGCATCAATCAACTGTTCTAGTGGCATTCCTCGGACCATTATAAAGTGTGGACTGCATCCATCAGTGCGGTCGGTGGTGTGGGCATTTTCTCAATAGTTAAGTGGAATCTATCACGCCTGCCTTGAGTTCTCCCCACAGTTATGAAAGTATTGATCTCTTGCACAAATTTATTGCAATTTTTCGAGTGGAAGAACTTGAGTCGGGAATTTTACTAAATCGTTCCATGAGGTAATGGAATGCGGTGGTGACTTGTTAGCCAATGCTTGGCTCTCTCACCTAAGGGCGGTGGGAACAATGCGACACGAGGAGCTTAGCGATGGCCCCATTGTACTTGATCGTGTTCGCCCAAACTTCAAGGAAGTTGGTCAAATGCATATTCGGGTTCTCATGGGGTAATCCATGAAACAAGATTACGAAGCATACATGTGTGCGACTTGGTTGAAGTTGTTTGCTTGAATGGGTGGTCGTCACGATAGGTACATGGGTGTTGTAGGCGGAAGTGCAAACTCCTCTAAACAACATGTATGGATCATCACAGTATCGCGGCCTCGGTGTGATTCATAGTTATTCCCATTTAGGCCTCTCTGTGGCTCGTTACGCCAATACCCAGATCCTGTGGTTCATTTGTCATCCATAATTTGCCTAAATTCACGGTATTCAGTTCTCTTTATTCTCGGCATATTCTGTGTAAGTTCTTCCTTTCGGGATCAGTGGATATTGGTCAACCTAATCTCGTCGTTGCATGTACTCACTGAAATCTAAACTGTAATCACACACGAAACAACAAAACCAAATTACCAGCACTTGTAATAACAAATAAAAACAAAAATTTTAAGAGTAATATCTAATTGCTTTATTCTCTATATCACTTTAAACCTATCCCCGACAATAGTGCCAAAAACTTGATAGGCTGAAAACGTGGTGTGTAAAATATACGCCTATGTGCGCAAGTGCACGCGTCACCCCAAATGTCTGAGTGTACCAGTAGTCACGGATATCGATCTCGGGGATAGGTGAGTTGACTACAGAGATTTACTTTTCAAATATTATCTGGATGTATGTATTGTGTATAAAGTTACTAATGTCTGAAAGTAAAATAAACAAACTGATCTGAAAGAATTACTATGTGATGGAGACTAGGGTCATGTCTCCCCCTGCCACTTTCAATGGATTATTTCTTAAAGTGATATTCGGTCCCGGTTATGGTTATTAATGGCAAAGGTGATCTTATTCTGAGATACCCTCTCTCGAGTGTATTCGCTGTTCGCTAGTAGAATTGAGTGTATCCTCTCTTCTTTCGGTACTCAAAATGCTTAAATGTTCTAACCTTAATTGCCACCTTTCGGGATCAGAAATATCTCTATTTACGAATCAACCAAAGGATGCTCTCATATCCTAGAGTACATCCCTCATCTCGAATCTCGGATATCTAGTATGATCATACGAATCTTTGGCCAAACATTACCATGTAATTGATCCACGGTCTTAAAAGAAGATTATAATGAATCATAACTCAATGAATAATATAAATTAATAAACTTTAAATCATTCAAAGCGTGACCAGAGTTCAACAATGCCTAAGTATAGATCTAGAACATAATGAATAGAAAAAAATCAATAGGCGATATATAAACATCATTCTCTTGTCCAAGAAACAATACAAATCACGGGCTCTTCTTGAGATCGATGTTCTTTGCTACTCGTTTCCATGCCTTTAGATCCCGTCGCGCTTCCCGATGCCTCAAATTCTGAACCGCTTTTGCTTTGCCCAATGATCTGCGAGTCGAGGCGTTGCAGCGTCTCGGCGTTGAGGCCGGCTCAGCGTTGCGACGTCAGCGGTGCGCTGTTGATGACTGCAATGGATTGACCCAGCGTCGCGGCGTTGGGGCGTCACGGCGATGAGGGCGTCGCTGACGTTGGAGGCTTGTCAGCATGACGCTCTGCTTCATTTTCTGCCTTGCTTTCCTTTGCTAATTTGCTTCAAAATTTACGGTCTTTTCACCTCATTTTTGCATTCACCGAACTTGCCATACTTTCGAATGTCGAGCTATAAAAATACTTATTTAAATGTAAAATAAAGCTAAAAACCTAAGACAGACGCGGGTATACCCTGAGTGTTTTAAGCACTCATCAATTTTCTTTCCTTCCTTATCGTTGATCTATTGATAAGGGATAATTGATAACGATTATTAGGAAATATCCTACTTCCCTAATTGGTGGAGATTTAATTAGGGAGGTTGGGTACTGCTAATCTGAGTTCTTTGGATGTTTCGTCACAGCTACTCGAGGCGGGGTGGGCAGGGTCTCGGCACAGGCCTTCGTGTTTTAGGCGTATGGTAGAAAATTTGAGCTCTTTATGTCTTTGTGGGCACATCGCTTTATCTCTTTTTAAGCTTGACATTTGGGCTTATGTTCTGGGCCTGCGCGCCTATTATTTTACACCCAATCAGTTGCCTCCCCAACCCTTGGCTAAAGCGGGCGTAGGCAAGGGTTGTATCATTTCATGGATCAGGTGTGACTTCCACGTGGCTACTCGGGGATGGTTTGGTTGGGACCATGTCGTCGTCAAACGTCTTGTGATAATGACGAATTTTCGATTTTTTCGCCCAATTGGGCTATCCCCTCTATTGCCTTTAGGGACATCTTTAGTAGTTACTTTGTATTCCTCTGTTCTTGAGTCCTCTTCCTCTACGGGTTTGGATTTTCCCCCTTTCGAAACATCTTTGTCCATTACTCATGATCGCCTTTGTTATCTTTGCCCTCCGAGATGAACAGCTGTTTTTCTTAGTCTGATACACGTCTTCACCTCTTCTGCACCACAGTGCCGATATTTTGAATGTCTGTTGATATCACACATCATTCTGCATCACTGTCTTTGATCAATCATGTAGCATTCTTTGGTCGTGCATCTGCTTTGAGATCTGGCGGGGGTCAGTCTGAGCAATTAGGTGGTGCGGGTGCAGTGGTCTCCCCATTGCACCCGTTAGGGCTCTATTGGTGGGCCATCCCCCTCTGCCTAGCAAGGGTAAAGAGGATTAGCGGATAAGTACCCGCCCAGAGATCAGATATCTGGGGCTGTTGAGGTGTTCGGATCATGGTAGGTTCTAATCGGGTCGAGCCTTCCTATGCGGAAATTTTTTCCACTCGCTATAGACCTCCGGCGGTATCCAAGTTTGGCGTCCAGACTTTCTCACTTCTTACGTCATCCATGTTCCTGAGATGGTTTGCTTTTTTGAGGTGGTCTTTGAAAATGGTCTCTGCTTCCCTTCACACCCTTTCATCAAGTGCGTCCTTCAGCATTTCAACGTATGCCCAGCCCAGCTTTCCCCCAACTTCTAGGGCATTTTGGTTGGCCTCCTTGTTGTTTTCAGGGATAAAGGCTTGGGGGTTCCTAGCCTAGCTCTATTACTAGACCTTTTCAATGTAAAAGAGTCCACGACAAGTTTGCCACATTTCTGACGATTGACTCTGGGTTGATTATCTCCGACATGCCATCCTTCCATAAATTTTGGAAGGAACGTTATTTTTTTGTTAGTGGCCGTAATTGGGAATATAATCCCACGGCCCGGTGGAAGACAGCTTAGCGTTCCACGCATAGACCGCCCCAGGAACCTCGTGAGTTCTCCCTTGCTTCAATTAGGTCTAATTTTCGGAAGTCTTTGGGTGTCTCTAACTCTAGTTTGGTTGTACAGTTTCAAGTGTGCCGTCTGGTCTTAACCCTAAGGATGAAGAGGTGAAGTGGAGTTTGGTTAGGTGCCACCCACGGGCATACTTTGAGCTCATTAAGTCGGATATTCACAGGCGTAAGTGTTTGCGAAGCCTACGACTTCTGCTAGAATCTTCCCTCCTCCATCATAGTATGCTTTTGTGATGCTGTGACTCTTTATTCTTTGGAGCCTCTTGCCCGAAGCCAGCAAGGGGAGAGCTTAGGCCCTCTGGAGGTGCCCAAAGAAGAAAGGAGCGTAAAGCGGAAAACTCAGGCTTCTCCTAAGGGTTACCCCCCTGCCCGGGGTAAGATCTTGAAGGTAGGGGTCTCTTCTTCGCCTTCATCTACTATCAGAGCTAGAGATTCCTCAGGGAGGGCGGTTGAGCCCCCCTTAGAGGTTTTTCCTATTTTGGTATGGAGTCCTACGCTGCAAGGCGTCGAGCCCCCTCCTCCAATGCCAGATGATGTGGGAAGGGAATTCGCTTTGGTCTTCGTAGGAGATGAGGACTCTCTGATTTCTCATGTCACGGGCTCGCCGTTAGAGTACATTTCCTCGTCCTTTGTGAATCCAGCCTCTCGAAGGTGGATGCAGCATCCGTTGTGAGGAGGCTTTAGGCTCTTATGGTTGAGGAAATCTTACATGCGTCTAAAGCGCCTTCATTGATCCATTTCCTTATTGTTTCAGATTGTTAATTGACTCTTTCTTGTTCTTTGATAGGTGGCTACTTATGCGAAGGGCCTGACAAGGAGGGCCAGCCTTATCGAGGGCTATGCCAGGGCAGCGAAGTCTTATAGGGCTGAGGTTACCTCCTTGATCTCCGAGAGGGTTGGCCTTTGAGTTCAGATAAGGGACCTGACTGAGGAGCTTGTGAAGCACAGGTCTAACCTGAAGCACGCTTTGACGGTGAGGGCGCAGGCAAAGGATAAAGAAAAGAAGGCCCGGAAGGACCTAAAGGTCGCCGAAGACGAGCTGCAGTTGGCCAGAGAGGAGTTGTAGGCTATCAAGGGTGACCTGTGCGTCAAAGTGATGATGTTGGACCGAGTTCACCAAGAGGCTTTGGAGGCTGGAAGCCGTAGAGCGCTTGACTGAGGAGCTTGGCAAGCTTCGAATGGACCTTGAGAGGTAGGAGGCTTTGGCTAGCCGGAGGGGCGAAGTGATAGCGGAGCTCAGGTAAGGGCTGCAAGTGGGCCTCCGGGTGGCTGCCTTCCCGATGAGCTTCTTGAGCTTTCCTAGACAGAGTTAAACCATCGACTTTACGATGGGGAGGTAGAAAAATCGCTAGGCTGGGTTAGTCGCGAGGTGCTTTACGGGGCCTAATTGTGCTCCCTTGCCCGTGATCTTGGTTTCTAGAGGCCAACACTTGCCTTGCCCGCTGCGGGATACGCCTTTGACCTCTACTTTACGTGGTCAGGCCCGACCTTAGGCTCCTAGACTTTTTCTTTTAACCTTGCTATTTCCGAGTGCTGAGCCTGGGATTTTTATATTGCTTCTAACATTAACTTTTCATTGATATGCAGAGATTCATTAATTAATCTTATCGCTCTTTTTATTGTTTTGCCAAATTGAGCTGCTTAGATCCTAGTACGTAAAATTTGTTTAGCCCAGCGAGCTATCGACTCTGGGTTGTGCCTTCTCTGTTAGGCTAAAATGGCTCCTAGGCTTTTCCGCCTTCTTTGAACAGAGTTAAAATGGCTCCTGGGCTACAAGGCCTTACTTGGGTAGTTAAGCTCTGAAAAACTAAGCTACTGGGCTCCTGGGCTATTGTGCCTTCTTTGAACTAAGCTAAAATAGCTCATGGGCTACAAGGTCTTCCTTGAGCAGTTAAGCTCCGCAAACTAAGCCACTGGGCTCCTGGGCTATTGTGCCTTCTCTAAACTGAGCTAAAATGGCTCATGGGCTACAAGGCCTTCATACGTGATTAAGCTCATAAGGCGAGAGCTACCTAGGCTCTTGGGCTACAAAGTCTTCCTTGAGCAATGCGCTCCAGCGACTCTCTTTGGGCTCCTAGGCTATTGTGCCTTTTTGAGCAGTTAAGCTCTGAAAACTGAGCTGTTAGGGCTCAAGGCACAATACGCCTTCTTTGAACTTAGCTAAAGTAAACCAGCAGGCTACAAGGCCTTCCTTGAGCAATTAAGCTCTGAAAAACTGAGCTATTGGGGCTCCTAGGCTACAAGGCCTTCCTTGAGCAGTTAAGCTCTAAAAAACTAAGCTACTGGGGCTCCTGGGCTACAAGGCCTTCCTTGAGCAGTTAAGCTCTGCAAACTGAGCTACTGTGCTTCTGGGCTACAAGGCCTTCCTTGAGCACTTAAGCTCCGTAAACTGAGCTACTGGGCTCTTGGGCTACAAGGCCTTCCTTGAAATGAGCTAAAATGACTCTTGGGCCACAATGCCATCCTTGAATAGTTAAGCTCCACTTGAGCGGGATTCTTGGGCTCTGAGTACAAAGGTCTTCCTTGGCGAGCTAGAATAGTTTGCTAGGCTACAAGGCCTTCCTTGAGTAGTTAAGCTTTAAAAAACTGAACTACTAGGCTCTTGGGCTATTATGCCTTCTCTGAACTGAGCTAACATGGCTCCTTTGAAATTGTGCCACATGGCTCTTTAATATCCCTTCCCATGGGAAAGGGTGTGCAGCTTTAATGTAGGTTTGTGGGGAATCAGTGTCGATCACGTGAATTTCCCAGCCGTTCGGGCTTGTTTATAAATAACTGCCTTCCTTTGACGGGGTGTGTTATACTCTGCTCTCATTTTTCTTCCTGTCTTCGATAGTGCCTGGGTTCGTAAGTGATAAAGCTTCAAGGTTCGATTGTCACTGCGCGACGTTAGTTCAGAGTTCATGGGTCGGCGCTTGGTTTCTGCTGCTGTTGTAGGAGTTGTGTTTTCACAGTTTCCCCCACAGCAGGGGTTGTGTTGTTCCTAGCTGCCGCGAAGGAACTTGGGCGGGAGCGTGTCGGAGGGGCGGTATGCTTCAGAGGGAAAACTTTTAAGTCCCGCTTTCTCCATTATTCCTGTCTTCCTCTCTTCTCTCCATATTCCCCCTTTTCTCTTTCTCCTTCTCCTTCCTTTTCTCTTTCTCCTTTTCTTTATGTTTTTCTTTCTCTTTCTCCTTTTCTTTCTCTTTCTCCTTTTCTTTTCTTTCTCTTTCTCCTTTTCTTTCTCTTTCCCTTTCTTCTCTTCTTTCTCTTTATTGTGGTTTTTGCCTTGACTGGGTGTTGGCCGATGTGAAGAGCGACTTTATTGATTGTAATTTTTTTTTTTTTTTTGAGATGTAAAGAAAGATTTTGTAATCCTTTGAGGTGATTGTAATTTTCCTGAAATGAAATTTTGTATTTGTGTTATGTGACTATTCAAAGCTTCTACCAGCCGAGCTCCTTGCTTTCTCTTTTCTCCTCTTTTTCCTTGTGGGTTTTTCTTTTTGAGGAGTAGGGAACTGTTATGCCACTTGTCTCTAAGGCGCAGGGAACGGCTCCAGGTGGCTATGATCCTATATTACTTTGTAACTCCTTTGGAAATAAGGACAATCTTTTTTGTAAAAACATGCGTTTATTACACTAGACCTTCCGTAGGAGCTCCTTGCTTTATCATTATAACTTATTTTGACCCTTATAATGCGGCCTAAAAATGAACATCGAGACTGTTATTTAAAGTGACGTTGGATGCTATTAAAGACGCTACATTGAGTCTTATTAGTAGAACTGTTTGAGGTGTTCAGCGTTCCATGAGTGGGGTAGCGTTTTTCCTTCTTCTATTTGGAGCTCGTAGGTGCTAGGTCGGACTATGCGGGATACAATATAGGGCCTTTCCCAATTGGGTCCCAGCTTCCCATGTGTGGGGTCTTTCCTTGTTGGTAGAAATTTTTTTAGAACCAGGTCGCCAGGCTTGTAATTCCTGGGTTGACCCTTCGATCATAGTATCTTGCTATTTTTCTGTGATAGTCCTCAATAAGCGGGGACATCTTCCTGGCTTTTCTTCTAAGAGATCCACAGTTTGGCGAGCCTGCATCATTGTGTTCGACGCTTGCGAATTCAATCCTTGGCGACTTTAATCCGACCTCAGCGGGGCGCTCTTGCCGGTCTTAAAAGGCCCATGAATGGGGTCTCTTGATTTGCTGACTTGCGGGTAGTTATGTGTGCCCATAACACCTCCGGGATGTATTCTACCCATTTTCCCTTTAGATCTTCTAATTTAGTCTTCAATGCTGCCTTGAGAGTCCTTATAGTGACCTCTGCTTGCCCATTGGACTGTGGATGAGCTAGGGATGAGTAGTAGTTCTTGATTCCAAGCTCGGCGCGAAATCCACCCCGAACGGATTGTTGGGCGACTCCGTGCTCCAGTTCTGAGGGACCTCGGGATCACGCACACATATTATAGGGCGGGACGAGATTCGCACCTTCTATTATGTGATTGTTGCTAAAGGTTCGGCCTCAACCCACTTGGTAAAGTAGTCCACGGCCACAATGATAAATTTCCATTGGCCCTTTCTAATGGTAGAGTCCCGATAGCAGCCCCGTTTTTAAGAAAAGGCGAGGCTTGTGATTGGCGTCGTGGCTCAAATGGGAGATGATGGCATGTTAAGCTTGCATTTTGACCCGGTTATCATTTGCCTCTTTGAGCATTGTGGGTCAGTAATACCCCTGCCTCAAGGTTTTTCCTGTTAAGGTCAAAGCTCCGATGTGGTTGCCACAGACACCTTCTGTAACATCCCGAAATATACCCTAGTTGTTTTCAACATGTTTAGGGTATTTTGTAGGCATAAATTGAATTTTTCGTAAATTAAATGCGAAAAATGGAAATTTAGAAACCCGAAAATTGTACAAGACATAAGGGCAAAATTGTAAATTGTCAAGAAGGGGAGATAAAAGTCATAACTTGATAAGACTAGAGGCCAAAGTAAAAATAACAGGAATTGTAGTGCAATTAAGATAAGGAGGGAGGATAAAAAGGCAAATAAGAGAAACTTTAAGTATAAATAGGGGAGGGAGACCAAAAAATATCATTTTTGGTCCAAACAAAAAGGAAAAGAGAAAAAACGGGAAGAAGAGGAGGAAAGAGGAAGAAAGAAGAAGGAAGAAGGAGGGCTTGAAAGAAAGGTATGGATATTTGGAGTTTGGTATGGAATTTGAGTATGGAATAGTAAGATTTTGTCCAAAAACTACTTGGGTATGGATTGCTAGGGTTTTCTTTGGACATTAATTTGATTCCCTTTTTCTAGGGTTTTGTTAGGAATACATCATAACTCTAGATTTAAGGGAAGTTGGGTTGAAAATCCCTAGTTGATATCAATTAGATATGGAATCCTTCATAAATGTATGATTTTGTGAAGTTTGGTGAACTTTGGTATGAATCCTGATTCTTTATTAATTAAAAGTGTTTCATGGAGTCATTTCGAGGATTCCATGTTAATTTTGACGAAGGATGGAATAAGGGAATTCATGGAAGAAGCTGGGCATGAAAATGGTGAATTCGCCATTTCCGGGTAGAACGGAGATCGACACGGCATCCCTTGAGGCAGTACCCTGCACACCGATGCTGGCACCCAGACCGGTGTACCACTCCAGCAGATCGGCATCGGTACGCTCTCCAGAACTTGCTCGCATCGGGTACCGAACAGAGTGGTACCGGTACCACTAGTTCCCCAGGTACAACAATGGTACCCCTCTCGCAGGTATTGCATAATTAAGCTATAATTAGCATGCCGGGAGTATTGGAACTCTAATAAATGATTAATAGGGGTTAAGATAAGAAAGAAATAAGTGAAAAATGTATCGTACCTCACCGCCGAGGTGAAGCGAGTTCGATGGGGGGGGGGGGGGGTAAAGTTCATGCCCCAATGATAAGATAGGAAGTTTCTGAATACATATAATCATAGGAATGCCTAAGACCGTGCATTAAATGACACGACATCTTCTATCACGACGTACAAAAGTACGCTCCATCACATACGACACCCTCTGCTCAAAGACTTCTAAGAGTTCCCACCAAGTTGCTACGACACTCTTGTTCGCACTTCAAGATTCTGATCGCTGCTATGGCACTCCTGTTTAGTACTTCACTACTCTTGATTTGTGCTACAACACTCTTTGTTCAAGATTCGCACTTTATTAGTTGCTAATGACACTCCCGTTCTCGCAAGCTTCCGCAAGACTCTTGCTATATGTTATGGAACCAAGATCGTATAGTATCTTCGGATAGTTATTGTGCTGTGTCTTACTCATTTATTAGTACTGGTTTAGGTATTCCCATAGTTATATGATAATAACCTGAATGATGAATAAGAGTAAACAAATGTGTATCGTTCTGATCTGTAGTACCTATGGGTACTTCTGAATAAGGATAAGCTCTGTAACTCCTACGGGAGATCTGAACAAGAAATAAGCTCTGTAACTCTTACGGGAGATCTGAACAAGCATAAAGTTGCTATAAGTACAAGTATAAGTCATATGAGAGATCCGAATAAGCATAAGTATGTTAGAAGTATAAGTAATTGTATAAGTTCAGATAGGCGAATGCATACAAATTCTCATATCTCGCATTGTTATAAGCGCATTCATAACTGCGGTATATGCATATTACCTATGTTTGCTACTTGCCGCAGTTTAGGCACGAAGCCAATCCGTGTAGGTACGTAAGAAGGAGACAAAGTGATCTTCCGCATCATCGGGCCAAGACATGAGAGTAGAGGTTCATCATATAGTAGGTTCGCGCCCGACGTAAATGTAATGTATAGTTTTGTATATGTAAATGGGACTCAGAACTGTATGTATATGACAATATAAACACCACTACGGTGGTAGTTTTATTTTGAAATTTTGTATATGATATTTTGATTCTACATAAGACTCGGGGCTCACCAATGTCCGGGAAAAGCAAGTAAAGAGTCCCCAAGATATATCTCGCACTCGACTTCTGCCTCGGACCACAATCGGGTCGGACCGGGAATCGGGGTGTGACACCTTCGTGTACCTCCATAAGTATGTAATTGGCGTCGAATGGGCATAGAAAAGCCTCATGTATAAAGGGTCCCCCAATGAACGGTGAATCTTGCCAACCTTGCTCTGAGTTTGGATGCCTCCTTCGGGTCGCTTAGCAATTTTCCTTCTACTAAGTAATCCCAGATGCTGTCCATCCAGCTCGGTTCAGACATCACGAGGGAGACTTCTCCGTTGTCGGTGCTTACTGAGGGTTCTGGGAGGTGCTCAATAGGTATCAATCTACCCAGGTCTTCTTGTGAGGTTGTTGCTCAATTTTCTGGGCGCACGCCCGAGAATTCCTCTCGCCCGTACATGTTCGGGAATCTCGAACTCGTATGAACTTTTTAAGCAACTCTCGCACCTTCTCGAGGTATAAGATCATCTTCTCACCTCTCGCTTCGTAGGAGTCTTCTATCTGTTTTACTACCAATTAGGAGTCACTGCTCACTTCCAACTTATCAGCTTCCATGGAGTGGGGGAGGTAGAACAGTTATGACAGCCTCATATTAGGCCTCATTATTGGGAGAAGCTCGAACTCGAACTGAAAAGTGCGTATTCCACATCTATCCTCGTCTGCAGAGAGGTCAGGATCGCACTCCACCGCTCAGCATTAGCTACCTGGCCCATGGATACGGGGAGGTTGGGCGTCATTGGTAGCTTTCAGAGGCTCTCGAAGTAGAGTGAATTCCATGATGAAATCTGCTAAGATCTACCCTTTTATTAATGTCCTTGGCTTGTATCTGATGTCGAACTCACTCAGCTATATAAACACTTTATTAGTTAGTCTTCCGAGGTTTCTAGTTTGCGCATTTGCTTCATTGGATATTCGCTAGACCTCACGGTACGGGCTTGGAAGTAAGGTCGAGTTTTCCCGGATGTAGTTACCAACACTCAGGATCAACTTCTCCATTCGATACCTCTCCTCCAAGCCTTCTCGTAGCCCAATGCAATAGTAAATCGGTCGTTGCACCTTTATCTCGTTTCTAACAAAGGCGACACTAGTTGAGAAGTCTAAAACGACTGTGAGAGAGGAGAGTTCTCCTCGGAAGTGGCTTACTAGAATTCAGGAGAGCTCTGTAGGTTTTGAGCGTCATGAATGCCTCCTTGTAGTGTGCATCCTATTGGAAGGCCTTTTTTAGAACCTGAAAAAAAGGCTAGCATTTGTCGCCCGGCCTTGACACAGCGGCTCAAACAAGTGTTCATTCTTCCAAATGTGGGTTGAATGTCTTCAATGTTCAAGGTGAAAGATATCGAGCACCTACTTTATCTTGTCTAGGTTTGCTTCTATTCCTCGGCTGTTGACTATAAAACCCAAGAACTTCCTGGCGGAGACTCCGAAGGCGCATTTGGCTGGGTTTAACTTCATATTATAGCTCTTTAGGACCTGGAACGCCTCAGCTAGGTGGGTTATGTAGAGCTCGGCCTTAACTGATTTTACCAACATGTCATCTATATATACCTCCATAGATGCTCCAATTTACTTCTAGAACATCTTATTCCCAACCTTGGTAGGTACCCCGCGTTCTTCATCCAAGGGCATCACCCGATAGCAGTAGGTTCCTTGCCCAGTAATGAATGAGGTCTTCTCTTGGTCGTTGGGATCTATACTAATCTAGTTATAGCCAGAGAAGGTGTCCATGAAGCTGTGGAGTTCATGACCGATAGTGGCGTTTACTATGAGGTCAATCCGAGGTAGAGGGAAGCTATCTTTTGGGTAGGCCCTGTTGACATCTGTGAAATCGATGCAAAGTCGCCATTACCAAGGCTTACTTTTTGACGAGAACAACGTCAACCACTGTGATATTCTACCTCCCGATTGCATCCTCGAGAAACTTGGCCGACCCTTCACAATCGCCTCTCGCCTTTCCTGGGCTAAGCTCCTTCTTTTTTGCTTGACCGACTTAAAGGACGGACTGACGTTCAACCTGTGGGTGATTACTACCGGGTCGATTCCACCCATGTCTTCCTGCTTCCAGGCGAACACCTCCGTGTTCTGCTTTAAAAAGTGAATGAGAAGGCTTCTGATGTCTTTAGCCAACTTAAAACCTATGTAGACGAGGTGTTCCTGGCCGGTCATCTGCCGCATTGTGCTCTAGTTCTTCCGAGGGCGCAAAGGTCGGTAGCTGTTCTTGTCTCGTATCAAGCTCGCCCATAGATGTTATCAAATTGTTTTGTTTCATTGATGCTAAGTAACACTTCGGCTAATGGCGCTGTTTCTCAAACCATCTTACTCCATTTGGCGTTGGAAATTTGATTACCATGGTGGCTGAGGGGCTGGCTCTAGACAGAGAGGGCTTGCCCAGTAACATGTTGTAAGCTGATGAGGCATCTATTATGAGAAATCTTACTGTTGTTGTAGCCTGGCATGGGGGGTTTCCCAAAGTGAGCACTAGTTGTATCGACCCCAGAGGTAGCACTCTTTCTCCAGAGAATCCACGTAGGTATGCGTTGACTGGCTCTAACTTCTCCCTTCCAATGCCTATTTTGTCGAAAGCTGATGCGAAGATGATGTTGATCGAGCTTCCATTGTCGACAAGGACCCTATGGATTGTTTTATTAGCTACGATTTACCCTTAATACTACCGGGATCATCAGCGGGATGTCGCAAACCCTTCCATGTCGGAGTCCGAAAAGGTTATGGTAGTATCCAGCCGAGGAAATTTGGATATGGCTTGTATTTCTAATGTTTCCCTTGATCTGATGCAACGCAGATGGACCTTCCTGGCTGAGCTGGACTCCCCGCCCCCTAAAATCCTTCGGAAATCACATGGATTTCTCCCAAGGGCAGCTTAGTAGCCGAGCCGGGTCGGGTCGAAGAGGGCGGTGGTGGTCGAGACCGGTCCTCGACCGCCATGTAACTGAAGATGCCCACGCCGGATCGTACTCAATTTCTTTCCTCACCGGATGCGCCATCTGTCGGTCCATAATAACTATGTGGAACTCACAGATTTCATTGTCTCTTGCCGGATTCGACTTCATCGAGATGGCCATCTCGTAAATTTTTCATGTTGCACTTCGTCAGACCTATGACACCGAGGTCAGTTTGGGTGAATTACAAGGTGAACGGCATACAACTCCTGGGCCGAGGTGGTCCCAAAGCTTGTCTCCGACGCCCTCACCCTTCGGGGATCACTGCTTCTCTATTTCCTGAACTGGGTCCCCCGTCCCTACTCCCTTCGGGCTTCGTCTCCCATTTCTCTAGTCGCCTCGCCTTCTCCTTGAGTAGAAGAGCTCCTTGTCGGATAAGAAGGCTTTTTCACCGTTGATATACTTATTTCTCGCAAGCATAATCTTGGTCATGCTTCGCTGAGCCGTCTCGAGATAGAGAACATCAGTCTTTCGACCGCACCCCTAGCACCGCGATGAAAGCGGTGATGGCGAACTTCTCGTCTGGAATATCTACCTTTAATGACTCAACGTTGAATCTCTGAACAGATGACCTCAGGCT
This sequence comes from Tetrastigma voinierianum, assembly GCA_016808115.1. Classification (NCBI taxonomy): domain Eukaryota; kingdom Viridiplantae; phylum Streptophyta; class Magnoliopsida; order Vitales; family Vitaceae; genus Tetrastigma; species Tetrastigma voinierianum. The sequence goes on from JAEQBH010001710.1 coordinate 149,857, forward strand.
CTCCTACGAGTTCTGCTTTATGGTTAGAAGGTGATAACCTGGCTTCCTGTACGTCCTAGCTTCGATAAAGTGGGAGACGAATGTGATGGAGAGCTCTATGAATGATTAGATTGAAGATGGCACGGAAGTTTGTTAAACCAGGCCAATGTTGGGCCTTTTAGCGTGATAGCAAAGGCTCTGCATCGTATGAGGTCCTGATATCCGTGCGTACCCATCCGGTTCTTATACGTATCGAGGTGACTCCATGCGGTCTTTGTTCCATCGAACATTTCCGACCGCAAAGATTTCAACTCTTGCCGTAAGAGGGAAGTGTAGCACTCGGGTCAGTGAACGGATTCGCTTGTTGCACTGCAGCGCCCATAGAGACTAGAGCTCAGCCTTTTACCACTTCATATGGCTGAGCTCTTGCTAAATGTCCTTGAACCTCTACTCCCACGACCGCTCCCTTGTCTCCTGTTGATAAAGGATGGGCCCATCGTCTTTATTGTCCCTACTATGCCTCTTCTCATTGCAATTCTCTCCAGGGGGTTTGTAAGGGTCATACTCCCTGGCTTGGCTAGTTTCTTCTTCTCCATCTACTTCTCGAGGAGGGTCGAGGTGTTGTTGTTCTTCTTGGGTAATGGTGTTTTGGCCTTCTCGGGCCTGTCGCGCCTCCTGGGGGCATTGTATTTGCCTGGTGAGTTGCTCCAACTCTCTCAAGAACGTTGGTTGGTGAGGACAGAGCGCCCATCCGTCGTATTAGCGCAGTAGAGTTTAGTGTGCCTGTGAGGTCGACTATCTACGTTGCTTTGTCGGGTCTTGCCTCCGGGAACACCGTGGTTCCTACTGTGTTCCTAGCTGATACCATCACACGGAGATCAGCTTTATTTGGGTAAAGGAACCGGCTGCTCCCACAAAGGCTTCAAACTAATGATGCTTTTTCAACCGAAACAGGGTTGGAGCTTGGTGGAATTACTAGGTCGGTCCGCTATCTCTAGATGCCTGCCTATCTAAAAAAAAAAAGCAAAATAAGGTACAAAAGGACGCACAAATGGCTCGTTGTTCTTTCCAACGCCTAAGTAAGTTCTTTCCAATGGAAGAGAAAATCAACTACTTAGGGAATGAATTTATGCGCACTCAATTCCATGGTGGCCCGGCATTTTATAATGGATGATCACATAACTTTCCTATTCGCTGATGATACGTATATTTTTCCTATCAGCGAGGGATTTTCTTCTTATCGCTGACCGATCGGGATAAGGGATATTTGATAACGATTATTAGAAATATCCTACTTCCCTTAATTGGTGGAGATTAATTAGGAGGTTTGGTACTTTCCTTTAATATGGGTTCTTTGGGATGTTTACTTCACCCGCTTCTCTTAGATTCGGCAACCGGGTCCCCGGCCTGGGCCTTCGTGTTTGGGCATATGTGGTGGGTTGAGCTCTTTTATGTCTTTTATTGAGCCTGCTCCTTTATCTCTTTTTAAGCTTGACATTTGGGCTTGTGTTCTGGGCCTGCGCGCCTATTATTTTAAACCCGCCTATTATTTTAAACCCAATCAGCATCCATACAAAAACACTAGACTTCCATACCGATATTCATAGTTCCATACACAATTCGTAGCATCCATACCTGTGATCTTCTTTTTACTTTCCTTCTTTCTTCTTTTCTTTTCTCTTCTTCTTCTTCTTCCTTTCTCTCTTCTCTTATCCGCTTTTGTTCTTTTTCCAAGCACCAAAATGAGATATTTCTTTTTGGTCTTCTCCTTATTTGATCTTATCCCTTTTATTTCACTTTTTTTCTCTCCTTTGACATCCTCGACCATCTAGTCCGGCTGAGGAACTTCATCCTCTTCCTTCAAGCCACTTGTCTCTTCCACAATTTTCTTTCCCTTATTTCCCATTCTAATATCTTTTCTTTATTACCTTTTGGTCCTCCAACTCTCTATTACTCTTACTTAACTATGCATATTCCTACTTTGGCATATGAACTTATTAAATTATGACCCTTGTCTTGAATTGGTAAATTATTAATTTACCCTTAACTTTTGTGGCTTAATTTCGGGTTCTTGTTTATTTAATTCCGTAAAAATATATACTTTACTTATTATACCTTAAACATGTTATAAAATCGTTAGGAGCATAATTTGGGGTGTTACAACTCTCTTAAAAGAATTTCGGCCCTCGAAATTATACTGATTCAAGAGTCATGATACCGTGCCTCGTACTACAAACCTACACTTTCATCTATGGCATAATCAGTCTTGTCTCTAGTACTGACTAACTGAATTATCTCTTGTAACTTGGTATCATTTTCCTAAGCATTTTCTATCATTTGATTCAGTTGAAGCATATTCATTTTTCGTTGAATCAGACGGACCATAAGCAAATTAATCCAAAGGATCAACGCTTTCAGTTGTTTCATCTATAGCTTTCTGTGGTGGATCCTTCTAGACAATATACAAAACAAGGACATCCGCATTAAGCCAACACATTACTATGTAGGTTCATTCTTAATCTAAGACTACTCTAGAAAGGCCTAAACCTAGGCTCTGATACCATTAACTTGTAACGCCCCTTCCCCGATCCGACCCAATTGGCGGGTCTGAAATAGAATCCAGGATGCTCTGATACCACTAACTTGTAGCACCCCTTCTCCGATCTGACCCGATTGGCGGGTCTAAACCGAATTCGAGATGCTTTGATACCACTAACTTATGACACCCTCAACCCGACATTAGGTGTCGAGCAAAGGTGTCATATTTTATTTTATTTTTTTATAAACTTATAAACTTTAAGCTTGTTCATTTATATAATGTTAAACATTTAACTTGTATTATATTCTGTAGCAGTGGATTACAAAATATATACAAGCTCCATATATGGAAGTGTTCAACATTTACAATATTTAAATTGTTTACAAAATAAACAAAATTACATATACAAAATAGACCAAAAGGTCTTCCAGTGGGCATTTTGTAACACCCCAAATTATACCCTTATAGTTTTATAGCATGTTTAGGGTATAATAAAAGTGAAAGTATATTTTAAAATAAAGATAAAAATAAAATAAGTGTTAACCTTAATCAATACAAAGTTATGGGTAAAGTCATACTTAATAAGCTCATATGCCAAAGTAGGAATACGCATAAGTTAAGAATAATAGAGAAGACAGAGGCTATCAGAAAATATCATAAATTGATTGGCAAATATTAGAGAGTTAGAGGACCAAAGTGAAATAAAAAGGGGATAAGATCAAATAAGGATAAGACTAAAATAAATATCTCATTTTGGTCTTGGAGAAAGAGAGAGCAAAACTGATAAGATATAAGCAAGGCAGAAGAAAAGGCAGCGGGGGCGGAAAAGAAGATCATGTATGGATTCGAAAGTATGGTATTTGTCTAGTTTTGCATAGGAAAGTATAGATACATGGTTAGAACCTCTATTTTGTGTGTATGGGTTGGGTTTAAACTCCCAAACTCATTTCTTGTTAGGGCTGGAGCCGAGAAGAGCTCAAGACCCTATATACGTGTTTTGTAAAGGTCTCTGTTGCAATTCTTGAACCATGAAAATTTCCTATTTTTATCATACGCATTAGCTAGGCCTTAGAACTGGATTTTGGGTAAGAAAGAAAGGTATTTAGCAGTGGATCCTTATGGTAAATTGTATCCACATCAGTGAAATTTATGTTAGGCTTTTGAATTTCAATTGACCCTATACCTCAAGTATTGCCTCGCTTACTCCTAAACAAGATGGTTAGGCCAAGACAAAATTCGGTCAACAAGACCTCGGCCAATACAACTCGATCACACTCGATCAAGGCACTCACCAAGGCACTTGGCCAGTCGTCAGCTCGGTCGTACCAAATTCACTACCAGACATGTCACCGCTAGTTCAACTCAAATTTACCCTATGTGACCTCCAACTTTAATAGGTCATAACTTCTTCGTCCGAACTCTGTTTCGGGTGTTCTTAAACTCTATGGAAATCCCATTGAGTCAATATTCCAGCCATATTCCTGTGGAGGACAGTAGGTGAACATAACCCTGCTTAAATCTAGGTTTTTCCTGATCAGCTCGGCTAGGATTGGCTAGTCATGTATGACCTCCAACTTCGGACGACCATAACTTCTTCGTCCGAACTCCGTTTCAGGTGTTCTTGGACTCTATGGAAAGCCCATTGAGTCAAGAATACATCCATATATATTATGATAAAATTTGAACCCATATTAGGTCCATAAATAAGGAAAAACAGTAAGCATACATGGTAATCATAGTTATTCATGCATATAATGAGATATGATAAATGATTGTACAAATTGCATATGATTACTGGATGACCATAATTATTCGAGAATATGAGATATGTACTGAACATAAAATACACATGGATTGTCTGCTTAGAACCTGGTAGAGGGATAGATAGGCATACTTATAGGGACACAGTTGCTACAACATACAGTTTACAGATATCAAGGCCCCGTTTGGGTCGATGACATAGATCCCGTTTGGATCATTACATGGCATAGGTCACTCCGTCTCGCATGCTGATGATACCTTTCGTATATACGGCCTGCTTGGGTCAAGCATATTACATTGCATAGGTTACCTGCCTCTGTACAATGATGATACTGGCATATACAGAGAAATCATTATCTCGCATGCTGATACTACTCTTTGGATACATGCGCTATTTCCCGTATTCATTTAAGGTATTTGGGTAAACATGAAACATAAAAGACAATGACAAGTATATGCAAATGAAATGTAAAGAATATATGACATGATATAAGAAGTATAGCATTGCTATGCGATGATAGTATACAGTTACAAGAACAAGAAATAAAGTACAAGACATTTATTACTTTAAAAAGTATATAAATGAGAAATGATAAGTATATGTAATTGTTATATGTGTCATAAGTATATGCATTTGTATAGAAGTGTGGTGACCTGTTTGCCATTTCTTATATAGACTAAACCTATCAATTTAACACCTCTATAGGAGTCTTACAACTTTCCTGTAATCATGTCAAATTGGACTGGAGTTTCTTTAAAATGAATAAAACTGGTTTAATGTTTTGGAATTATGAATGGGTTTAGTCTATGACACTGCAAGTGCATAGGTCATACAAATGGTAAAAAAAACAAATGTAAGTCCAGATATCATTCCCATAGAGATTGACTTGGATTTTCAAAACTAACTACCCCAACTACTCAAAATCCATACTATCTGAACCTTAATGATAAAGTTTATCAACTAAAGATTCAAGGATAATTTTCTTAAAGATAACATAAAGAACTTAGGACATTAAAAATAAGCTAATGAACTTGTATACACTATGATTAGTTGGATTGAATCAGTTCTCTGTAAAAATGAACACTAATAAGGAAGTACTGTGAAATAGTCAATTTCTTCGTTATATCCCATTTAAAGCTCTATCCTAAATTTGAATATGGATTTGTCAAAGATGCCTGATATTGCAAGTTGAATTTCTCCTTTTATTCACCAATTAAATATCCCTGTTTCTCTCGAAGACGGGTTTAATCAGCCATTGTATTCAAATATATTCTTACAAGATTTAAGTAATTTTCTTCTCAATAATTCATACCCATTTCTCGAGACTCGCAGATTTCTTACTCCCAAATCAGGTTGTTTAAGACTTCAACTTAATTAATGACTCATCCTTTAAATCTAATGTATACTTCCCTTTCCTTGATTAGATCTCAACTAACACAGGGTTAGGATCCTTCCAACAGATTAAGGTGAAATCTCTGATAATTTAAATTGATAAATAATCCCCTCCAACAACAATTATGAGTGAATTAGGAATTTATTCAAGTGAACTCGTAGCCTCGCAGTTCTTCAATAATGGTCCAACATACCCACAATTAATGTTCCTAACTCTCATGAATCGCCATCTCTCAGACACCCAAAGGGCCCCCTTCGAAATCGTGAGCAGATACAATCCTGACGGGTATTCAACTACTCTTGGGAACAATTTCATGAAAACACATCAATCAAATAAATCCTCCCCAAATCTGTGCAATTTCCTTCTAATTTATGAAAGATCAGAACTAACAATAAATTAAAACCAAGTGGGACTAAACAATAAATTAAAATCCAGTGGAAGTCGTCAAAACTCCGCATTACAATATACAATGGAGCATCGATCAATTATACCCACCGTAATCGCAGAATAAATCGAGAAGAAATGAATTCTAGAAATTGTCTGTACTTCATCAACTCGTGCAAAGAATTTGTTAAGAAATTGAAACATTGCATCTAGCTTCAACATTCTAACAGATTACTGGTTCAGATCCAAAGAAATGAAAGAAAAGAAAAAAAAAATCTATTCTAAAATATACAGTGAGTTTTCTTCTTCCCCCCGTTTCCGCTGGTTCCTAAAAAGAAAACTCATTTACTAAAACTGCGGTAATGCGCCTCTTATTAATAACCTTCGTATATCAGCCCCGATTCCAAGGCTCCAGGTGGATTTCTTGAAAATAATTGGCCCAGTTCACTTGTTTAGGTCGCTACCTCCTGATTCGTGCCACAGTAGGGGTGTCGGAATCAACAATATTTATATCCTAAATTCCTTCTCTAACGTCAGAGCAAAGCAACCGCAGTGATAGCAAATTCTAGGGGTCGAACTCGTGGATGAGTTTTCACAAATGATCGGTAGTGGAGTTAAAAATGGTGAATGTCAATTTGATTTTAAGGTTCGATAAAAACATGGAAATGGATATTTGCATTAAAAATAAAATGTTGTTAAACGTAAAATAAACCTCAAGCCATCGGCCACCTACGCAGGTTTTAAGAACCAACATGCCCTCTGGCCTTTTCAGCTTATGATGACATATAGTCATTTCCTGATTCGGATCTTCATTTAGCTTTAAAAACTAAACCCTATGCGTTTCCCTTTTGAAAAACAACATTTATTGAACATTAATGCTCTCATACAGTGAAAACGTGCCTCCCTGATCTTCCTCACAGTGATAAATAGAAAGCAATCCACGAATCTCAAAGTGATTCATAACAAGTATCCACTGAACCCTAAAAGATTGCCAAATACTGATCAAAGAAGGCACATCAAAGGAGTTCTAACCTAGAGTGAGAAATAGGAACATAAATGAAAATAAATGCCTACGTTAAAAACAGAGGACCGTCAGTTTACCTCAAATCCTAGCCAGCAGCCCTCCTCTTCATGGAGAAAGAGGTCTAGCCAAGCATCCTTTGAGTTGTCATCCTCAAAGGAGTGTTTGGTAGCCGAGAAAGGAAGAGAAAATGAAAGAAAATGGAGAAAGGAGGAAGTAGCGACTTAAACCGGCGCCTTACCGTCATTGCTAATCCCAAGTATGATTTGAAGTTCAGACAGCTGAGGCTTACATAGTGCTCAAGGTATATGAAATTACCACAAAACCAAAATTGGAAGGCTATTACAAGGATAAAATGGGAAAAACCAAAACAAATGCAAACAAAGGGCACGTTGTAAAAGGTGAACGGGCGCATTATGAACAAAGGCCGAGGATGCACAGTGCTCGCAGGAAAAGCATTCCTGTAATGCTCCATTTTCTTCTGTTTTTTGCTATTATTTCCTCCGGTCTTTGATCTGCAATGCTGAGTTTGACTTGAATTCTGTGCTTGATTGACTCCAACAATTTTGGGTATACTAGCTCGCAAAACCCATAAATTCTTCCACAAAATGCGCATCATTAGAATAAGAGGACCTTAACGTGCAAATCTAAAAAATAATTAGAATGATTAGTATACAAAAAGCACTCAAAACCTATAATAAATAGGGTTCAAAATAGCACTTTTTGAGCACTAATCACCTCCAAAGCTTGTCGCGACATAAAATTCTGGTCTGGTTTGTCTAGTTTGTCGACCTTAGGAAACTAGTTGCAACTTTCTTTCACTTGTTCTTACAATTGCTAAACTACAACCTAATGTTCTCGGTCGTGACCTGGTTCCTTCAATTGCCTTTGATTAGTGGTCGCGACATGAATTCTTTGTCGTGACCATGTTAGTTATCAATAGTGAGACCTCTGGTTACGACCTTCCTTTTCTTGTTTCCAGGAATTAGTGTGACGACCTCAATTCGATGTCGCGACCTCACTATCTTTGCCTTTACTTTATTTATGTGTCACGACCTCCATTTGATGTCGTGACCTCATTTATGTTGTCATCCTCTTTGTTTCTTGGTCACAGCTTCTATGTTGCGACATCCTTTAGTTGTCTTGAACTTTCAAGCAGGTCGTGACTCAAAACTATTGGTCCGCTTGTTTTCTTGTCGTGAAGTGGACATTAGGTCGCTACCACGTATTTTCTTTAATCAATGTAATTCTTGTCCATTCTCGCAAGTATGTCACGGTCTATCCCTCTTCCTATCCAGTCGAACCTCATTTCGGCCTCAACAGCTTCACTTTTCTATTTCTAGTTGTGGACTCGACCGTTTCGGGCCTCGTTTTGAATATATGTCGCGACCTTCGATTTGATGCTTTGACACGCCCTCATACAATTATGTTGACCTTTGTTGCGACCATGTTTTTATGACCCTTCAATAAATTATATGTCACGACTTCACTTCCATGTCACGACCTGACTGTCTTGTTTTCTACTACATTCTATGTCGCGACCGCAATTCTGCCCATCCTATCGCAACCTCACTTCTTAGTCACAACATTGTAAACTATACAGCTCGTTTTTATTGTCGCGACATGAACTCCAGGTCGCAACCTTGATTGCAGTCTCCAACTTATATCTTTGTCGCAACCTGAAATTTCCTAGCAGAGACATTGCAAGTCCATTCAACATTACTTTCTAGTCGCAACATTATTTCTCTATTGCGACCAACAATATCTTCTTCTCGTGTCACGACCTCAAAACGGTGTCACGACATTATCTTCTTTGAAGTCCCTCCCTGCCTTGTCTGAAGAAGTGCTTTTCTGGTCGCAACAAACTTTATTCGCTTGCCATCACTTCTAGTTGTGACCTGCATTCTCTGTCGTGACTTCCAAACTGATGTGTTACTCAATCACTTATCGCGACCTTAAAAATCTGTTTTAACCAAACTTGTTCTCCTTCGGTGTCGCGACCTCAAAATGGTGTTGTGACATGAAATCCTTCCTTGAAACACTTATTTCTGTCTCAACAACTTCTTCCTTGTCATGACAGATTTTCATTCAACATAGTGGTACTGGTCGCACTCGATTCTATCGCGACCCTACCCGGCCATCAACCTGTTTTCACTTCCGATCCTCACGAAATTTTCATTCGCTAATAATTTCGCAAAATAGAAATTGCAACAAGATATTTCTCTACATAAAAATAAGCAATTACATTGTAAGAACAATCGTAAAATGGACTAAAAATTCAATGAGTTTTTTACTCATCAAATTCCCCCAAACTTAAAATTTTTGCTTGTCCCCAAGAAAAGAGAAGAAAGATTTGTTTATCCTCAAACAATTTAACTTTATTTTAAAGGACATTTTTCTGTTCTACAGCACAATCTTTTATTATTCCACCCTTTGACTTGAACAAGAAGACAAAATATTTCAAACTTTAATTTCTAATCGAGAAAAGGAATGTTTTCAACCTTTTATTAAATAACCGTCGAATACGTGATAAACAGCTTAGTCAATAGATCTTATTCCGTGAGTGTGTGTACGTTTCTTTCTTTTCATCTTTTTGTTGAATTAGTTAATCTTCTAGGACTTCCTTAAAACATTAGTGAAGTCTATAAGCTTTCTGTTTTTCATATTGATCTCCACTAATGTAGGTAAATTCAACTCAAGATCAAATAAGTCTTTTTTAGCTTATAATGTTAGGCTTGGGTAATTGTGTGGCCAATTGGAAAATTTAGTCTGCAAATTATTCAGATTCCACTTTTCCTTTCTGAACAATGTAAACTCCCCAAACTTGGCCTTGTCCATTATCTTTAGATGTTGTGTCTTTCTGCTGCCACTCAACTTATCGCCATTCCTTTTACTGAACTCTTTCTACTTCTCTTTATTTTCAAAGAATTGGAATAGTGCAATGTTTTGTCTTTTTAGGCTTTCTATTACTCTTAGAGAACTTTAGGATAGCAATTCTCATACCAGTTGGTATTAGGGTACTAGGTGTTGAGACACCCCTACGAGCTTAATTGTTCAAGAGAGATAGGCCACAAGACAAAACTTATTCCTTTTTCAACTTCTTCTTCTTTTTCTCTCGATTCTTCAATTCATTTTTCCTCATCCATCCTCACAATCCAAAAGAAATATATTCCCAAAACTTGTTTTTCGCACAAGAACATTCTTATTCTAAAACCGAGTAATTGGGGTTCTTGCTGGCGTGATTATTGCTGTAAGTGGAGGGATTGTGTTTCCCTAAATGTCATGATTTGAAGAAATTAGCATTTTTGGCCCAAAGCAGAACTAGAGTGTATGCCCTTGCATATATCGAGGTAGGTTGAAAATGTTCAAACTTCCAAAGATGACCTCTATCACTTTGCTAGTTGTTCTACCGAGAATTCGCTCATCTAATAATCTAACAAGTTCTAGGACCTTGTACCCTTGATTGTGAATCACCCCAGAAGATGTTCCTAATCCCTCTTAAAGTTTTAAGAATTTTCTTGACCATGTGCATTGTTTTTCCAAGATTTGTATTGATTCACTGTCTATACAATAATGTACTTCAATCATCTTATTTGTTCTTTCAATTGTACTTTTTCCAAATTTAAAATTTAAACCCGATTCAAACTAAAATCGTAATCCTTATTTCAATTCACTAGTTCCTCGCTCTTATTTCTCTTATAATGTTGTTTTGATTTAAACAAGGGTCATCGTGTCATTGTACTAATAAGGTTTGAATACATAGGTCATTTCTTACAGACAAACAATGAATGACACAAACAACACAATTCACTTAATCAGATCCATGCATCTAAAACAAATCACTTATTTAGCAATCAGAGTCCAATCAAGCATTTCACCAATGTATAAGTTCTGATTGCAAACTTATTGGAAGCAACAACACAATTTATTAATTCAAAAGAACACATCACAAGACATTTTCAATGAACCTTTTTGGATGAGAGTTCATGATGATGATGAAGTGAGCAAATAGGAAAGAAAAGTATAATCATGCCTTCTCACCTCCCTTTCTGTAAAAGCTTTGCAAGGGCATGTTGGGAGGATCTGTCAAAGCTTGCTAAGCATGGGGAAAATTTTGTGGTGCTAGTCATATTCGTCCTGCTCTTTTCGTAGGTGTAGGCTCCCACTCGTCAATGAGATTAAATCATTTGTTAAATCCACAAATCTGATCAAGGTGTCTTGTTTTGAGCCCATCTGATTCACTGTTTTTTCCAGCTAAAAAATACAACCCAACATGTTTGATAAAATTTTGTTTATCAAATCTAAACTCTCATGCCAGATTTTTCTTCTATAAACATCATTATCTTCTAGCTCTTTATCTCTGTCTTTCATTAATTTCCTAAACTCCTTGAATTGCTCCTTATATAGGTACTTGAAGGCTTGAATCTTTTTTAGCATGTTACCTCCCATCTCAAATTTCTTTTCTTTCGTAATGGTAAGCACTTCTTCATCTCTCTTCTAAAACTGTTGTTGTAGAAGCTACTTCCAGACCGGCTTTCATCTTTTTCTCCCATTTCCTTTTTCTTCTATTCATCTCTTCTCTCAATTCTTCCTTTCGCCTTATAGTCTGCTCAAATAATTGTTCCTTCCTTCTAGTTCAGCTTCTAAGAGCCTTTCTCCCTAATTGCTAATGCTTTTCCCATCTCTGCCTCCCTTTCTTCCATGTCCTTCATATTGATCTCGAGCATTCCATGATTTCAAAGGTTCTCTCCTCTTCGAGCCTCGCACGCTAGTGGAATTCTGATCAAATTGGGATAGGAACGGCTCAATGGCTCATTCTCGAAATGTGCACTCCTCTTCTCTTTCTTCAAAATTCGGAGGATTTTGCTCGAATAGCTTCATCTCTGCATCATTATCCTCAAGATAAGCTTGTCCACTTTGTCACCCCAATAAGGGTCAAAGGAGATACCTTAGGACAAGTTTCTTCTTCATCCCATGATCCTCTCACCCCAGCAAAAATGCATAGTCTGTTGATTGTTGTTGGGTGAGGGATCAGTCCTCTTTTGTTGCTCAAGTGGTATCCTCTGATCGACCCCTCAATTAATCTTCCAACATTCATTTTATAACCCTTCAAAAGGGCATATAGAATGATTGCTTCCTGTTCTCTCACTGCACAGAGATGTTTAGTTGGAAGGATTACCGAAGACAGGAAGTAGAACCAAACCTTAGCTTCTCAATGAAAAGCCTGCTGATAGCGAGCGTGGGATTCTTCTCGTGGCTTCCCACTTCCTCATTCCAAATGAGGTTGATAATCTTCATGATTAGGTTCTCCAATTCATTGTTAAATTTGGAACTCATAGTTTTCTGAGTTCCTTTAGCTTAAACATCTCATGGATTCTTTTATCTTCAAAGGGTACCCAGACTCTTCACACAAAAATTGTGTCTTCTTTCATCCTCACCATATTCGATGAATTCCTGTAGCCGCAGTAGAGAGAATCCGTGTCATGGTGTGCATAGAAGCTCTCCCAACCTCTCTTCTCTATAATTTCAGAAAAATGGGAGATTAGCTTCCCAAAACCTCTTTCATAGACGAAGCCCTTGTCCGCCAACACCTTAGTCCATAAATCCTTAGCTTCTGCAGAGACAGCCCCCACTTCTTATGATTCTCCTTCTTCGCCTTGTTCTCGCTACTCTCTGTCTTTTGCGACCCTCTTCCTCTCTCAACCTATTCTTCCTCCATTTCCGGCTAGATTTCTAGTTCTGCATTCACAACAGTCTCGGTCGGAGGTTCCAGGTGAACCTCCTCTACTCCTTGGCGATGTTCACTCATGAGTTCATCAATTATTCTGTTTAGGTTCGGAACAGGGATTTGGTTATCTGCCATGGATGGGAATTTGGAATAGAGCACTGGTTTTAGGGTTTTAGTAGTCAAAGAGAGAAAAGAAAGTGGAAAGTTGGGTGAAGATGCAACTGGATTGGAGTTCTGGATGAAATTTGGCTATTCAGTTTCAGTCTTTATGACGAATGGGCTCAAGGTCATCATTGTCTTATGGAATGTCGCGACATTAATTGTCTACGCTACAACACTGATTGTTAACACTTAATGTCCCAATTAGGGATGCAACGCCCAAATTAGAAGGTTTAAAACCTCAATTTATTGCATTTTAGACAACTCTGGTCGCAACCTATTTAAGTTTTGTCGTGACCCCGAAGGGTCGTGACCTCTAAAGTATGTCGCGACATGAGAAATTTTCTAGTCTTCGAGAATAGTTCAAATTCATGAAAGACTGAATCAATAGACCTAATTCAAACAAACAAAAATAATCAACCTTCATCATTCAAATATGCAACAAATCAACTCATGAAGCATCAGATTCAATATTGAATGAAAAATTAAATAAAATTCCCCCAAACTTAAGATGTGCAATGTCTTTTTAGATTTATCTTAGGGAATAAAAATACTCCCTCAGAAGCTCATCACGATATTCTCTATCCGAGGAACAAATCCTTAGATCCTTCCATTTTTTCTCTTGCACCTTCATATTGTCCCGAATTAAACAACAATACGAAAAATAAAATAAAGAGTTTAAACCTAAAGGAAATCAAAAGAATTCAAAATTAGCTACTAGAACTCATTCCAAACAAATAAGATCAAACTAAAATAGTAAAAATAAAAGTTAAATGCCAAAAATAGAATGAAAAACTCATTGGGTTGCCTCCCACAAAGCTGCTTAGTTTTGAGTCCTTAGCTGGACTTGCTGCTATGAATTTCTTGTTTCAACAATTTCCTTCCACTTCAGAACTAGGAATCAATCATATTTCTTCCAAGATAAGGCTTTAATCGCTGACCATTTACTTTAAATTCTTCACCATTATTGGTTTTCAATGTCACTGCTCCAAAGGGTGTACTTGCCACTACTGTATAGGGGCCACTCCATTTTGATTTCAGTTTCCCTGGAAAAAGCTTTAGTCTGGAGTTAAATAACAAGACCTGATCTCCTCGCCTTGAATCTCCTCAAAATCTTTGACCATGCCATTTCTTTGTCTTGTCCTTGTAAATTCTTGGCATTATCATAAGCTTCATTTCAACTCTTCCAATTCATCTACCGAGTAGTCTTTCTTCCTACCGCTTTGAAGTCAAAATTCAACTTCGATGGCCCACATATTAGCTCGTATCTAATTCAAGAGGTAGGTGAAAAGGCATCAAGACAATTTGTGACTTGCTGTGGGACATTCCAACGGGAGTTTTATGCAAATCCCGCAGCCCACAATGCATCATCAAGCTTTAAAGACCAATCTCTTATTCGAAACTCGCTGCTCTTTTCAAGAATTTTCTTTATTCCCTGGAAATTTCACTGCTCATTTGTTTGAGGATGATAAGCCAAACTCCATTACGTGTTTTATTCCACAATTGCTCATGAGCTTCTCAAACACCTTGTTTGCAAATGGCCCCTCCATCACTAATAATAGTCCTAGGTGTCCCAACCATCAAGATATTCTTGTAAGAATCCCACGATCGTATTAGCATCATTCTTAGGACAAGTTGTTGCTTCCACCATTTGGATACATAATCCACAGCTGTGGAGTATGTATACATTTCCAAAAGAAGACGGAAAGGCCCCATGAAGTCTATTCCCCCATACATCAACACTAAAATCGACCAGATTACCATGCAAGGGCATCATGCCTTACGATATTCCCATCCTTTGAACTGGGACACAAAGCTTCACCCATTCAAAATAATCCTTAAAATAGTGAGGCCAATAAAACATGATTTGAGAAATTTTTAGGGTCGCTTATTCCTACAAAGTGTCCTCCATAAGGTGATGCATAACATTCTTTTGCAAAATTTCGTCTTCACTCTCTCAAGTACACATCTCTCCGATGATCATATCACTCCTCTAAATAATAGTGAGTCATCCTGCATGTAAAACCCGTCGGGCCCCGCTTTCTTCCTCTGCTAGTAGCTGAATTCTGGTGGCATCACTCCACAAGCTTGAAAGTTCACAATATCAGCATACCAAGGTAATTGGAATGACAACTGAAATAACTGCTCATCTGGAAAAATTTATGCTACTTCATTTTCTTTTTCTTTCACAGTAGTCTTTTCAACTCTTAACAAGTGATCAACTATCACATTGTCACAACCTTTCTTATCCTTGATTTCCAGATCAAATCCCTGTAGTAACAACACCCATCTAATCAGTCTTGGCTTAGCATCTTTCTTGGCCATCAAATATTTGATTGCAACATGATCAGTATGGATGATGACATAGGACCCCAATATATATGGTTTGAATCTTCACATGCAAATACCATAGCCAACATCTCCTTTCAGTTGAGTAATTCTTGAGCTTCATCAGTTCATTGAATAGTATATGGCCCTAAACACTGTCGGGCCATTAACAATACACTCTCCCATCAGATAAATTACTGCATCGCACATAATCTCAAATTCCTTGTTCCACTGTCACTTCATGATAGGAGCCAATTAATCAGATCCTCGATCTCCTCAAATGAATATTGCGGTGACTCATCAAAATTAAATCCTCGCATCCTTTTCCGCACTAATATAATGTCTTGCTATTTTTGAGAAGTTTCTAATAAATCATCTATAAAAACCAGCATGTCCCAAGAAACTTCTTATTCCCTTATCGTTATTGCGGCGTAGTAGTGTCTTTATAATGGAAACTCATTGGGTCTACTTCCAGCTCATCGCAAAAATTCTATGCCCAAGTACAATGCCTTATGTTACCATGAAATGACATTTTCCCAATCCAAAGCCAGCCCGTCCCAGCGCATCCGTGGAAGTGCTGGTCCCACCCCAGGCAATTGTTCAAATCGATCTATAAACTGGTGAAGTCATCCATGAATATCTCCATAACCTCCATAAATTTGAGAACATAGACATCATGCACTCGAAAGTACAGGAGTATCAGATAACCCAAATGGCATTCTTCTAAAAGAAAAAGTACCATAAGAGCATGTGAAAGCAGTTTTCTCCCCGGTCCTCAGTGCAATAGCAATTTGGTTATATCCGTAATATCCATCAAGAAAACATGAGATGCTAACTCGTGTATCCGATCAATGAAAGGCAAAGGAAAATGATCTTCCCGGTTGCAATATTCAATTTTTGTAATCTATATACACCTCCATCCCGTCATATAGTTCTTAGGAATCAGCCTATTCTTTCATTTCGATCACATAATCCATCATTCTTAGGGAACTGGCATGAATTAGGCTCACCCAAGGACTGCCTGATATTACAAATAACTCAGATTTAGCCATTTCAATACTTCCTTTCTTACAACATCTTTCATCACAGTGTTCAGTCTCCTTTGTTGTTCAACTGATGTTTTTGCATCATCATTTAGCAAGATTTTATGCATGCAAATAGAAGGACTAATACCCTTTAGATCTTCAATTGACCAGGCAATAGCCTCCTTGTATGTTCTTCATTTTCAATCAATTCAGCTGATATGATTACTGGTTTCCCCTTTTCTGATTCTAAGAAAGCATATTTCAGATGGTTGGGCAGTTCTTTCAAAATTAACCCTTCTGCACTAGTTTCTGGTTTAGTAACTTTCTTTTCATGGTTGCTTAGATTTTCTTGAATGTTTTCATTCAAACTCAAGACTGTTTCCCTATTTTGCAAACTGGAATGCAGTAGTTCATGATCAACACTCTCAATATACTGGAAATTCATCTCATTTTCTACGGATAGAATGCCAGCGTTACAATCGTAGATCAAGTCAAACTGAGCAGGACTAACAAGTATCTACAAAGATTACAATTTTCTCTCGCAGATCACCGACAGTCGCTTTGTCCAAAGCTGAAGTGCACTGCTTCATTTCCCACCCTCAGGGTCAGCTCACCCTTTTGCACATCAATCAAGGCAAAATTTCCAATTGCTAAGAAGGGCCCCCAACAAAAGGACCTGGTTGTCTTCTTCCCCATTTTCATAACCACAAAGTCCAAGGAAGATAAATTTCCTACCTTAACTAGCACATCTTCAAGAACACCTTCCGGGTCGAAAGCCATGGATCTATCCCATCTGTAGTATAATTGTTGTCAGTGTTCCCAAAGCCCAATCTTTGAACCACCGATAAGGGCATCAAGTTAATGCTGGCTCCTCAGTCACATAAGGCTTTCTTTGAACCTATATTTCCTATCGGAAGGCACGGTGAAACTTACTCCGGGTCGTTTCATTTTGCTAGTAAGTCGTATCGCAAGTGGCAGTTAAGTTCACTATTCCTTCCTCAGCAATCTTCTTCTTCCTGTTTCATAAATTTTGCATAATTGAGCATTTGAGTCAATGCCTCTGCAAAGGGAATATTGATTTCTATTTTCTTGAAAAGTTCCAAGAATTTAGAGAATTGCTTTTCTTTCTTTACTTCTCGTGTACCTTTGAGGAAATGGGACTGGGGCAGGGTATAGCCACACCTTCTCTTTCTATTTCTGCTCACTAACCTTCTCAGGCTGCTCAGTTTGCATTTGCTTCTCTGTTTCTGTAGTCTTCTCTATCTTGCTCCTTCCATTATCTCCTATAGTTTCTTTATCTTCTTTTTTATTAGTCTTTTCTTTTTGTTATGTTCTCGTTGCCGCTTTCATCTCCTCGCCACTCTTAGCCGAACTCGCCATACGCCTCGATTTTTCTGAGTGTCACTGAGGAATGCATTCTTGTTTTGGTTCTGCAAGGTCAAAGCCAACTGCCCAACCTATGTTTCCAAGTTCTTCAGGGAAGCATTTGTGTTGGATTAAAACATTTGTGAGTTGGATTTAAGAGCCTTAACTCAAAAATTGCTCATAAAGTGGAAGCAAATTGTTATCCCCCCATGAACCGCAAAGATCTACTCCTCAAATGACTGGGTCCTCTTCTGACCTTGATATTCATTTCTTTGATCTCATTGCTGCCGCTGCTATTGGAACTTGGTGGATGATACCCTTGCTGGAAATTTTGCCCTTGTCTTTGACCTTATGATGCTCCTCCACCGTATGAGAAGTTCTCATGGTTCCCGCCGGATTGTAACAAAAGGGCAGTCGATTTGGCTTGAAATGATAGCTTCTCTATTCATTCAGGTAATTGGCCTCCTCAACTTGATAGGGATCTTCTTCAGTTGGTCCAACAACACTTCTTATCTTTTCTCTTTCAACTGCTCCAATTTCATGAGCAGAGTGTAGTCTTTTCTCCTGTTTATCCATTCCGTGCATTATAGCATCCAGTTTTGCTTCCATGGTAGTCATTTTGTTCAACTCAATGATCCCACTCCCTCTTGTTCTGCTATTGCTTCCTGAAAATTCAGAGGGAGCTTTCATGTTGCATTTGGCTAGGTCTGCTATCAAATCCCTTACCTCCTCTGCACTTTTCCTCTTGAATGCCCCACAGCAAGAAGCATTTATGATACCCTTAAGTAATCATTCGTAGAGTGATAGGACAATATCCATTTCAGGTCTTCAGGTCTATGTCATGCATAAACATCCTACAGCCTTTTGTACCTTTCCCCATGCAAGATACAAGCTTTCATCCTCCCTTGTTGAACACTTTTATGATTCTCCCTTCTTCTTCCAGCCAGAGGGATAGGGAAAATCTGCCTAGGAATGCTTCCACCAACTCTTCCCATGTATCAACTGAGCCATATGGTAATGATTCATACCATGTGGCTGCAATATCTCTTAAGGAAAAAGGGAAGAAGTGCAACTTTATCACCTCTGGTCTCACACCATTCAGCTTAACTGTGTTTGCCATCATGAGGAATCTGCCAAGATGCTCATTAGGATCTTCAGTGGGATAGCCAGTAAATTGATTCTGGTTGAACCATGGTGATCAAGGCTGGTTCTGCTCAAAGTTGTTAGCATCTACAAAGAAGTCATGGACTGGCCAGTATTCCCGCTAGATGATGCCCCCAAATCCTCCATTGTATCTTGAATTGAAAGCCTTTCTGTTGTTGTTTCTTGTTCAACTGTCTGATCAATTCTTTCATCTACCATGGTTGCTTTTTCTGCTCTGCTTACTTTCCTTAAGCTTCTTAGCGTTCTTTCCAATTCAGAATCTATAGGAAGCAGATCTAATCTTGGCTTCCTGTGCATTAATCAACCCCTTGAAATGGAGACATATTGAGATTAATTGGAAACAGTGGTATCACAATCATATTTCCTTTAAGTTCTCTAAAAGATTAGTAGCTTATGCAGCCATTGCTGTTAAGAATGTTTTTGAGTATTTCTTTTAAAAAATAAAGAAAAATGTCCAAATTAGCATTTCTTTCTTTTGTCCGAATATTGATTTATTCAAATCTCTTCAACTCTTAACTACAACATAAAACTTGCTTGCCTTTGTTATATAGACTAAACTCTGACTTAACACCTCTACAGGAATTTTACAATTTTCAGGGCTATGTCAAATTGACTGGAGTTTCCTTTAAATGAATAAATTTTGGTTTCACTGTTATGTAATTATGAATGTTTAGTCTATGACACTGCAAGGCACAGGTCATACAAGGTAAAAAAATGGATGTAAGTCCGTATATCATTCCAATGTGAGATTGACTTGGATTCTCAAAACCAACTACCCCAACTACTCAAGATCCAAATTATCTGAACCTCAATGATAAAGTTTATCAACTAAAGATTAAAGGATAATTGTCTTAAAGATAACCTAGAGAACTTAGGACATTAAAAATAAGCTAATGAACTTATATACACTATGATTAGTTGGACTGAATCAGTTCTCGGTAAAAATGAACACTAATAAGGAAGTACTGTGAAACAATCAATTTTTGCATTATATCCCATTTAAAGCTCTATCCTAAATTTGAATCTGGATTTGTCAAAGATGCCTGATATTGCAAGTTGGATTTCTCCTTTTATTCACCAATTAAATATCCTTGTTTCTCTCGAAGACAGGGTTTAATCAACTACTTGTATTCAACATATTCTTTACAAGATTTGGGTATTTTTCTTTCTCAATACTTCATACCCATTTCCTTTCGAGACCGCAGATTTACTCCCAACCAACAAGGTAAGACTCTCTATGACTTAATGGATACTCCATCCTTTAAATCTAATGTATACTCCCTTGCCTTGATCAGATCTCAACTACCATGTATTAGATCCTCCAACGTAGATTAAGGTGAAATCTCCGATAATTTAAATTGATAACAACTCCCTCTCCAACATCAATTATGACTGACCGGGAATTTATCTAAGTGAACTCTCGTAGCTCGCGCAGTTCTTCACAGAATAATGGTCCAAACATACCCACAATTAGAATGTTCCTAACTCTAGGAATCGCCATCTCGTGTCACTCAAAGGGCCTCTGAAATCGTAGCAGATACAATCCTTGGACGGGTATTAAAAACTACTATTGGGAACAATTTTATGAAAAACACATCAACCAAATAAATCCCCCTCAAATTCCGTGCAATTTCCTTCAATTTATGCAAGCAGATCGTAATCTAACAATAAAATAAACTAGTGGAAGCCACATTCAAACTCAGACAGCAATATATAATGGAGCATTGATCATACCCACTACATAGCTTGCAATAAATCGAGAAAACGAATTCTAGAAATCGGTTTCAGACTTCATCAAACTCGTAGTACTTGTAAAGAAATCTTGAATATTGCATCCAACTTCAACATTCTAACATATCGCTAGTTTAGATCCAAATAAATGAAAGAAAAAAATCTATTCTAAAATATACAAGCGGAGTTTTCTTCTTCCGCTCCGTCTCAAAAAGAAAATGTCACGCCCGATCCCGCCCGACCCGACGGGCGGATCCGAACCAAGTCCGGCGTGATGCTATCTATATACTACATTGAGTATACTTTATCGCACTCATTGACATGTTCTTACTCGTATTGTACTTCGGTATCATTGGCACAAACAATTTCGCAGAATAACAAAATCATTTGTACATATACAAGGAAACTACCACCGAGTGGTGTCCATCAAGCAAAATTTATATACATATATTAGTCCCATTTACCTATATACATTTAAAATTTCTATTACAAACACATCGTAGATTATGGAAGCAATGGGGTGAGTTACCTATCTCCAGTCGTCGCTTTGTCGATGTGGAATGTCCCGGCCCTCTATCCTTGTCTTCTCGCTTCGTACCTACACCCGGATTAACACCCGTGCTGTTTTACGCTTATAACATAAGCATGGACAACCACCAATGGCGCACCGTCACAAGCTTATACATATGCATATTATCTATCTATACACATTTATATTGTCAATCTTTTCGTTACATATTCTATGACTTTGGCCTATCTCTATCTATACTTTTATCATATTCCTATTTCTATCTTTCGATATTCCTATACTGTCATGTTTATCTTTCACGCTTGTCATATGTCTTTTCAATGTTCCTATTCTTTTTCATGTTACATATCATGTCTCTAGTCTATACCTTTTCTTTCTATCTTTCTAGCTCTATGATTTATTGCATTCTTTATACTATTACGATATCATATCATTTCATCTATCACAAATACTTCATTTATTTCTCATTCCGCTTATATCGTATAATTTGATCTATTTCCATCTTATTTCTCAGATTTCTCATGTTCTTGCAAGTTTCCTACGCCATGTCTCGTATACTTTCATATAACCTATCTTACACTATCCTTGTAGATGCTATCTACATTTTGTACTATATAATCGTTTCTTTCATACATGCCTTACCGTCTTCCTAGTCTCGCTTTCATGTTGTAAGTCATGTCTCTATTCTATGTCTTTGACATATATTATATTCTATACTTTTATACATATTGCCATTCATAATTGTACTATCGCGTACATTCATATTCTCCTCCTATCTATCATCTACTTCAGGCTTTCATATACTTTCATTACTTTTCAGGTTTATATAATTTATTTTCATATCAAGTTATAATGTACTTCTTGTTCTGTAATTGTCTATACTTTCATCGCATATGTTATGCTTCATATCGTGTCATATCTTCTATTCGTATCATTTCCTTTTGTTTCATAACTGCAAATACCTTAGAAGCGGATACGGAAACTATGTGTACCAAGGTACTATCACTGCATTTAAAGAGTGACTCCCCGCCCGTTAATACCCGAAGGCATCGCCACCTGCATGCAGATGCTGACTCATGTCACATATGCTATCGGTTCAAGGTACTATCACCGTACAGGCGTTGATCTCGTCTATTGTAGGTGATCTCAAGTGTGGGCCACCGATCCAAACGGGATTCATATCATCGACCCAAACGGCCTCAATATCTGCCTATGAATATGCCGCAAAGATCCATCTTCCTATAGGCATTCCTACTCATCCCCGCACTGCGTCCTGCTGCACAATCAAATTTTTATTACATCTTCAGACATTATCTCATGCTACGAATAACTATTGTTATCATAATCGCTATGCATATATACCATCTACTACCCGCATTCGCCTCATCCGCAGCTTCTTACTGTTCTCATATTTCTCTTTAATACATATATTCATATCCCTTTATATCATTTATGCATTTCTATCATATTCCTTTATACGTTTCTATCATGATTTAGCTATGCTTGTACTTGTACTTATTCTTATGCTTTGTCATCTTTTGCTTATCTCTATCGTTCTTATCATTTATGCCTTCTTTATCATGTGTGTCTCTAGCATGTTTCCTCTTATTCATTTCCTGTGATGTCTATCATATATTCCTATCATTTACATATTCCTGTCATGTCTTTATCTATTCATATACTTTCTATATTTCTATCATGTTTCATCTATTATGATAGATGACAATCATATGTCATACATATAATCTTATATTCATATGTGCCTTTCATTAGTGTACTTTAGACTATCGTATCTTATGACATGTCTTATCGTATCTTATCATATCTTATGACTTATACCTATCATATCTTATGACATATCCTATATTAATATCATATTCATGTTTTATGAACATATCTATACATATTGCATTTTCTATATTTTTCTTGTTTCATGGTTATTACATATAGCACTTCATATACTTATGAAGTATGATGTCTATGACATCACACCTTCATTTATATATTCTCATCTCCTTTATGAATCTAGTTTATTTAGAATTGAATCAATCCAATCGGATCATCCAAAATAAAGTTATGGCATTTTCATGCCAACTAGTCATTTTACCGATTTTTCTAGGGACTGATTGGAATACCCATTTTTCCGGGTCTTAACTTTATATTTTGACACTATGTCCTTATAATCATTTAAATATAAGGTGCTAAGGGTTCTATTCCAACTGGAATCACCCACCTCGGAAAGCAATCGAGACTTCAATTTACGTCCGAAATAACTCGACTACTTTATGTTTAATCGATGCAGGAAATGGGCTTGCACATAGCCCCACTTTGAGTGAATTTCTTGTTATCTAGAGTCATAATTTGGCAATGTGCTTTCTCTTTAAGTTTTGTTCTCCTTGAAGTCTATTTTACTGCCACTTCAATCACCTAAATCGGATAAGAATGAGTAATTTACAAACACAAAACTGGTCAGAACAGGAAAACTGCAACAAGTCTCTACCGGCAGACTTAACTTCACCTGCAGGATTCTGGCCAAAATCGACCGTTAACGAGCGTTCTACCGTAGGACTTAAGTTCCCACCTGTGAAGACACCGAGAATGCCCGTAATGGGTGTTTTCTCACCTTTTTCCATATTTTTGATCCCCATTTCAACTCTATACTCATCTACACTCAAGACCACTCCAAATTCATCTATAATCACTTTTCTACTCAATTCTCTTTCACTTCTTTGTCTTCTCTTCAAAACCTTTCCATTAATCTTCCTTAATATCATTCTTAATTATGGGTTACCACCCATATACACAATTAAGTATCAAGATTTGTTAGGGCTTGATCAAACCCTAACTCAATTTCCTTTCATTTAACATGCGTATCCAACCCAAGCGGAGGATTCTATACCTACCTTGTTCCATACGGGTTTTACCAACCCTAATTTCAAGAGATCCAAGGTTAGAATGAATTCTAACAAAACCCTAGCTTTTGGAGACAAGCTATTAACTAAACCAAGCCTTAGAATTCCATAAATCCATACAAAAACTAAAGTTCCATACCTCTTTGCTTTGCTTTCCTCTTCTTCTCTTCTTCTTCTCTTCCTCTTCCTCTTCTTCTCTCCTTTGCTCTTCTCTCTCCCGTTTTTTCCTTTTGACCAAATTTGGTCTTAAAACCATGTTTTTTACATACATACTAAATAAACAAAAACTCATTTTTGACTTTGCTCCATATTTGCCTTTTGATCCCCATCTCTCTCTTATTTCTATTCTATCTTTTCATTTGCCTTGAATCCCATACACCCTTAAATTTCTAGTGTGGCATATATCTTTTGCTTGCCATTTTCTTTTTGGGTCCTTATGGTAAATTACCACTTTACCTCCTTGGGCTCTAATTAATTCCTGTCTCAAATTTATTTCCGAAAATTATTTAGCTTTTAATATACCCTAAACAAGTCCGAAAACTGCTAGGGTATATTTCGGGATGTTACAACTCTCCCCTCCTTATAGGAATTTCGTCCTCGAAATTCAATCTATGCGCTTTATCTGTTCTATGTCAAGTCTTTTATTTTCATGTCTTTTACATTTGACTCTTCTTATACTTTTGTTTTCATTTCTATTCTATATGTCTTGTCTATATCACTTCATTGTCATCCATACATAACACAAGGACATCCACATCATAGGCCAATACTTTTCAATACGTATCCATGTCTATCCTTTCTATCTTATACTCTATCTAGACTCGCTTCTTATACTCTATCTAGAATCGCCTAAACATAGGCTTTTCCAGAAACGCCTAAACCTTTGCTCTGATACAACACTTAACTGGTTCACGCCCGATCCCTACCAATTCGATGGCGTGATCCAACCAAGTCCGGGCGTGATGCTATCTATACTATACTATATACTTATCGACTCTATCGACATGTTCTTACCGTAGTCAGCACTGCACCTATCGTGCACAAACAATTTCGCAATAACAAAAAATCATTTGCATATATTAAATAACTACCACCGAGTTGGTGTCCATCACAATTATATACATATACAGAGTCCCATTTACCTACATTTTAAAATTTCTGATTACAAACACACATCGTAGATTAAGTGGAAGCAAATACTGTGAGCACCTATCTCCGAGCCTACCGCTTTGGCCGATGTGGAATGTCCCGTCCTCTATCCTTGTCTTCGGCTCGTACCTACACCCGATTGAATCTCGTGCTAAGCTTTACGCTTAGTGGGAACATAAGCATGGACAACCACCAATGGCGACTGTCACAAGCTTATACATATGCATATTATCTATCTATACACATTTATATTGCATGTCAATCTTTTCTGTTACATATTCTATGACTTTGGCCTATCTCTTATCTATACTTTTCTTATATTCTATTTCTATTCTTTGCATATTCCTATACTTGTCATGTGTTTTTATCTTTCACGGCTTGTCATATGTCTTTTTCAATGTTCCTATTCTTTTTCATGTTACATATCATGTCTCTAGTCTATACCTTTTCATCTTTAGTTCTATGATTTATTACCGTTCTTTACATACTGTGCGTATATCATATCATTCCTTATCTATCCTACTTTGCCTATTTCTTGTCCCTTGCTTATATCGTATGCCAGTCTATTTCATCTTATTTCTTGTATCATGTTCTTTGCAAGTTTCCATTACTTTCATGTATCTCGTATACTTTCATATAACCTATCTTACACTATCACGTACGTTTATCTACATTCTTATACTTTTTTATATCTTGTTCTTTCATATGTCTTTACATCTCTAATTACATTTTCATGTTGTAAGTCATGTCTCTATTCTATGTCTTTGACATATGTTATATCTATACTTTTTATACATACATATTCATAATTGTACTATCGCGTACATTCATATTCTATCTATCATCTACTTTGTGCTTTCATATACTTTCATTACTTTTCTTTTGTTTATATACTTATTTTCATATCAAGTTATAATGTACTTCTTGTTCTTGTAATTGTCTATACTTTCATCGCATAGCAGTGCTATGCTTCTCATATCAGGTCATATCTTCTATTACATTATCACATTTCCTTTTTTGGTTTCATATGCGCAAATACCTTAGAAGCGGATACGGGAAACTATGTGTGCGAAGGTACTATCCTTTATGTAAACGATGATCTCTGTCTGATGGCAAGTCTCTCATTATATCGACAGACTATATATCTTATGGTGCCAGAAATTTTCCATCATCACGGCGGTGATCTCGTCTATTATTGGTGACCATGGGACACTGATCCAACCGAGATCTATCATCGACAAGCGGGGCCTCAATATCTGTCTTATGAATATCTTGCAGCATGCGTATCTTCCCTATAGGCATGCCTATCTATCCGCAATACCGGGTCCTAAGCGAACCGATCAGCTTTATTACATTTGTACATATCTATAAGCATGAATAACTATTGTTATCATAATTACTTTATCACATATACTATACGTTACTTTACTGCGTATTCGTTCTCCTTATACAGCAGCTTCATATTCTTTGTTCTCCATATTTCTCTTTAATACATATATTCATATCCCTTTATCATTTATCATTTCTATCATATTATTCCTTTATCGTTTCTATCGCGGTTAGCTATGCTTGTACTTGTACTTATTCTTATGCTTTGTATCAAATGCTTTTCTTTATCTCTACCTTCGTTCTTTATCATTTATGCCTTTCTTATCATGTGTTTCCTAGCATGTTTCCTCTTATTCATTTAGTTATGTCTATCATATATTCCTATCATTTACATATTACTGTCATGTCTTTATCTATTCATACTTTCTATATTTCTATCATGTTCCATCTATTCGTTTATGTATGACAATCATATGTTCATAACATATAATCTTATATTCATATGTGCCTTTCATTAGTGTACTTTAGACTATCGTATCTTATGACATGTCTTATCGTATCTTATCATATCTTATGACTTATACCTATCATATCTTATGACATATCCTATATTAATATCTATATTCATGTTTTGTGAACATATCCCCATACATATTGTATTTTCTATATTTTCTTGTTTCATGGCTATTACATATAGCACTTCATATACTTATGAAGTATGATGTACATGAGTCACACCTCATTTATATATTCTCATTCCTTTATGAATCTAGTTTTATTTAGGAATTGGAATCAATCAATCGGATCATCCAAACTAAAGTTATGGCATTTTCATGCCAACTAATAGTCATTCTGGAGATTTTCTGAGGACTGATTGGAATACCCATTTTTCAGGTCTTAACATATTTGACACTATGTCCTTATAATCATTTAAAGAATAAGGTGCTAAGGGTTCTATTCAGGAATCACCCAGTCGAAGCTTACCCGAAGGACTCGAGATACGTCGAAACAACTCGGACTACTCTATATTTGCTTGATGCAGGAAATGGGGCACATAGCCGCTTGAGTGAATTTTTAAGCTATCTAGAGTCTTAATTTGGCATTGCTTCTCTTAAATTTTGTTCTCCTTGAAATCCCATTTTAATTGGCCACTTAGACTCTTAAAGCGGATAAAGCCAGGTAATTTATGGCCAAAATACTAAAGCGGAATTGAAACGAGGAAAGCAGACAAGTTCTGGTAGGACTCTTCCGGTAGGACTTGGCCAAAATCGACCACGACAACAGTTCTACCATTGCAGGACTTAAGTTCTACCATTGAAGACAAATGCCCGAGGAATGGGTGTTTTCTCACCTTTTTCCATATTTTTGATCCCCATTTCAACTCTATACTTCATCTACACTTCAAGACCACTCCATTCATCTTATAATCACTTTTCTACTCAATTCCTCTTTCACTTCTTGTCTTCTTTCAAAACCTTTCATTAATCTTTCCCAATATCATTCTAATGGGTTTACCTCATACACACCAGATATCAAGATTTGTTGGGTTTGATCGACCTAACTCAATTTCCTTTCATTTAACATGTATCTCATGCTTCCAAAGGAGGGTTGCCACCTACTTGTTCCATATGGGGTTTACCAACCCTAATTTCAAGAGATCCAAGGTTAGAATGGTCCCAACAAAACCTAGCTTTTGGAGACAAGCTATTAACTAAACCAAACGCCAGAATTCCATAAATCCATTTAAAACTAAAGTTCCATACCTCTTTGCTTTGCTTTCCTCTTGCTTCTTTTCTTCTTATAACCATATTCCTCTTCTTCTCTCCTTTGCTCTTCTCTCTCCGTTTTCTCCTTTTGGAGACCAAATTTAGTCTTAAACCCATGTTTTTTTAAAGATGTTTATTAAAACAAAGCATTTTGACTTTTAAGTTTCCACTGTTGCCTTTTGATCCCCCCATCTCTCTCTTATTTATTCTATCTTTTCTCTATTTGCCTTGAATCCCATAACTTCTTAAATTTCTAATTGTCATATATCTTTGTGGCTTTATTACTTTTGGGTCCTTAAGTAGTAAATTACCACTTTACCATAGCTCTCAATTAATTCGGGTCTCTAAATTTTATTTAGAAAATTCATATTTAGCTTTTAATATATACTAGCGAGTCAGAAAGCTGGCTTTAGGGTATATTTCGGGATGTTACAACTCTCCCCTCCTTATAGGAATTTCGTCCTCGAAATTCAATCTATGCGCTTTATCTGTTCTATGTCAAGTCTTTTATTTTCATGTCTTTATTTGACTCTTCTGCCTTTTTTCATTTCTATTACATATGTCTTGTCTATATCCACTTCATTGTCATCCATCATAACAAGGACATCCATCATAGTGATACTTTTCATCGTATCCATGTCTATCCTTTCTATCTTATACTCTGTCTAGATTTCGCTTCTTATACTCTACAGACTCAGCCCTAAACATAGGCTTTTGGAAACGCCTAAACCTTTTATACGATACCGCACTTAATTGTCACGCCCCGATCCGGCCCGACGATTGGCGGATCCGGGCAATCCGGGCGTGATACTATCTATACTATATACTTCTTGCCCCGGGACTCATTGGCCGTATTTCTTTCCAGGTTGGCCACACAGTACTATTGGTACTGAAACAATTTCGGTAATATGAAAATCATTTATTACATATACAAAGGAACTACCAGGAGTGGTGTCCGTCACAATTTATATACATATCTGAGAGTCATTTACCTATACACCCAAAATTCTCATTACAAACACATCGGGATTGGAAACATCTTTGTTGTGCCTCTATCTCTGAAGGTAAACCTGCTTCTAGCGTGTGAGATATCACATCCTCTATCGCTTTGTCTTACAACGTGCCTACTGCAGTTAGACACGTCTTCAAGCTGCGCTTAGTGGGAACATAAGCATGGACAACCACCCGATAATATTGTCACAAGCTTATACATGGCACATATTTATCTATCTATGCACATTTATATTGCATGTCAATCTTTTGCATTTACATATTCTATGACTTTTGGCCTATCTCTTATCTATACTTTTACTACTGTTCCCTGTTTAAACTATGTTCTATAACATCATGTGTTTATCTTTCCATAGCTTGTCATATGTCTTTTCAATATTTCTATTCTTTTCATGTTACATATCATGTCTCTAGTCTATACCTTTTTCATCTTCGGTTCTATGATTTGTGCATTCTTTATACTATTACGTATATCATATCATTCACTTATCTATCACAAATACTTTTTATTTCTTGTCCCTTGTATATCGTATGCTTGATCTATTCATCTTATTTCTTGTATCATGTTCTTTGCAAGTTTCCCATGCTTTCATGTCTCGTATACTTTCATATAACCTATCTTATATCACATGGTTTATCTACATTCTTATACTTTTTATATCTTTGTTCTTTCATGTGTCTTACGTCTCTAGTCTGTTTCATGTTGTAAGTCATGATTCTATGTCTTTGACATATGTTAAGTATCTAGTACTTTTATACATACATATTCATAATTGTACTATCGCATATCCATATTCCCATCTATCATCTACTAGGCTTCTTATATACTTTCATTACTTTCTCAG
Organism: Tetrastigma voinierianum; assembly: GCA_016808115.1. Taxonomy (NCBI): domain Eukaryota; kingdom Viridiplantae; phylum Streptophyta; class Magnoliopsida; order Vitales; family Vitaceae; genus Tetrastigma; species Tetrastigma voinierianum. The sequence goes on from JAEQBH010001710.1 coordinate 179,976, forward strand.
GTTTATATACTTCTATTTTCATATCAAGTTATAATGTAATTTCTTTGTTCTTGTAATTGTCTATATTTCTCACTAAGATACAGTTGCTATGCTTCCTTACATCAGTCATATCTTCTATTCGTATCATTTCCTTTTGGTTTCATGTCCCGCAAATACCTTAAGTTTTATATCGCAAAACTATGTGGTAATTCACAAATATCACCGCACGAAACAGTTGATCTCTGGTCTCCGCACACCCGAGGTACTGCCACCGCACGCAGACAGCTGACCTATGTCATATGCTACTCCGCATTCCGAAGGTACCTATCACCAAAATGAGGCGCTGATCTCTCGTCTATCAGGGTGACCTCATGTGGCCACCCGATCCAAACGGATCTATACTTCACCACCAAACTGGCCTCACATTCCGTCTATGAATATGTCATAAAGATCTCAGATCTTCCCTGTAGCATGCCTATCTATCCCTCGTACTTCAGTCCCAAGCGCACAATCAACTTTATTACATTTTCTGCATATCTCAAGGGGCATGAATAACTATCAAGTATCATAATCGGGCTATGCATATATACTATCGTTACTTTACTCAGATTCGCTCTCGCATCAGAGCTTCATATCAGTTTCATATTTCTTTAATACATATATTCATATTTTTATATCATTTATGCATTTCTATCATATTCCTTTATAATGCTTCTATCATGATTTAGCTATGGCCAGATTTGCGATTTCTTATTCTTATGCTTTGTCATCTTTTGCTTATCTCTATCAGTTCTTATCATTTATGCCTTTCTTTATCATGTGTTCCTAGCATGTTTCCTCTTATTCATTTCGGCATGTCTATCATATATTCCTATCATTTACATATTCCCTCGCTATGTCTTTATCTATTCATATACTCTTCATATTTCATCATGTTTCATCTATTCGTTTATGTATGACAATCATATGTTCATAACATATAATCTTATATTAATATGTGCCTTTCATTAGTGTACTTTAGACTATCGTATCTTATGACATGTCTTATCGTATCTTATCATATCTTATGACTTATACCTATCATATCTTATGACATATCCTATATTAATATCATATTCATGTTTTATGAACATATCTATACATATCGCATTTTCTATATTTTTCTTTTGTTTCATGGCTATTACATATAGCACTTCATACTTATGAAGCATGATGTCTATGAGATCACACCTCATTTATATATTCTCATTCCTTTATGAATCTAGTTTATTTAGAATTGAATCAATCCACCTATCATCCAAACTAAAGTTATGGCATTTTTTCATACACCAGTCATTTTACCGATTTTTCTAGGGACTGATTATTGAATACCCATCTTTCCGGGGTCTTAACTTTATATTTTGACACTATGTCCTTATAATCATTTAAATATAAGGTGCTATGGGTTCTATTCCAACCGGAATCACCTAACTTGAGCACCGAGATTGCCACGTCCTAAACAACTCCTGACTACTCTATGTTTAACTGACAAAGTAGAAATGGGCTTGCACATACTCTACTGAGTGAATTTTGCTTTCATCTAGAGTCATAATTTGGCAATTCCTTCTTAAGCTTTGTTCTCTCTGAAGGCTATTTTAATTGCCACTAATCACCCAAAGCCGATAAGAAATGAGCAATTTATGGCCAACATACTAAACCGGTCGTAACAGAAAACCGTGAACAAGTCTCTACCGGCAGACTTAACTTCTACCTATATGACTCGCCAAATCGACTAAGAACGGCTCCCACCTGGGTAGACTTAAGTCTCTACCAGAGAAGACACCCTGAGACGCCTGTAATGGGTGTTTTCAATTTTAGCTCCATATTTTTGATCCTATTTCAACTCTATACTTCATCTACACTTCAAGACTCACCAAATTCATCTTATAATCACTTTTCTACTCAATTCTTCACTTCTTGTCTTCTTTGAAAAAGTCCCATTAATCTTTCCTCTAATATCATTCTAATATGGGTTACTTCACCCATATACACACCAAGTATCAAGATTTTTAGGTTTGACTGGAACCCTAACTCAATTTCTTTCATTTAACATGTATCCAACCTAAAAGGGAGGATTCTATACCTACCTTTGTTCCATATGGGTTTTACTTCAACCCTAATTTCAAGATCTCAAGGTTAGGAATGAATTTAATGTCTCAGCTTTGAGACAAGCTATTAACTAAATCCAAGCCTTAGAATTCCATAACCACAAAACTAAGAGTTCCATACCTCATTAAGTTTCCTTCTTCTTTCTTTCTTCTTTCTTCTCTCTTTCCTCTTCCTCTTCTTCTTCCTTATTCTCTTCTCTTCTCCCGCTTTTTTCTCCTTTGAGACCAAATTCTTGGTCTTTTAAACCCATGCTTTTTTAAGGCCATGTTTGGCCAAAACAAAAACTCATTTTGACTTTTAAGTTTCCATATTTGCCTTTTGATCCCATCTCTCTCTTATTTCTATTCTATCTTTTCTATTTGCCTCAATCCCATAAATCTTCTTAAATTTCTAGTGTGGCATATATCTTTGGCTTTATTCATTTTTAGTCCTTAAGTGGTAAATTACCACTTCTACCTGCCTCGAATTAATTCCGGTCTCTAAATTTTATTTCGAAAATTCATATTTAGTTTTTAATATACCCTAAACAAGTCCAAAACTCAAGTGTGGTATATTTCGGATGTTGCAAAACCCCTTTACTATAACCGGTATGCCTATTTATACCTTCGATATCGGGCCTGGATTCCAAGGCCCAAAGATTGATTTCTTGAAACACCAGGCCCAGCTCTCATCACAGGTCGCACCTCAAAGCTTGTCGCGACGCAAATTTGGTCCGGGTTTGTCCGGGCCACGTGACCTTGGGAAACCGGTTGTAACTTTTCACTTGTTTACACCGCTGAACTCGCGACCGAAGGTTCTCAATCGTGACCACTTCAGCCATGTTCGATTAGTGGTCGCATGAATTTTTATCGTGACTCATGCTAGTCGGCTGCCAGTTGAGACCTCGGGCTGCACCTTCCTATTCTTGTTTCCAAGAATCACGTCGACTTCAATCTCGATGTCGCGACCACCGCTCTTTCGCTTACTAGATTTCGTCGCGAATTTCCATTTGATGTCGCGACCTCACTTCAAGGTTACCCTTTCTTTACTCGGTCGCCAACTCTCTTCATGTCATGACACATCCTTCGCCTGTCTCGAACTTTCGCCGCGTCGTGACTCAAAATCTACTGGTGTCCGCTTATTTGGTCGCAGACGGACATTATAGTCACAGACTACTTCCATTTTCTTTAATCACCGTAAATTTTATCATGCACTTCAGCATGTCACGAGCATCCACTTTTCCTATCCGCCGCAACCTCATTCCGCCCCAATGGGCCTTCAATTTTTTTATTTCGGGTCGCAACCTAACTATTCCGCCTCGCTTTCGGGAATATAGCGTGTCGCGATCTCGATTTTGACGCCGCAGCAACACGCCTGCTTTCCGGTTATGTTGACCTTGCCATGACCATATTTTCCCCCGAATTCCTTCAATAAATTCTATGTCATGACTTCGCTCTATGTCGCCACCCTATTCAAGCTCATGCTTCACTACATCTATGTCGTGGACTCCTTAAAAGGATGTCATGACCTCAATTCTAACGCATCCCCGTCAGCAAATCTCACTTCTCTTATATTACAACATCATAAACTGCATGCCTCGCTTATTGCTCGGCTGTATTACAAACTCCAGTCGAACCTTGATTGGAGTCTCTAACTTATATCTTTGTCGCAACCTGAAATGGCCTAGCAGAGACATTGCAGGTCCATTCAGCATTACTTTCAATATCTTCTTTTCGTGTCGAGACCTCAAAACGGTGTTGCAACATTATCTTCTTTGAAGTCCTTCCTGTCTTGGTCTTAGCAAGTGATCTTCTGTCACAACAACTTGCTCGCTGCCATCACTTCTAAATATGGACTGCATTCTCCGGGCTGGTGACTTCCAAACTCCGATGTGTTACTCAATCACTTGTCATGACCTTTAAAAATCTGTTGCAACTCAGACTTGTTCTCCTTCTGTCGACCTGTCGGTGTTTGACATGAAACCTTCCTCAAGTCCTTTCTATCTCAAAGAACTTCTTCCTTTGCTCGAGACAACTTTCATTCAAGATAAGTATGATCCCGGCCGTGACCTCGATTCTCCGTCACGACCCCACTCGCCATTGAACTGTTTTCACTTCTAAATCCAGCATGATGCTTGACACCCTCGGCAGGAATAGAAATTCCCAGTAAATAGTACATATTTTGATACAAAAACAAGCAATTACATTGTAAAAACAATCATAAAAATGGACTAAAAATTCAATGAGTTTTTTACTCATCATGACCCTCGAATAATCCAGATGTATTAATTTTAATTGCCAGTAGTTTGTACGTGTTTTCATCCGTGTAATAAGAGAAACTAAAGAGAACAAGATTAACCAGAGACGCCACAGCAGCTGCCACGTATAACTAAATGTGCCATTGAAGACCTTGGCTCATTGTATATGTAATTTTGTTTATTTTTTAAACAATGTAAATATAGTAAATGTTTAACATTATATGAATGAACAAACTTAAAGTTTATAACTGTATAAAAAAAAATTTATATATGACACCTTCGCTCGACATCGGTGCCGAGTTGGGGACGTCATAGTTTAGTGGTAGTATCTAGCTATCCCTGGGATTGATTCGAAATGCCCTCCAACTGCCAAAACCGTAAATGGAGCTGCTATGCTAGTGGAGACTATTCAGTTTAAGCTGCTACGGAAAAGCCTAGGTTTAGGCTTAGCGCCAGAATGTAGCATATGATAGAAAAGCACGTAGTTTTAATGTGTCGCCTGATGGATGCTGCCTGTGGTTTTGTATGTAGATCGACCGCCTCAAGAAGTCACTGGCGCAAAGTTAACCCAAGGAACAAGCGCTTATCACCCGAGTTTGAAAAGCAATGTACCTCCACGAGCCCACTAAGCCTCATCAGAACATCGCAAGACACGCTCTCGTATTGGATCGACTGACCGTCAAAGCCTCAATGTATTAATTTTGTGAAGAAGACATGGAGCGCAGGAATTCCATGGTCGAGCATGGAAGAGCCAAAGAAAGCTCGACTCGCCAAAAAAGCCAGAAAGAGTATTAGAAGAGGCCGATGCCCTCCGATCGCAGAGAGATATCATGCGTACCACCATCAGAAAGGAGGCATACGACGCAGGAAATCGTGCTCAAAAGTCTATGATTCAAATCCCATGACATGGAATTCTTTGTCCAAGAGTTTAAGGCAAAGTATGTTACCGATGTGATGGGGAGTCCATGAAATGGGCTTCCTTTAACAGGAAGCAAAGGAACTTATCTGTAATGGAAGAGAAAGAGTTCGAACTATTCAAGAATATACGTGCTTTCTAGCCTCAATGGTGCACTTCAATGTGTGCAATTAAGACGGACTAAGGATCACCAAGAGGTACTTAATCGACTTCTCTCCAACAGAATTTTTACGCTGGTCCAAGCTATAATGAAAGTGGAGAGATTAGAAATGAGCAGCAAAGAAAGATCTCAAAATAAGAAGTTTTTATGAGCCTTGCTCCTCTCAGGAAAAGAGTTGTGAGCTCTAGTCTAACTGTAATATAGCCACGAGAGGTAGAAGGCAAGGGTCCAATAAAATCTAGTACGTAGAGGAAATTAGTCGATTGTGATAGGCCTCCATAATGCCTCTATTACTATAGAAGGCATTTGGGAGTTTGTAGATTGTTGATGTGGGAGGGTGCCTAAATGTGAAAGCAACGAACATTTTTGCGGAAAACAGTCCTGAATGAGTCAAGGGACAATAGGAATCCCAGTAACAACAGAGGAAGGCCGGCACCACCGCGACTCGAGATAGAGGTGGGGTCAGGTGGCCCATCTCAAATACAGAGATGAAAGGAGGCATAGTTTAAAGATAATGGATCATCTCTATGCCTACAAAAGACCACAAAGACGAAGATATGATATGAAAGCGTGAGATCGGATGTCTGAGGTTATAGCTGGTATATTTCTTTTGATATTGAGATGCATTTATCATGATCCTGTATCTACTCATTCATATGTTTGCATGGAGCATGTATTTGATAAAGTACTCAAAGAATGGAGAAATTAAGATATGACATGCATGTGACTTAGTCCGGGGAATAGGCTGTTAGTGAATAGCATATATAGAAATTGTCCATTGTTAAAATACACAATGAGAGTTTTCTCATCGATTTGATAACCTTACCATTCCGAGAGTTTGACTGATTAGGAATGGATTATATCTAGCAATCGAAATATTGCTGATCAGTGGGTCAAAAGACGTAGTGTCAGATGATCCGACTAGACCGAGGTGATATGCGCATCGGGGTCTTTCCATGTAATGTCCAATGGATCTCCGCTATGCAAGCTAAGAGATTTTCATGAGAAAGGATGTGAGACATTCTTGGTTGTGATACTTGACTCCAAGAGAGGTCAAGTTGAGGTAGAAAAGACTCTAGTAGTAAGGGAATTTCCAGATGTATTCCCTGAAGAGTTACCAGGTATTCCACTCAAGAGAGAGGTGGACTTAGCCATAGAAATTGTAACGAGAACAATCTCTATGTCTAAGACACCTTACAGGATGGCTCCAGCAAAGATAAAAGAGTTAAAAAGTCAATTGCAAGAGCTGATGATAAAGGGGATTTATCCACCCAAGAGCCTCGGGGGTGCACCCGCTGAGTTAGTGAAAAAGAAAGATGACACTCTACGGATGTGCATTGTGTCACACCCCCACCCCTACTAGCGGCAGGTGTGCCGACCAACCCACAAAACCCCCAGCCGTTACTTCCAACTACTAGAGAATCCTCGTGAAGGTGCCGTATTGTCACGAAAACCTGCGATAGAAATTTTTTTTCTTTTCTGAAACTTGTGGATTTTATAAAATTTCAGAAAGATAAGAGTCGCATACAGATATAATCCCAAAACCCGTGATATACGCCTTACACTTTCCAAAAATATGGCAACCAACACAATCTTCAAAGAGTTTTAGGCTCATCACATTTCATGCAATACTAAACTATGTATTATGATATATCAAACTATATAATTTCAAAGTATTTCACAGGTTAATAACACTAATACAAAAGTCAGGAGAATCCTAATATGCTCTTAGTTGTCCGCTGCGGCTCGTACCGAAAAATAGTTTTAACAGAAAATAATGAGCTAAACGGAAATGAGTCATGCAGCTTTATTAAATTTTTCTTTTTCTAAAAATATCTCAAAACTGTAAAACTCTCTTTTACTAGATATTTTCCAAAAGTCTTGCTTTCTTACTCTACTTTGCTTTGCTTTAAAAAGTTTCTAAAACTTTTCATAACTTCTTGCTTGCTTTAAAAGTTTATAAAACTTTCATAAATCTTCTGAGTTTCATAAAGTTTATAAAACTTTTCATAAATGCTGAGCCCAGCTTCGACCGCTTGCTTTAAAATATAAACTGGAGCTCTGGCTCAACCATGCACCCAAATAGCTTGGTTTCAAACCGTATAAACATGCCTATAAATCATCAACTCACCGGAGGGCATTTCATTATTGCACTAGCGAACACGCGGGAGCCCGGTATCACCATGCCGTGGCCGGACTGTTCGCATCACTCTGGAAGTGGAAGGGCCGGGCACCACTTCCCCCTTCCTAAGAAATATGGTGGAATCGAATTCGGCCCCATCACCTTAATTTAGTTAACGCTAACTCTATATACTCCAAAGACAGTGCCACTTATCTCCTTTAAATGCCGGATGCATGAACTAGTTTCACAACCTCGTGCAATGTAAAATGCATGAAATGATGTCCTAACACCACCATGCATCATTGAATACCTTCGACCTATGATGCTTGCTTTCTAAGAATAGGGATTTTCAAATGCCCGTTTTATAAAATATATTTTGCTTTGATCGCTTCTTTGAAATATGGTTTTACAATTCAAAACCATTTGCTTTGCTTTAAATATGGTTTGATAATTCAAAACCATTGCTGCTTTAAAAGTATGGCTGAATAAATCAAAAACCATTACTTGTTTGATTTTTTCTTTATATGTGTTAATCCAAACTTATTTGTTTCTGCTTTTCTAAACTCATTATTTATGTTTTAAAATATGGTTTACACCAAACTATTAAACAGCTCAAAGGTAAAACAAATTTTTATAATAGCACTAGTATTTAAAATAGGTTTAGAACACTTCCTAATTTTCGATTTAGCAATAATCGAGCACGACTCCACAATTTCTCCCGCCTCCGCTTTTACCCTACACATTCGATGTATTAGACCACACCTGTCAAAGACAACTAAAGTGAAATTTCCAGACACTGGGTGCCAATTAAATTTTTCGAAAATATGTGGGGCACCTCAATGCTATTCACGTGCATATGCCTAGATTCTGCACTAGAAGGGGACTTCCATAGAGTCTAAAAATACCCAGAATATTTCTAAAAATTATGTCTCGGACTGTCAATAAAACTTAAAATTTTAACTCCAAACTCGGTTCAAAACGTATCTAAATTTAGCCCGGATCGTCCAGTAAATAGGTCAAAAATTCCTAAAAAATTCCTAAACTCAATAAAAATTTTGTGAATTCACTACTTCTCAATGCCTCTAAGAAATTGGAAAAAGCACTACATAAATTTTTGTGTCTAAATAATGTTAAATATGAAAAAATTTCCTACCTCTCAAGTTTAACGAAACGCTAAGATATTGGTATCTACTGCCAGAGCTCTCGTCATAAGAAGTCCAACTTTGCCTTCTCGCTCCGAAAAATCTATGATCCGATTCCTCGTGAATCGAGAAAAACGAAGAGAGAAAAAATTAAAAATATTCCTTCTCCCGTAATTTCACGCTTCCCAATATTTCATCCCTTTATGACTTTTATGTTTGTTTTTTTTTATTTATTATTATTATTATTATTTGGATACATAACTTATACGCTCTCATTCGGTCCGCTTATCCCGAAAATTTTATTTCTTTTCTGGGCCACTTATTTTTTAAAATGAAATTTAACTCAAGCTATTTTCTAACTTCCGAGATTTTCAGAAAATCTCGGCCTAAGTCACTGACAACTTATCACCCGTAAATTGCAAATATTCGAATGTCTCGTAATCTGACGAAAGTTTTCTCTGGCTACTAGATTTCACGAGACAAATTTAATCTGCAAATTGCTTCACATCCGAGATCTGTAGAATTTTCTAGGCTTCCCGAATCCATTCCTGGCAATTTATTATTATTATCCTTTGGAAATTCCATAATTGTGACTTTCACCCCTCCACTTTCCTTTACTTCAAAAGTGTCACAATGCTTTGAAACCCTTTATAATTTAACTTTAAAAACAACTTTAAAATACTATTGAATTCACACTTCGGGCCAAGACTTATTAGTGCCCCTACTTGCCATCGTACCGCACCTTCTCCTGGACGGCGTTACAAATCCTCCCTCCTTTAGAACATTTCGCCCTCGAAATGAACAAACTAAACTCAAAGGAAGGAAAGTACCATTCAGAAAATAATTGAGGATATTGACTCGCGCATAAGCCTCTACTCTTCATGTAGCCGCCTCTCATGATTCTTCCACAGACTTTAACCAGTGTTGAATCTCATCTACCCTCAACACCTAGTTCTCGTCTACTAACTGCAGCATTGTGTATTTCTCATAAGTCAGTTTTCCTTTAGCTGCACCGGTTATTTCAACACATGTGAAGGACTGGATATTTAACACGATTACGGAATGTGTCATGAATCCTTGATAACTCGGGGGTAACTTCAATCTCATAAGTGCTTACTGGTCCCACCTTTTCTTCACAATCTCATAAGGTCCTATGTATATCTGGACTAAGCTTTCGTCTCGGCTCGAATCTCAAAACACTCCTTCAAGGGGAAATCTAAGGAAGCATCTTATCACCAATCTTAACTCCGCAAGCCCCCATGGCGCTTGTCCGCATACCCTTATGTCTATCTATTGTCATCTTCTTTAAGTTACTGAACAACTTTCACTTTCTAAAGTGATCTCGCACTCCAACTCAGCCTACCGCCTTCTCTCACCAACCTCATCCCAACACACCGAAGTCCTACATTTCCTACCATACAGTGCCTCAAATGGAGCCATCTCTATACTGGCCTGATAACTGTTTTTGTAGGCGAACTCCATTAGTGCCAAATGAGTATCCCAACTCCACTTGAATTCCATCACACAAGCTCTCAGCATATCCTATAACGTCTGAATGGTCCTCTCTGACTAGCCATTTGTCCGAGGGGATGAAAATGTCATGGCCGAAATGTAGGCTTAGCATCTAAAGTCGCTTACAACCAGGGTCAAAACCTAGATGTGAACCTAGGGTCTCGATCTGAAACTATCAAAACTGGAACCCCATGAAGTCTCACTATCTCATCCACATACAACTGGGCCAACTTTTCCAAAGAATCCCCAACATAAAACTCGCGGTAAAATGAGCAGTTTCACAATCGACCAACTATCACCTATATGAAGACTATGTCGCCTCCCGAGTCCGTGGAAGACCCGTCTCAAAATCCATATGATCTTCTCCCATTTTACACCGGAATAGGAGTAAATCAGATCTTCCCATAGCCTCCTCGATGCTCGCTTCACCGCCGACAAAAGCTAGACATCCTGAGACGAAACTGCGAATCTTTCATCCCTATCTTGAACTGGGAAAAGAATGTTCTTCAAAGTCCTCAGATGATTCTGTAATGCTGATGATAAGATATTTGCATGAATGTGTGCTTCTTCCATAATGTCTCTCTTCGCCGCCATACTCCGCACACACATTCTCCGCCTTTCTTACTAAGTGTCACACATCCTAATTAAACTCTGGGCTTTCTTTCCTTTTTCTATCTCTTCTTAGCTTTAATCATCCGTGGATCTCGTGACTCCGCCCCGCCCGGACTGAATCCACCAGAGAGGTCTAACATGAAATGTGGCTAACAATGCTCCTCTCAATCCTCGCCTCCAATATCACCCTAAAGCCTCGATCCACCCAACAATGGAAGATAACCTGAGTCTCATGAGACAAAGAACTCTGGTCGCCTACTTCCAAGGCATCCGCTACGACATTAGCTTTCCCCGATGGTACCCAATAGTACGTCGTAGTCCTTAATCCAACTCAAGCCATCTTCTTTGCCTCCTCGTGTCAAACTCTTTGGGGTGAAAATATATTGAAGACTCTTATGATCTGTAAAGATCCTACAAGGAACACCATAAGTAATGTCTCCATATCTTCGTGTGGCAACACGACCGCAGCCTAAGTCGTGTGTGTGGCACCCTCCTCATGCTTCTTCACTGCCTAGAGGCATATGCAATCACCCTATCATTCTCGTGAGGATCAAAACACAACCAAGGCCTTGCAGAAACATCACCTGTGAAACCACAAACCCATCTCTTCCATCAAGTAAAGCAGAACTCGAGCCGAAGTCAATCTATCCTTCAACCTCCTTTAAACTCGTCGGCAAAGTGTGCACCAATCATACTTGATTATTCTTCCTTGTCACATGGCTCACTGGGTTGCTGGGCTTGGAGGAACCTCAACAAACTTCCACACCCCTCAACCAAGGAAGCTTCGACCGACACATTCTTTGGCGGTTTCCAATTTACCACAAATTTCTAGATTTTGGACCACACTCATCCCCTCAACAGATCACATGACCTAGGAATGCCACCTACAAGCCAACACCGGACTGGCTTCAACTTCGCATACAACCGCCGCTCCCTTAGGTCCGCGAACACAATCCTTAGGTGCTCCGAACGTTCCTCCGCTACCCGAATATACTAGATATCATCGGGAGAAACTATGAATAAACCCATCCAAATACGGCTAATAACTTGGCTCATCAAATCCATAAACTCGGTCAGCATTTAGTCAAAAACCAAACGACATCACTATAAAACTCATAATGCCCATAGCAGGTCCTAAATGCAAGCCTTTAGAACATCACCTCCCGCACCTCAACCGATGATACCCCAACCTCAAATCTATCTTCTGAGTACACTCTGGACCCCCGAGCCGACACAACTCATTGATCCAGGAGGATACTGACAAGGGATGGTAACCTCTGCTCAACCGCCTGTAATTCATACACAGTCCAAGCTCCCATATATTTCTTTTCAAAGAGAACCAGAGCTCCCCATGGGGATATGCCTTACCGAATGAATCCCTTTACTCAACAATTAACCGAGCCTTAAGCTCCTTAACTCGTTGCGAGCCATCCTATAAGCAAGGGAGAGTGAAATGGAAATGGTCTCGGGCCCTGGATCAAATCAATGGTGAACTCCACCTCTTCTCGGAGGTGGCTCCGCAATACCTTCCGGGAATAAGACTGGGAACTCTCAACAACCGGAATCTCATCCACTAGAGTCCCCCTTCCCGCCTCCACCACATGTTTAGATAACCCTGACAACCCTTACGCAACATCCTCTGTGCTGCCAGGGCGGAGATCATACTAGAAGATAACTCTCTGCGTATTCCTCTGAACTTTACCTCCAATTTCCCAGGCCTATGCAACTTTACTTCCTTTTTATAACAATCTAATGTGGCTCTATGGCAAGATAGCCAATCCATGCCGAGAACCACATCAAAATCCCTCATATCTAAGGCCACAAGATCCACTGAACTCCATCCGCCTGCTAATCGAACTCTACTATCTCGACTACTTTGTCCGAGACTCAATCTGATCTCCTGGCAGCGGAAACTCACAACCCCCAATGGTCGGGTCTTTATCCGAAGCGATCGGCAAAGGCCTGATGCAACAACGTATGGCTTCGGGGTCCACTTCAATGGCGCGCATCATGATCAAGGCTAGAAATAATACCTCGCTGACTGAAGATCCGAGTCGCATCCGCATCTTGGCCGAGTCACAAAGATAAACCCCGCCCGAGTACGTCTCTATCTCGCATCCGGGGCACTACCTCGCCCTACCACGGCCTCGCCGCCCACTGGGCACAGACCCGGCCCCTCCGCTCGGGAAACCTCCCTCGAAGACTCTAGCGCTCATCTCAGGCTCAGAAGAATAATACGAGGTCTCTACAATCAATCAACCAGGCACTCTAACGAAATGAGCCTTCCGGCCACAATGTCACCAGATTTAGATCTCTCTTACACTCCCCAAAATGTCGCCTCCGACACATATCATAAATGGGAGGAATACTTTGGGTGCCATTGCTAACAACTGGGGGCCTCACTGATCCCTGACTAGAGATAGCTCCCCACCCGCACCCCTGCTTCATGCAACTCACCTGCTTTTCTCACTGGCACTCACCAGATTCTATCAAAGTGCCTGCACTTCTACTTCTCACTCCGATATACTACAGTACTTTGTCTAACTCTTAGAGTGGCCTCAACTAAGTCCCCAAATCTATCTCCCAGAACCACACAAATGCACTTAACCGGTGTCAGAATCCCGCCAAAAACCTTTTACACTCGTAACTTCATCCTGTATATGGAACCAATCTGACCCAGTTTTGATAAACCTTCTCATATTCTCGATAATCGACATGTTCTTCTCGCTCTAATATGAAGAACTCCTCAATCTTCAAACTACACCTTAATAAAGAATCTATCGAACTCTGTCAAATGGTCCATGATATACCATCGTATACCTTGTATCCACGTGATCCACTAATCTTAGCCCCCGTTCTTTCCATCAAAACTGAAAACAAGACTCTTTGATCATCCGTGCAGCTCATAACTCCGCAAACTCATACTGGGCCCAACCATGACCAAAGCCGCCTCTCGGATCGCACGCGTCATATGCTTCGCGCCACTAGAGACTTCTCATCACCCTCCCAAGTCTTCAGAACCCCTCTAGTGGCGGTGAGGGCCACACTGTCAGAGGAGCCACACGCCGCTGATTTGGAGCAATCGATGCACCCGCTCCGCCAGAACAATCCCGGGCACTTGAGCTCCCCAGTGGCCTGCATGGTCCGAAGATGACTCACTGGAGGCCGACATGAGCGCGAAGGGAACCAACCATGTCATCTCTCTCTCATCTTCTGTGCACCAGGACGCCTCGAAAAACCTGAATGACTCCAGACCACCCGCACGCCTCTTCTACTCATGATATGTTGTATTGAAAAATCAATGCTTTAATACTTTGAATCACCTCATATGTACTTAAGTCAAAATGCATGGTCACGTAATGTGTAGCAGATGTTCACGATGCTTAAAAACATAGGTTTCCTATGATCCTGCTCTGATACCACCTTGTCACACCCCCCACCCCTACTAGCGGCAGTTTCGCCACCCCACAAACCCCGCACTGCTACTTCCAAATAACTAGAGAATCCTGTGAAGCGGTCGATTACTACGAAACCCGTATAAAATTTTCTTTTTTTCTTTTTCTAAACTTGTGGATTTTATAAATCCCTAAGCAAAGATAACAGCCTACATACAAGACATATCCCAAAACCCGATATAAGTAGCTTTCACTTTCAAAATATGGCAACAATATAATCTTCAAAGAGCTTTGGGTCATCACATTTTCACAAAACTACACTATGTACATACATATATCAAACTATACAATTTCAAAGTATTTCCTTACATAAGTTGGTTAATAAAGCACTAATACAAAAGTCAGGAGAATCCAAATATGCTCCAAATAACCGGCTGCGTCTGCATTCCGGAAAATAGTTTTTAAACAGAAAATAATGAGCTAAACGAGCCTAAGAAGTGTAGGCTTTATAAATGTTTCATGCTCAGAATATCTCAAATCAGAAACTCTCCTTTACAATATATTTCCTGTAAGCCTGCTTGCTTACTCTACTTTGCTTTGCTTTTTTAGTGCTCTTTCAAACCCTTGTAACTTCTTGTTTTGCTTTAAAAGCTTATAAAAACTTTTCATAAATTTCTTGTTTGCTTAAAAGTTTATAAAAACTTTTCATAAACTTTTGAGCCCAGCTCAACTGCAATGAAGGTCAGGTTTCAAAACTGTATAAAACATGCTCATAAATCATCAACCACCGGAGGCATTTCCCCGCTCGGCCGGTAATTTCTAAATGAACACTGAACCTGGCACGACTATGCTCGGTATCGACCTGGCTCAAGATCACCGGCGGAAGGCCCCACAATTTCCTTTTTCCAGAATATAACGGAATCACCCGGGTCTCCATTACCATAATTTAGTTAACGCTAACCCTATATACCCAAGACGTGTCACGCATCTGAAATGCCATGACGCATGAACCAAGTCGTTAGACCGCACTAAAATGCATGAAATGATGTCCTAACACCACCGCACGCATTTTAATAATTCTCCGCCACCGTATGCTTGCTTAAGACTAGGGATTTTCGTTATGCTTGTTTTATAAAATATACTTTTGCTTGCTTGCTCTTTGAAATATGGTTTTACAATTCAAAACCATTGCTTGCTTTAAATATGGTTTGATAATTCAAAACCATTGCTTGCTTACTAAAACTCATTGCTGGCTTTTTAAAAGTATGGCTAAATAAATCAAAACCATTACTTGTTTCCTTTTCACATATGGTTAAATCAAAACCATTGTTTGCTTTATAAACTCATTGCTTGCTTTAAAATATGGTTTACAATCCAAACCATTAAATACCAAAGGTAAAATGCTTTTATAATAGTACATTAGTATTTAAAAGAGTTGAACACTCACCCTTCCTACTACAATAATCGAAAGCACGACCAAAATTTTCCGCTCCGCTACCCTACACACTGATGTATTGTACCACACTCACAAGACAACCAAGAAATTTGCACACTTCAGGCATAACCAAATTTTTCTTAAAATATGTGGGCAATTAAATGCTATTCATTGTGCATATGCCAGATTCTAGACTCAAGGGACTTTCCATAGAGTCTAAAACACTAAAACATTTTCGAATTATGTCCTGATCATCAATAAAATCTCAATGAATCTAATCATCAAAATGGGCCCAAATTTAGCCCTTAATTATCCGAAAAATAGTCCCAAAATTCCTAAAATTCTAAACTCAATCCAAAAAATTTTGAGACTGAAATTTACTACTCATGGGCCTTCAATGAAAATAAAGTAATCAATAGCCTTAGTTTGAAATAATACAAGTAGGGAAATTTCCTACCTCTTAAAGTTTGACGAAACGCTAAGATATTGGTGTCTACGCTTAGCTCTCGTCGCGTAGTCCAACTTTGCCTTCTGCTCCAACAAAAATCTACGATCCGATTTCCGTAAATCTGAGAAAATAACGAAGAGAGAAACAAAATATCTCTCCCGTACTTCACGCCCGCCATTACCCCTTGCACTCTCTTTTAATGTCATTGTTTTATTATTATTATATTATTACTGATACATAACTTATACTACCTCATTCGGGTCCGTTTATCCCAAAATTTTTATTTCTTTCAATTCACTTATTTAAACGAACTTTAATCCATTATTACTTCGAGATTTTCGTAAAATCTCGCCCCTAAGTCATCGATAACTTATCACCCAATTAGTACATTCTAACGTCGTACCTACAAAACTTCAAGGTCACTAGATTTCAGCGAGACAATTGCACCCAAAATTGCTTCATCATCCGGATTCAAAGATTTTTCTCGCTTTCCTGAACCACAGTATAATTTATTATTATATTATTATCCTTTGAAATTTATACTTTGTACTTTCTGTTCCATCCAATTTTCCTCTTAATTGCAAAGTGCCACAATACGAAAATTTATAATTTCATCCCAAAAGAACTTCTCAAAATACTACAATGACACACTTAGTGCGCTTATGTGTCCCTACTAAGTTACACGCATCAGGCACCTTCTGACTCCGGGCATTACACATTGATTATTGGTAGATCAATAAGGTGTATAAAGAAAAACAAGGCACCCATTGTCAGAATTGAAGATCTTTTTATCACTGAAGAGCTGTCTTTTCGAAGATCGACCTACGATCTAGATATTATTAGTTGGGAGTAAAGGAATTAGATGTGCCGAAGATTGCATTTAGAACCCGATATGGCCATTATGAGTTCTTGGTAATGCCATTTGAGTTAAATAATGCACCGGCAGCATTTATGGACTTGATGAATAGGGTTTTCTGATCCTATGTGGATCAATTTGTCAGAAGTTTTTGTCGATGACATCTCCGTGTATTCTAAGGATGCACAGAACATGAACAAAGATTCATATAAATCTGTAGACATTAAGAGAAAAGAGGTTATATGCAAGCTCAAAGAATGTGATTTTTGGCTAAAGGAAGTTTCATTCCTAAAGTATTGCAGGTCTAATGAGGGTATAAGAGCTGAGACGCTTAAGATCAAGCAACAGAATTGGAAACCTCCTCGAAATGTAACCGAGGTAAGAAGTTTCTTGGGCCTAGCAAGTTATTATAGAAGATTTGTGAGGCTTTCATTATAGTTTCTTCAAGCCACCAAGTTACTCAGAAAGGAATAAAGTTTGAGTGGATGCATTAAATGTCGAATAGTTTTGAATGGCTTGAAAGGATGTTGGTTGAATCACTAATATCAGACGCAACTCTACTTCGGGAAAAGAGTATACCTTGTATGGGAGTGGAGTTTGCATTGGTTTAGGGATGCGTGTTAATGCAAGATGGGAAAGTGGTACACGATCCGCATAGCTTGAAGCCACATGAATGCACTTTATCCCACTCATGACCTAGAGTTGGGTTGTCGTAGTGTTTTCTTGAAAATACGGCGACACTACTTATACGAGGAAGTGTAATTTACACCAATCATAAGAGTCTCAAGTACTCGCTTAACATAGAAAGAGTTAAATTTGAGATAATGAGGTTGTTATTCAAGGATTATGACTCCAGATTGAGTAAACTACCACCCAAGAAAGGCTAATGTAGTAGCCGATGCTTTAAGCCGAAAGACAGTGGCAGCAATGTCACTTCAACATAATGAATGGAGATTAGCAAATGATGGAGCTATATTAGCTCAATTCAAAGCACAGCCTGTGTTAAAGAAAATGATTATAGATGCTCAGAAAAATGATGAAGAGCTACAGAAAAAGTTACAGATGGTTAGAGATGGTAACAAGACCGAGTTTTTAGAGAAAGAAGCTGGAAGTTTGTGATTTATTGTATTTATAAAAGCTGATGATAAAGAGCTAAAGCAAAAGTTGCGATTCGAGCTCATAATACCTAAGATTTACCATGTATCCTGGAGGTAATAAGATGTACTAGGACTTGAAATAGTTTTATGAGTGGAAAGGAATGAAAAGAGATGTGACTGAGTATGTGTCTAAGTGTTTGATGTGTCAGTAAGTCAAAGCTAAACACCAGGTGTCAATAGGTCTGTTGAATCCCCTTCCAATTCCTCAATGGAACTGGGATAACATTACCATGGATTTTGTGTCAGGTTTCCCCCTCACACAATAAAAACATGACTTTGTCTGGGTGATTGTCGAT
The DNA here is from genome assembly GCA_016808115.1 of Tetrastigma voinierianum. Taxonomy (NCBI): domain Eukaryota; kingdom Viridiplantae; phylum Streptophyta; class Magnoliopsida; order Vitales; family Vitaceae; genus Tetrastigma; species Tetrastigma voinierianum. The sequence goes on from JAEQBH010001710.1 coordinate 198,390, forward strand.
AAAGTTCACAAAGTCGGGCCCATTTTATACCAAATTTCAGATTTGACTATTCTGCGACGACTAGCTGATTTATATCTGATGAGATCAGACGATTACATGGTGTACCGTTATCTATTGTGTCGAGAGACTGCCATATCAAGGTTCTGGAAGGAATTACATTCGGGCCAGTATTGTTGAAGTTCAAGATAACATTCCATCCGCAGTCAGATGGGATAATAAAGAAAGTTGATTCAATGCATTTGAAGATATGCTCGAGGTCGTCATGGAATTTTCGAAGTTTGGGATAGTTATATTCCATTGATGGAATTTTGATTTATATTAATAGTTTTCATCAAGCATTGGTATGGCACCATACGAGGCTTTGTATGGTCGGAATATAGAACTCCTGGTGTGTTGATGGAGTTAAATGAGCATAAAGTGATTGGTCTGTTGAATAAAGATACTAAGAGAAAGTTATCTTAAAAGGTTAAAGGCTGCTAGTGATCGAAAAAAGTCATATGTCGATCTAAAGAGGAGAGATATTGAATATGAAGTGGGAAACAAGGTCATCTTAAAGGTATCACCGCGGGAGGAAATTCATGGTCTGGCCGAAAGGCAAGTGAGTCCAAGTCCATAGTATCATATGATTCTGAAACGCACGCCTCAGGCGCCCGAATGGCACTCCTCCGGAGTTGGCCAATTATACGATGTGTTTCATGTGTCGATGTTTCTGAGATATCGCCATGAGCTTCTATTACAATACCAAAGGCAAGAGATACAAGTACAGGAGGATTTTTCATATGATGAGAAGCCAAAGGCTATTCTGGCTCGAGAGGTGAAACAGTTGCGGAACAAACAAGTACCGTTAGTGAAAGTGCTCTTGCAACACCATGGTAGAGAAGAAGCTACTTGGAAGCCACAAGCAACTATGAGAGCACAATATCCGAACTCTTGAAATCAAAACATGAATTTTGAGGACGAAATTCTTTTGGTGTGAGAGTCAGAATATTCAAATTATACCCCTAACGCTTTATAACATGTTTGTGGTATAATAAAAGTGAGTATATTTTAAAATAAAGATAAAAATAAAATAAGAACCCGGAATTAATACAAAAGTTAAGGGTAAAGTCATAATTTAATAAGCTCATATGCCAAAGTAGGAATATGCATAAGTTAAGAATAATAGAGAAGATGAGAGGCTATTGTAAAATATCATAAATTGATTGGCAAATATTAGAGAGTTAGAGGACCAAAGTGAAATAAAAAGGGGATAAGACCAAAATAAATATCTCATTTTAGCCTTGGAGAAAGAGAGAGCAAAAACGGATAAGAGAGAAGAAGAAGAAGAGAAGAGAAGAAAGAAGGAAGGGAAAAAGAAGATCACAGGTATGGATTTGAGTATGGTATTTGTTCAGTTTTGCATAGAAGCAGGATATGTTTGGAACCTCTATTTTGTGTATGTTGGTTTGAAACTCCCAAACTCATTTCTTGTTAAAGGAGCGAGAAGAGCCTAAGACTTATATGTGTTTTGGGAAAGGTCTGGTTGCAATTTGAACCAAGGAAAATTTCCCTATTTTTTATCATACGCATTAGTCGGACCTTATAACTGGTTTTTGGGTAAGAAAGAAAGGGATTTAGTAGTAAATCCTTATGCTAAATTGTAGCCACATCAATGAAATTGATGTTAGGGCTTCTTTGAATTTCTAACTGGACCTCAGAGTCTGGGTTAAGTGGTTTGTTTACTCCTAAACAAGCACGCTTTAGCCAAGACATCTCAGCCAAGGCACTCTCACTGTTGAACTCGGCCAAGACAGCTCATAATCAAGCACTCACTCAAGCAGAATTCTAGCCAGTGCACCTCGCCAGTACACCTCAGCTAAGTCAGTCAGCTCGGTCATGTCACCACTGCCAGTCACCAAATGGCCAGACAGTTAGTTCTGCTACCAATTTAATAATTCTATGTGACCTCCAACTTCAATAGGTCATAACTTCTTCGTTCAAACTCTGTTTCTGGTGTTCTTGAACTCTATGGAAATCCCATTGAGTCAATATTCCAGCCATATTCCTATGGAGGACAGTGGGTGAACATAACCCTACTTAAATCTAGGTTTTTCCGATCAAACATAGGATTATTAGTCATGTATGACCTCCAACTTCGGACGGCCATAACTTCTTCGTCTGAACTCCGTTTCGGGTGTTCTTGGACTCTATGGAAAGCCCATTGAGTCAAGAATACATCCATATATATTATGATAAAAGTGGAACCCATATTTGGTCCAGAAATAAGGAAAAATAGTAAGCATACATGGTAATCATAGTTATTCATGCATATAATGAGATATGAAAAATGCAAAGATACGAATAAATGATTGTACATATTGCATATGATTACCGAATGACCATAATTATTCAGGAATATGAGATATGTACTAAACATAAAATACACATGGATTGTCTGCTTAGAACCTGGTAGAGGGATAGATAGGCATGCCTATAGGGACACAGCTGTTTGCAAGATACGCTTTACGACATCGAGGCCCCGTTTTAGGCCCATTTAAATAGATTCCCCGCTTGGATTCTATTACATGGCATAGGTCATCGTCTCATACGTTGATGATACCTGGGTATATACGGCCCTGCTCGTCACATTACATGGCATAGGTCACGGTGGCCTCTCGCATTAAAATGGATGATACCTTCGAGTATATACAGATAGAAATCACTATCTTGTACAGTGATAGTACCTTTATGTACATATAGTTATTTCACGTATCCGCTTCTAAGGTTTTTGCAAACATGAAACATAAAAGAAAACAGACAAGTATAAGGCAAATGAAATGTAAAGAATATATATTGATATGGACCTCAAATATACCCTCAGTGTTTTCTGACTTTATTAGGTATATTATAGTTAAATGGGAACTTTCAGAATAAAAACGAGAAACCCTAAATTTATATGAGAGAAAAGGGTAAATGTAATTTCATCATTTGAGACCTAGTGGTCATAAAAGGGAAAGACTAGGGGCTAAATTATAGAATATGGCATAAGTTGATTTGCAAAAAGAGAAGAACATAAGGGACGTGCTGGAATAATGAAACTTAACCCAAAAAATGGGTTTTAGGAGCCAAACAAGGCCTATGAGATATTTTATTTAAGACCAAATTTGGTCTCATTTGGGAGGAGCAAACCATGAAGAACAATGAGAGGAAGAGGAAAGAGAAAGAAAAGAAGAGAAGAGGAAGGGAAGAGCAAAGGTATGGATTCTAGTAAGATTTGAAGGGATCTTTGATTTCTTTGTATGAACTTCTATGGAATTCTAAGGTTTTGTATGGTTAGTTCCTAAATCTAGGCTTGCAGTGTCAACCTAACCTTAGATTTCTGAAATTGGGGTTGGTAAAACCCCATATGAACAAGATGAGTATGGAATCCTCCCTTTGAGGTTGATTCATGGTTAAAATGGCAGGTAATTGAGTTAGGTTTAGAACAAACCCAACTAATCCTTGGGTTTATTCAGGTATGGGTTATAAACTCCATATTAGAGTTGTTTTTGGGAGTGATTCATGAAAGGGTTTTGAAGAAATATATGTATTGAAAGATGATTTGAGTAAAATTGAGGTTACAAGATGAATATGGAGTGGTTTTGAAGTGTGTAATGATTATTGAGTTAGTTTGGGTGCAAAAATATGGAAAAAGGGAAGAAACACACACATTCCAAGACCCCGAGGGCTAGAATGCAGATCGTGTACAAAAATGAGCGTACCGATACCGATTGCTCTATTTTGACCAATGTTTGTATTTTGACCATAACTTACTCATTTCTTATCCGATTTGAGTGATTCAAGTTGCTGGTTAAAATAGACTTCAAGGATAACCAAAAATACAGAAATAGGCACCTTCAAATTCGGATCCTATGTGGCCCAAAAATTCACTCAAAGTAGGCGGTACCAAGCCACCCTCGTCACGCCACTTCATATGGGGCCCCCGGGGCTTGTTAGGACATAACTTGAGTTCCGTGTTCCGAGCTCAAAGGATTCTGGGGCTTTCTGAGTGGAGAACCCATAGCACCTTATCTTGAAAGAAGTACAAAGAACCAATGTCAAAAATGGAGTCAAGACACTGGAAAATGAGGATTACAAACTGTCCCTAGTGTAATATCTGTAAACGGACTAGTTTGGCATGAAAATGCCATAACTTTAGTTTGGATGATCCAATTGGAATGATTCCAATTTCTAAGTAAAATAGATTCATAGAGGACAAGAATATGAATGAGGTGTGAATACATAGGTATCATAAATGCATAAGTATACGAAATGCCATGTAATAGGAAGTGAAACATGAATGGTGATATGAAACATGAAAACGAATCAAACATGAACATGAATAAGAAAGGCAATATGTCACGAAAACATAATGTGGCTAAGAATGCCCCTATTATAAGATAGTAAGTTACTGAACTCATATAATTGTAAAATTGCCTAAGACCAGTTATTGAATGACATGGCACTCGCCACGCGGGCGTGCACGATAGTACTTCTGTGACTTCCGACAAGGCGACGACACCTCGACCATGCCGCACATTAGTACTTCGATACTCTCCTCGACAGCGCGGTTTGACACTCGGCCGGCGCTTTTCCGCATGGATTAGTACTTTGCGCCTCCGATTAGTGCGACGACACCGCCGCTTCGACACTCCCGCGTGCCACTAGCGACCGCGATCGCATCGCACCTTCGGTACTTATCAGGAGCCGCGGTCCTACCCATTCCTGTGATAACGGTCTAGATAATCAAACAATTATATGATAAGACTCGAATAAAGAATAAGAGAAGAAATGAATATGGTAAAGATTCAATGTACCTACGGGTACCTCTCAGATCTGGCTTCAGTACCTATGGGTACTTTTGTACAAGTAAAATGTCTATAGTAATTCCACGTACTTCCTCAAGATCCTCAATACAGAATAAGTCCGTGAATACAAAGGGCAAGATTTGTGATACAAGTATATGCTCCATAATATAAGTATATAAGATCTAAAATACAAGAATAAGCTCAGAACACAAGTATAAGTTCCAAGACCAAAAGATAAGTCTGTGAATACAAGTATAAGATCTGAAATACAAGAATAAGCTCTGTAACACAAGTATAAGTTCCGTAATACACGTATAAGATCCGAAATACAAGAATAAGCTTTGTAATACAAGTATAAGATCCGTAAGACAAGTATATGCTCTATAATACAAGAATAAGATCTGAAATACAAGAATAAGTATACTTCGTAAGACTCCACACCTCCGCATAAGCCCGTATGGGGATAAACTCAAGAGGTACCTACCGTATCCCCGTATGAGTATAAGTTAATAGTACCTACGTACTTTTAATTAAATATAAGTGTGATATAAGCACAAGTATGTGTCTTTGGGACATTTGAATAAGTAGTACTTAAGAGTACTGTGAGCAAGAATAAGCTCGCAATATCATATGTTCTGTATATCTCCGTAGTACCCACGCGTACCCGAGCAAGTGTAAAACTCCGAGTGATATGTATAAGCTCCCATGTAGAAGCCTTGTAGTACCTAAGGTATCTCTGTAAGCATAAGCTCTGTGAACTCACTGGGAGATACGAGATAGATATAAGTACGAAGATATGTGGATAAGTATCGTCCGACACAAGTTCAAGTATATGTCCTTTGATTCAATAATTATAAGTCCGAGACAAGTATCAAAGAGATAAGTCCTATATATATGTCCTTTGGGAGAGACTCGAATAAGTATACGTCCGATACAAGATAAGTATGTGTCCTACTGATTAGAATAAGAATAAGTCTCGCCATATGTAAGATCTGAAATAAGTATACTTGTTATATAAGTTCGCATCAGCATACGATATATCTAAAAAAGTATAAGTTTGTTACAAGGATAATTATGTATGTAAACGTGTTATATGAATTCATGAAGATTATGATATATATTACTGTTATATGTTTATTATGATTCAGTATAAATGCATGTGTATCCGTATAAGTTATAAGATATGTTTCCCACTAAGCGTAAAGTTTAGCACGGGTTTTTAATCCGTGTAGGTACAGAGACATCTCAAAATCCTCCGCATACACACAAGACACTATTAGGGTTTACTTCATGGTTTTCAAGGCCTGATTTGTAAATGTAAAAGTACGTTTTTGTTTATGTAAATGGGACTCAAAGATACGGTATAGATTTTGTTGTACACCACCTGGTAGTTCTTTATATATGTAAATGATTTGCTAATACGTAAACTGTTTGTATACCTCACGTATACAAGTTCAACTTTGAAAAAAAAAAAAACAGGTAAAGAGTCCCGCTATACCTCGCGCCCAAACCGGTTCGATCCGCCATTCCCGGTCTGACCGGAATCGGGGGGTGTGACATGATATGAGAAGTATGGCACATTTATCGATGATATCTCAGTTACAGAACAAGAAATAAAGTACAAGATGACATGAATAGTATATAAATGAGAAATGATAAGTATATGTAATTGTTAAATGTGTCATAAGTATATGCATTTGTATAGAAGTGTGGTGACCCTCAGTAGAGGTCATCCATATGTATTAATTCCCACTAAGTAGCTTAGCGGGTGTTTTCGTCAGTGTAGGTCTGAAGAAATAAAGACGGAACAATCCATTACAGGCAAAGGCCACACATTACTAGGTGCCTTTGGAAGACCTTATGAATTACATTTTGTATATGTAATTTTGTTTATTTTGTAAACAATGTAAATATAATAAATGTTTAACATTATATGAATGAACAAGCATAAAGTTTATAAGTGTATAAAAAAAATTTTATATATGACACCTCGCTCGACACCGGGTGCCAAGTTGGGGACATCACAGTTTAGAGGTTCGGAATCGCCAATCTAGTCGAACCAGAAATGGGGCGCTACACACCTAGTGATGAGTGGCCTTTGACTATTGATGTGGATTGTCCTGTCCTCTGGTTTCCCTCTTACATGCACCTTGCACGGATAAAACTACCAGTGCTAAGCTTTGCAACAATGGCAATAAACTCAAATGGGCGACCTAATAAGGATCATCTCATTTTATACACATAATATATTTACTTAATGAATATCTGACTTATATATTTTCCGGTTCTCATATCTACTTTTTTCATAACATGTTTCATTCTTATCATATTTCATATACTTTTCTTATCATCTTTGATTTACTTCTTGTTGCGTCGCGTATACTTGTCATCGCATAGCGGTGTTATGCTTCTCTTATCATATCATATCATGTCATATGTCATATTCAAGTCATTTGTTTTATGTTTTATGCCTGCATAAACCTTAGAAGTGGATATAGGAAACTATAAGGGCTCAAAGGCGTTGTACTCACTATACGAAACAATGGTCTATAAGGGCACGAAGGTGTTGTTGTCATTGTGCGATACAATGACCATCTATAAGGGTTCGAAGGCGTTGTTATCATTAAGCGAGACAATGACCATCTATAAGGGCCCGAAGGCGTTATGTGTGAAGCAGATGTTTGATCGGTATCTGGTTTTCCACTAATAGGCGTACACATCTGTCTCTACGGGTTCTAAGCGAGACAATCCATGTGTATTTATATTAGGTACATATCTCATATTCTGAATAATTATGGTCATTCGGTAATCATATGCGATATGTATAATCATTTATTAGAATCTTTGCATTTTCATATTTACATCTGTAAACTTATATACATATTTGTGCTTATAGCAAACTTATACTTGTTCCGATCTCCCGTAAGAGTTATAGAGCTTATACCTATACGGAGGTGCTTATACACGTACTTGTACTTCTATCTATCTTATACTTGTTCAGATCTCCTGTAGGAGTTACAGAGCTTATACCTATACGGAGGTACTTATACACGTACTTGTACTTATACCTATACGGAGGTACTTATACCTATACGGAGGTACTTATACACATACTTGTACTTCTATCTATCTTATACTTGTTCAGATCTCCCATAGGAGTTATAAGGCTCATACCTATATAAAGCTACTTATACACTATACTTGTTTAGATATCCCGTAGGAGTTACAGAGCTTATACTTGTACTACGGAGCTTATACTTGCATAGAGGTACCCGTAGGTACTACAAATCCTATACTTGTACAGAGGTACCCGTAGGTACTCTGGCTTATGCTTATGCGGAGGTACCCGGCAGAGCACGATGAGACTTATGCTTATACAAGGTCTGGGTGGGTACTATAGAACACTCTTATACGGAGATTGCACGTAGGTACTTTTAGAGTAGAACGATGTACATTGCTTTATTCTTATTCTTATTCAGTTCCTTATCATATAAATGTTTGACTACTTAGACCAGTAATAATAAATGAGTAGGACACAACACTATAGGTACCCGGAGGTATGGTACAGTACTGAGGTGTCATAGCACAAAGCAAGAGTGCCGAAGCACTGACAAAGAGTGTCGTCGCACTAATAAGAAAGTATTGAAGTACTAAATGTGCCGAAGCACTATCAAAGTGTGTCGTTGCACTAATCAGAGAGTACCGAAGTACTATACGTACCTGCCCGCATAACAAAGGTTCCATGTCATTCAATATCTGGTCTTAGGCAGTCCTACAATTATATGTTTCAGGAACTTACTATATTACAAGTAAAGCCTACTATTTTTCCTGATTTTTGAACCTAATATGGGTTCCAATTTTATCAAACTATATATGGATGGATTCTTGACTCAATGATCTTTCGATAGAGTCCAAAAACACCCAAAACAGAGTTCAGATGAAGAAGTTATGGCCATCCGAAGTTGGAGGTCACACATGACTAGCCAATCCTAGCCGAGCTGACCTAGAAAAACCTATATTTCAGCAAGGTTATGCTCACTTAATGTCCTATAAAGGAATATGGCTGGAATATTGACTTCATGGGCTTTCCATAGAGTCTAAGAACACCCAAAACGGAGTTCGGACGAAGAAGTTATGACCTTCCGAAATTGGAGGTCACACGTAGTCAAACCCAGCTGACCTGACCTAACTTGGCCAAGCTGACCTTACTTGGCCGAGATGAGCTGACCTAGATGAGCTCACCTACTATCCTCCACAGGAATATGAATATAATCTTGACTCAATGGGCTTTCCATAGAGTCCAAGAACACCCGAAATGGAGTTCGGACGAAGAAGTTATGACCTTCCAAAGTTGGAGGTCACACGTAGTCAAACCCAGCCAAGATAACCTGACTTGGCCGAGCTGACCTGACCTAGCCGAGCTGATCTACTATCCTCACAAGGCATATTAACAGAATCTTGACTCAATGGTCTTTCCATAGAGTCCAATAACACTCAAAACGGAGTTCGGACGAAGAAGTTATAACCTTCCAAAGTTGGAGGTCACACATAGTCAAACCCAGTCGAGCTGACCTGACTTGGCCAAGCTGATCTGACCTAGCCGAGCTAACTGACCTAGCTGAGCTGATCTAGTTTCCTCCACATGAATATTAATGGAATCTTGACTCAATTTTATTTTCATAGAGTCTAAGAACACCCGAAACGAAGTTCGGACGAAGAAGTTATGACCTTAGAGTTGGGGTCACACGTAGTGAGCCAGTCGAAATTTGGCTGACTTAGTAGGGTTGACCTGGAGCGGCCGAGCTGATATGACCTAGCCGAGCTAATATACTGTCCTCCACATGAACATGAATAGATTCTTGACTCAATGGTCTTTCCATAGAGTTCAAGAACACCCGAAACGGAGTTCGGACGAAGAAGTTATGATCTTCTAAAGTTGGAAGTCTGCACATTAGTCAAGCCCAGCCATTTGCCTTGGCCGAAGGCTGTCTTGTTCGGGGTAAGGCCCTTCTTGGTCTACAGAGGTCCAAATTGAGAAATTCAAAAGTCTAACATCAAATTCATTGATGTGCCTACAATTTATCAAAGGAATCAATTCCCTTTATTTTTTACCCAAAAACCAGTTCTAAGGTCCAGCTAATGCATATGACCAAAAATAGGGAATTTTCTTGGTTCAAATTGCAACCAAACCTTTCCCAAAACACATATATAGAATTCTTAGAGCTCTTCTCAACTCAACCTAACAAGAAATGAGTTTGGGAGTTTCCAAACCCAACCCATACACAAAATAGAGGGTTCCAAACCATGTATCTATACTTTCTATACCAAAACTAGACAAATACCATACTGTTCCATACTAGAATGCATAGCATCCATACAAAAATACTAGACTTCCAAACCAATATTCATAGTTCCATACACAATTCGTATCATCCATACCTGTGATCTTCTTTTTCCTTTCCTTCTTTCTTCTTTTCTTTTCTCTTCTTCTTCTTCTTCTTCCTTTCTCTTCTCTTCTCTCTTATCCGTTTTTGCTCTCTCTTTTTCCAAGACCAAAATGAGATATTTATTTTGGTCTTCTCCTTATTTGATTTTATCCCCTTTTTATTTCACTTTTTTTTTCTCTTCTTTGGAGCATCCTAAACTATCCAATCAAAGGAGGAAACTTCCTCCCTCTTTTCTTCAAGCCACTTGTCTCTTCCACAATTTTCTTCCTTATTTCATTCTAATATCTTTCTTTTATTACTCTTTGTTCCTCGACTCTCTATTACTCTTAATTTAACTTATGCATATTCCTACTTTGGCATATGAACTTATTAAATTATGACCCTTGGGTCTTGAATTAGTAAATTATTAATTTACCCTTAATTTTTGTATTAATTCAGGGTTCTTGTTTATTTTATTCCGGAAAAATGTACTTTTACTTTTACTATACCATAAACATGTTATAAAACTATTATGGCATAATTTGGGGTGTTACATGGTAAATTGAGGAAGAGGACATAGAGGTTGTCCATGGGAAAATAGTCAACCACCACCTGTGTTTGACCCATAGGCCTTTAGAGAGGCTATAGGCACTGCAGTTGACATTATTGTGCATGCGAGTGTTATGGCTACTACCACTGCACGAACTAGTGTAACGATGGGCCAAGAAGGGACGAGTAACCTCCAGGGGTTTCATCATCCTCCGACATACATGGGAGGAGGGGACTCGATGGTCAAGACAACTTTGGCCATTGAAAGAGAAATAGACAACACATGAAGCATCTAGGGCATGGGTGCTAGCACTAAGAGGAAGGAGAATCAATCTTCTTCTTCTAGCTCTAGGAAGAAGCAGAAGACTTCTGCCGTATGGATTTCAGGGACGGGGTCGTGGCTATTAGGGCCAAGGTCAAGTCAAGGCTTCTAGTCATATGGGGCAGATGACATGCTACCATTGCCATCAACCTAGGCACATGAGACAGGATTGTCCATAAAGGCAAGGATCTCGGAATTATGGGACAGCGCAGTCCCAGTCATCAGTGGGACAGGCGCGAACACAGTTTGTTCCTTCTTGCCGCAATGTCACAGGCAGAGGACTAGTATCGGTCTCAAGGTCTTTGCTGGCGTGTACGCTACGGATAGTCCGAGAGGCCCGGGGTATGGGTGAGTCGAGGCAGAGACTTCCATGTCGTGCTTCGAGGGGACCCGGGCGTGTCTACTGTTGTGAGTCTGTAGTGACTTGCATATCAGTCTGATATGCGGGGTACATTTCCGCTCTCACAAGAGTAGTGTTTAAATTCGGATGCATCATATTCATGCTTATTGTTGCATCTTGTGTGAATGTTTTGGGCTTAAAGGTTAAATCCTTGGGAAAATCGTTACATGTGGTTCTCACTGCAGAGGATTAGGGTGAGGATTGATCGGATATATCGGGATGTGAGTTAGAACAGGGATTACGCTCCACGGTGGACCTTGGTGTGGACATATAGATTTTGATGTCATTCTTGGCATCGATTGGTTGACTGCCAGTCGTCATTGATTTATGATAGTAAGAGGATTCACGCCTACACGGGACGGTATCAGGTGTGACTTTTGAGGAGGAATGGCAAGATGCTTTACCCCCAGGCCGTTATCTGACTCAAATGGCACGAGACGGTTGATGGGTTAGTAGCAAGCCTTGCCGAGGCAGGTGAGACAGGGACTGGATTTACCTCGGGTAGTTTGCGAGTATAAGGATGTTTTTCCTGATAAACTACCGGGATTACCTCTACACAGGGATGTAGACTTATGTATTGAGTTACACCCTAGTACGTCGCCTATTTCTATGACTCCTCATAGAATGGCACCAGTGTGAGGTCTGAGAACTCAAGGTCGAGATCGAGAAATTTGTTAGACGAGGGGTTTTATTAGACCTAACACTTCACCTTAGAGCGCTCTGGTTCTGTTTACTAGGAAAGAGGTCAAAATTCGAATGGAATGACTTGTGTGAGAAGGCATTCCAAGAATTGAAAAAGAGGCTTACTTCAGCTTCTATTCTTATAGTCTCGAAAAGAGGACAGAGGTACACAGTGTATTGTAATGCCTCGAAGGACGGACTGGGATACATTCCGATGCAGTCCTGGAGGATTATAGCTTATGGTTCCAAACAGCTAAAAATCATGAGCAAAATTACCCTACACATAACCTGGAGTTGGCGGCCATTGTCTTTGCCTTAAAGATTTGGCGCCACTACTTGTATGGTGAGCAGTTTGAAGTATTTTCAAATCATAAGAGTCTGAATTATATTTTCACACAGAGGGACCTCAAATGTAGTGGTCGATGCACTCAGTTGGAAGTCACGAGGAGTATTGGCTAGTGTAACTTCCCGGGAGTGGTAGATGCTCGAAGGCATGGGACAGTTTAGGCTGCGATACGGTGATCGGCTCGGAGGCGTTAGGGGTTTGGTGGCTCGCGTCCTGCGAGCACCGGTGATGGTGCCCTAAGGGCGGGACACGAGATATTGTCCATGTGGGGGGGATAGGAATTACGGTCAGTCTGGTGACGAAGGCTAGGCTATCCACACATATGGTAGTCTTCGGTATAGGGGGCGGGTTGTGGTTCCCTAGTTGACTGCTTTGAGAGAGGAGATCCTCAAGGAATTCCACTACTCTCATTTTGTTGTGCATCCAGGTGGCACGAAGATGTACTGTGATCTTCGTTGCCAGTATTATTGGAGCAGGATGAAGTGACACATTAGAGATTTCGTTCAACGGTGTCTCACGTGTCAATAGGTAAAAGCTGAGCATCAGAAGCCAGCAGGGTTACTCCAACCATGGGAGGTAGTTGAGTGGAAGTGGGAGCATGTCACGATAGACCTTGTGTGTGACCCACTTGCCATGGACACCGCGAAGGCATGATGTGGTATGGGTGATAGTGGACCAACTCACTACGCAAGAACCTTAGTATATGAGGACATCACAATCGGTGATGGAGATCTGATTGATAAGTCTTGATGAATGCCACGGAATAACCTATAAGTTTAAAAAGTTCTTTCAAGAACCAAAGATAAATTTAAACTCTAAATTTTATTAATTTGTAAACTAAAGAACATAGGGATAACACACCTATAAATAGCCCCAAAAAATATGAAGAACAAAACTAAATTCAACCACAAAGGAAACTAAGATATTCGACCAAAAACAAGAAAGGAACAAAAATAAAATATATATTTTTAAGCTATGCGCACCTAAAACGTCCATAAGGAAAAAAGGAACTAGATAATTTTATAAAACAAATAAGCACCAAATCAGCATAAGATCAGCATAGGAACAACAACAATTTAACAAAGAATCAACATAATATTAGTAACAAATCAACACACAATCAACACAAAATAAGTAGCCGTCGGTAATGAAATCATCCATTGGATCAAGTAGCTATAGAGTCTGTCACGCGAAAGGGGCCTGTGAGACTACGTATTGGGCTGGGACTCTTTACCTGCTTGATTAGTGCTCAAAAAGTGCTATTTTGGACCCTGTTTATTACAGGTTTTGAGCACTTTTTATGTACTAATCAGCGTAATTAACCCAATTTACACATTAAGGTCCCTGTTACTCTACTGATCGCATTTTGTGGCAAATTTTGCAGTTTTGCAAGCTATTTATGCGAAATTGTTAGGTCGATCCAAGCACGAAGGTCGAGTCAAACTTAGCATTGCGAGATCAAAGGCGAGAAGGAAGAAGAAGCCAGAAAAAGCAGAAAATTTGGAGCTCTGGGGAGATTCTTACAGCCTTACTTGTTCATGCTCATGACATTCATCATAATGCCTTGTTCATCTCAGCTTTGTGACGTTATTGCCACATTTGCAATTTTTTGGTTCTTCCCATTTTATCCCTTATGGCAGCTTATGAATTGGGTTGTTTTGTAATTTCCCGCGATTACGAGCATATATAAGCCTCGATCACATAACTTTCAATCGATCAATAAAAGTGGCGGGAAGCTGACTCTCAGTTTTACGATCTTCTGCTCCCTTTTCTCTCATTTTCTTGGCACTTTCTTAGTTGCCAAACACCCTCCAAGGATGACAACTTGGAGGATGAGCGGCTAAATCCTTCCTCATTGAAACGGAAAATTTTATTTGGGTGCGAATCACGAAGGGGCTGTTGGGGTTCCTTGTTTTTCACGTAGGTGCGCCTTTGGCGATTTTTGTTTCTTTGAACTCTAGGTTTAAATCCCCCAGATTCACCTTGAATGACCTTTATTTGGTAATCTTTTAGGGTTCATTGGATGCTTATTGCTAGATCCAGTGATTCATTAGTTGCCTTCTATTTGTTACTGTAAGATGGGTCCAGGAGGTAGGTTTTCACTGTCTGGGACCATGAATGTTCATTAAATGCCATCTTTTAAAAGGAAAAATTATTAGGGTTTGGTTTTTATAGCTAAACAAAGATCCGGTTCGGGAGATGACTATATGTCATTCTCCCAGCCTTGAAAAAAGAAAAGAGAAATGGCCACAGAAACCCTCGATTTGGCGTAGAATCCCAGACGATATCCACATTACTTGAGGAGATATCTTTTATTATTTTTCTTGTTTTACTTTAGTTTAATTTCAGTTTTCATCATCAAAACCCTCCTTCATTTTGTGAAGCCTTGAAATCGAGTGAATTCACCATTTTGGCCTTCACTTTATGCAAATCATTTGTCTGAAAACCCATCCACACGAGGTTCTCTAGAGCCACTATCTTTTTGTAGTAGCTTTGCTCTGACGTTAGGATTTAGGATATAAATAGTGTTGATTTCGGTGCACCTCTTTGTGTATGAATCAAATGGCGTCGTTGCAGGGATGGTGCTAAGTGCATTTGACGAGTGGAGACGCTGTGATCCTCATCCGCGAAGCCTTTGGTGAATTTCCTTTTATTTTAGTTTACCATTTTCTTTGACGGTTGCCAATTTTCTCTCATTAGTTTTTTTAGTTAACATTACCTTTTTTTGGTAGAATTGTTTTCCTGTTTTTTCCTTGTTTGGTGTTTGCCCTATTTGCTGCAGGAGAACACGTTTCAGTGGGTAAGAGATTTTGAAGGAAGGTTGATCAAAGCCAATTTTCCCACATAACATGTACTGAACTTGAATTGTGACCAAATGGAAGAGGGAGAGCAATACAGTAAATACATTATGGAGAGAAACCCTAAAGCATACATGTCGAGGTATAGAGGGAGCATTCCATGGCGGGAATCAACGACTGTGGAGAGAAATCAAATGAATGGGTCTATGAGGACTATAGATACCAGTGGATGAGTGCACCCTTCTAGTGTTTATGACTTATGCCTCACCTTCTCCATATTGGGCCTGACTCCTCAGCCACCCATGACCACCGAGTTGACATCTTCGAGTTGAGCATCTCAATGCGGAACTTGGGCAAACTAGTGGATAATTTCATAGAGGAACAGAGGGCAGTGGATGTCCAGGCCAATCGGAAATTGACATAGTGGAGGCTCCACCCCAGACAAGGAATTGGTTGAGTTCTAGAGCGAAATTGATGAAAATTTTGACATCCTAACGGCCAAATCCATCTCGAAAGCTCACCAATCAGCTTGTTAAGTGAGGAGGAGAATGGAGGAAGGAGTATATTTTTGGGTGAGCAGGCTCAGATGCAACCTCGGGAATTGATGCGGGAACCAATTAGGGCTCCTAAGAGACTACCGGCCAAGGGAGCGAGGCACGAAGGCTTACCTTTCAATGATCCAACAAATTTGGATCCTAATCTGCTTTATAGGCCGAAAATAAATTCACTTGGTGCACATATTGCCTTCCCCTGCAACACAATCCACACCCAAAACACCTACCACAAGGCCACTTGATTTGTTATATGCATACACAAAACTTCAAGACATTAGTGGCCCTTTGTACAAGCCTATGCCAGCACATCAAAAGACATTGGAGTTCAGCATGTTGCATGGCATAGTGGATGGTTAGAGTGCTAGTTCGGATTTGGAGCACCCAAACCTCGGCATTTCTAAGCTCCACCGGTTCGACCCAACCTCGAGGGCTTGAGGTGGTTTGGAAACACAGTCTCCCAGCTTTTTGTTTCATTTTCTTGTCTTATTTTATTTTATTTTGATTTCTTTAATTTTTAACTGCTTAGATTTTCTTTCATTTTTAGTTAATCTTTGTTTTAGATTCATTTTATTTTACGCATTTTTTTTTTTATTTTTCTTGTGTTTATTTTGCAAAGTTTTGGTCGGTTGTGTTTGGAAAAATCGGGAAAATTTCGCCGAGCTGCGAAAATTTCACATCTGCTTGTAGAAGGTTTTATTTTTGGTGCACTGTGCACTATTTTGTCTTTTATGATATATTATTGTATATATATATATATATATATATATATATATATAAAATAAAATAAAATATATTTTGTCTCTCACACAAAAATAAAAAAATAAAAAAAAAATAAAAAATTTATTTTTTTATTTATATATAAAAAAAAAATTCACATGTTTCACGAAATTTATAATCTGTGAATTTTCAATGGGTTCTTAATTCTGCTTTGCTCCTATTCATAAACCAATTTTGTTTCACCCATAACTTTTCATCGAACTCCGTTTTAAGATTTTAGTGCCCAGTTGGAAAGCAGAGTGTAGAATCCAAATATATCCAGAAAGAATACTTTTGAAATGATTATAAATGTGTAATTTTCAAAATGCTAAAACTGATCACTTTTTTTCTCTCTTTTCTTCTCCTAACTTGTTTATATGAAACCCAAACGGAGTGAATAAGGTGTTGATGGAAAGCTTGTGAAGTCTCCTATCCAAAACAAAGTACATTTCATCAAGGAGGTAACACTTCCTTCTCTGACTTTCCAATCCGAGCCCCATTGCGGACAATGTGACATTTGGTTGGGGGGAGAGTTAGCGAAGGAAGTGGCATTTATTTATGTTTTTGTTACTATTTTGAGCAAGCCCGTTTTGTATGTTCAGTGGCTTGCTAGTTCTACCTTTTGGGAAAATTTGTTATCTTATCTGACTTAATTTTTTCTAAAAAATTGCACCTACTTTTTGTTTTACCTAGCTTGTAGTTTGAGTGAAACCGTCAAATTCTATTGATATTAGATTGGTTCCATGCCCTGTCCAGTGGATGATTAGTTGAATTCTTGCTGCTTTAGATACTTTTCTTCCCACTTATTTTAGCTAACACACAATGCACATCAGTTTATTCAATAACACGAAAAGCGCCTAGCCTCTAAGCCTTGATAACCTACCCTAGTTTAGATTGACCACTTGTAATAGGTTAAGGACCCCTAGTGAATAGAAGGCGATGTATTCAGACAAAAGAAAAGCAAAAGAAAAATAAAGAAAAGAAGAGGAAGAGAATAGAAAGTCGCTGACGCTTTGCCTTGAAACGAGCCTGCAGTCCAGGGGTATATGGCGAAAACCTTTAAAGCAGGTGCCTAAGCCAGTGGTTGAGTCACTTAGGCTTGTTGCTTGCTACATGGGTGGATGGGTGAGGTTTAGCGGTGTAGGTGCTGGAGTTTAGGAAATCATTCGAATTAGGGGTGAAACTGAAGAGTTAGTGAATTCGAAATATCCTTATGACTTGGTGCAAGCATGGTGGTTGGGAGTCATCAGTGAATCCACAGATTACATGGACTTTGGTGAGGTCGATTCATCGGCATTGCACCCCTACAACACAAAAGAGTTGTGGAATAAAAATTAGGTCTTTGATCTATTTAGGTTGGTTAGCATGCTGAGTTGTGGCGTAGGCTGCAGGTTGGGAGAGTGCGAGTTTGGCGGTTTAATGCAGGCCGATCAAACAAACACTTAGATTTTGGTGGAAGTTTTACGGTTGATCCCAGAGGATGGAGGCTCTTTTGATACTCAATTTTGTATGGCATTCATTCTCTCGAGATGGTTATTGGGCTAGGTTTTGATGATTCTTACTTAGGGTTAGGCATTACTCATTCACAACCTTTTTGAAATATATATTTTTTGTGAACATAATTTTGATTTCGTTTTGTACGCTCTCTCTTTCTTTCTTTCTTTCATTGCTAAGGGACTATGATAGATTAAATTGTGATTAGTGCCAAAAAGTGTTATTTTGACCACATTTGTACGAGGTTTGAGCACTTTTTATGTACTAATCAGCATAATTAACCCAATTTACACATTAAGGTCCTTGTTACTCTACTGATCGCATTTTGTGGCAAATTTTGCAGTTTTTGCAAGCTATTTATGTCGAAATTGTTGAGTCGATCCAAGTACGAAGAATTCGGGTCAGACTTAGCATTGTAGATCAGAGATGAGAAGGAAAGAAGAGCATAAAATGCAGAAAATTTGGAGCTACAGGAAATTCCTATGTGCCTTTATTCATGCTCATGACAAGCATTCATCATGTGCAAGCATTCATCCTCAGCTTTCGTTCTGCTTTGTGATGTTGTGCCACAATTTTAATTTTTTTGGTTTCTTCCCATTTTATCCCTTGTAATAGCTCATGAATTGGGTTGTTTTTGTAATTTCCCCTTGTTCTGAGCATATATAAGCCTCAGTTTGTATTAACTTTCAATCAATCAATAAAAAGTAACGGGAAGCTTTCAGCTCTCCAGTTTTTCTGTTCTTCTCTGCTCCCTTTTCTCTCATTTTCTTGGCACTTTGTTGGTTTCCAAACACCCTCCAAGGATGAGCGGCTAAATCCCTTCCTCCTTGAAAGCGGAAAATTCTTTGGGTGCGAATACGAAGGCCTCTTTGAGTTACTGTTTTTTACTACCTTGATGCCTTGTGAATTTGTGTTTCCTTTGAAGTCTAGGTTTAAATCCCCTATATTCACCTTGAATGACCTTTATTTGGTAATCTTTTAGGGTTCATTGGATGCTTATTGCTAGATCCAATGATATTCATTAGTTGCCTTCTATTTGTTACTGTAAGATGGGTCCAGGAGGTAGGTTTTCACTGTCTGGGACCATGAATGTTCGTTAAAAGCCATCTTTCAAAAGGAAAAATTATTAGGGTTCAGTTTTTATAGATAAACAAAGATCTAGTTTGGGAGATGACTATATGTCATCTCCCAGCCTTGAAATGAACCACAGAGCCACTGATTCGCAGTAGAGATCTAAGCTGATGTCTGATACGCGAGGAAGTCTCTTTTTATTATTTTTCTTGTTTTTGCTAGTTTAATTTCAGTTTCATCATCAAAACCCTCCTTGTTTTTTATCAAATCCACGAAATCAAATTGAATTCACCATTTTGGCCTTATTTGCAAATCATTTGTACAAGAAAACCCGTCCACTGAGAGTTCGGCCACTGGGGCACTATGCTGCGATAGCTTTCTTTACGGCAATAGGATTTAGGATATAAATATTGTTGATTTCGGGTACCCTCATTGGCACGAATCTTTGCTGAACATTGGTGAGCCCAAGTGCATAAGCGTATCAAAAAAATCGTATACAAAATAAAACTACCACCGTAGTGGTGTTTACTATGTCTTATACATCCATTCCTAAGTCCCATTTACATATACAAAAACTGTACATTTACATTTTCACATCAGAGCGCGGAACCTACTGTGATGAATGTTGAATACATAAAAGTGCAACATTTATATAGGATTTTAATACCCCCATCTCATGTTTTGCTCTCATTTTGTGTAGAATAGGTGCCTTTGATCGTTTCTAGTGTTTTTATGCGTGTGCGGGTTTTGAATACGTGCCTGATTTTGTAGGGGTTTGATCCCGAGAGAACAAATGTAGATCATCATTGTTGATGGCTGAGTCATTTGGTGAGAAGCCCAGTAGTGCTCTGATGAAGAGGATCGGTTCTTGAGGAGCGTGGGTACAGGTACCGCACTTGCGATGCAGAGTACCCACATGCGATAAAGCGGGTGGTACCCGGTACTAATTTAATGGTGATTACACTTTTTGGTGCCAGGGTACCACACTTGCTGATCTTGGTAACAACATGCAATCTACGTAGGACTTGACGAATTTTCAATCTAGGTCTGAGACACGCTCGTCTTTTGACCACTTACTTGGGATCACTAATGAGGATTGTATTTAAGGCCGTTTGAGGGAGAGAAAAGGAGTTTTGGATTCTAAGGTTTGGTTTGGCGGTTGCAGATGTTTTCTCTCTCCATATTTTGCTAAGTTTTATAGAGTAGAGTACTAGCTCTTCTTCGGTTCAGGTTTTTAATTACGCGTAATCTTCGATTGGTTTACATAACTGGAGGTATTTTCTTACGGGATGCAGTACTTTTGATATCTGACCTTGCAATAGAAGTGTTATTTCTCAAGTCACAATTACGATTGGTCTTTATTAACCATGAATCGATTCTCGGTTTCAATGAGTTCTAAACTCCCGTGATAGGGTTCTAATGGTGAAACTCACACTCCTTGAGGTAAATGACCCTCGATTCTCTTTGTGCTTCAATGGGATTGTAAGATGCTAAACACTTGCAAAAAATCTTATAAAACCTTAGTTTGGCATCTTCTTAACAACGTGTGAATGAGAGACTCTCGGTACACGTTGTGTGATGTAAATAAAGCTAAGAGTCAAGCAAATCATGCGAACAAGTGTTTATTTATTGCTCGATCGTTCTTTGTCTTAAAAAGAGCCTTTAATGTTAACATCTTCCGTCGGATGACCATTCATCGATGGCTCCTAGATGAGATTGTGAATAAGAGTGGGTATTACATTCGGTGGTAGAAAACCTAAGGATCCTATCATTTGCCCTTTTTGTTTTAAAATGATTCTGGTAATTGGTTACTCTGTCGATCGATCACAAACCACAGATTTTACTTTTAACGCACATTCATTGGAAGCGATCCGTAAGGATGACCTAGGAACCCAGCATATATGGAAATTACTGTGGACTCCCATGATAATATAATGTACAACTTTAGTTCCTAGGCTTGGGAATAAATTCAACATGCAAATAGGCAAGCGATGAGCCCTGCTAGTGTCTTGTGGCAATTTGTATGCGGGGAGATCACGAATGTCCTCCTCTGTACCTACACGGATTG
Organism: Tetrastigma voinierianum; assembly: GCA_016808115.1. Taxonomy (NCBI): domain Eukaryota; kingdom Viridiplantae; phylum Streptophyta; class Magnoliopsida; order Vitales; family Vitaceae; genus Tetrastigma; species Tetrastigma voinierianum. Next base: position 219,681 of record JAEQBH010001710.1, read on the forward strand.
AAAACCCGTGCTAAGTTTTACGCTTAGTGGGAAACATGTCTTATGCTGCAATTTATAGTAAGCGGATAACGATGCTTGAGATATCAAAATTTTGTGAATTCATATATGACCTATTTTATACTTGTACTTATAACAGACTTATGTTTATTCAGATCTCCCATAGGAGTTACAAAACTTATAATTATAGTTATTTAGCATATTTATAAGTGTACAGAAGTACCTGTAGGTACTACAGAACTTACACTTATACAAAGGTACCCATAGGTACATTCAGAACATAACGATATATATTTCTTTACTCTTATTCGTCATTCATGTTCTTATCATATAACTGTTGGATTACTGAATATTAATAAAGAAATGAGTAGGACCTGACACAATAAATTTGAAGGTCTTTGTACGATGTCGAAGTGTGTGTCGGTAGCCGCAAGCGAGTGCGAGCGCACTAATCAGAACGTCGGCGTAGCGCGAGTGTCGTAGCACTAAGCGGGAGTCTTGAAGCGGTCGGAGCGTGCTGCTTGCGTAACGAGTGTCATGGCACTGGCGAGTCTTGAAACGCTGGTCGAACATTCACAGCGCGTAATGGGGGTGTCGTGGCATTAGCGGGAGTCTTGGAAGCCTTGTCGAATGTGCACCTTGATGGCGAGTGTCGTAGGCAGTAGGGTGTCGAAGCCTTGTCGGAGCGTGCCCTACCCACTTAGCGAGTGTCGTAGCACTAGCGGGAGTGTCGGAAACCTTGGAGTAGGGAGGCGTGCTTGGCGTCATATGAGGAGATAATGGGTGTCATTTATTATCGGTCTTGGGGGAAAGACCCTCTGATTATATGTGTTCGAGACTTACTATCTTATCTTAGAGGCGTTAAGTTTCGCTCTAGGTCGAGAAAATACGGATCACGATACATTTTCACTTGATTACATTCTTGTTGCAGTCTGATATTCATTTATTAGGTTCTTTATACCTCGGTATGCAAATTCGAGCAACGATGAATACAAAAATAAAGAATTTGTCGAAGCGGTGGTCAGGGTACCACTTAGTTGGTCTGGGTACCAATCATGTTACGGAAGTTGATCTGGAATGCCACTTTGTCTTGGTCGTTTCACTTTGTCTTAATTGCAGTACCACTTTGGTTCTGGTGAGTGGTACTGGTACCACTTTGGATGGTACCGATACCATTTTGCCTCTGCACAAGTGGTACCAGTACCACCCCTGTTTGGTATCGGTACCGAGTCGCGATTCTGCCTAGAAATGGCATATTTCACCCTTTTTCATTCACTTTTCTTCCATAAATCTCTTTTATTCCATCCTACATCAAAAACCAACATGGACTCCCTCCAAAACAACTCCACAAACACTTATAATGGTGGTTTATAATTTCTTAAACCAAACCCTAGCCAAAGAATCCAAGGATTCACACCAAAGTTCACAAATCTTTACAAAACCATAGAAATAGGAAGGATTCCATATCCATTTGATACAAACTAGGGTTTTCAACCCAACTTCCAACAAATCTAGGGTTAGGATCAATTCCTAACTAAACCCTAGAAATGGAACAACCTAGCATCCATAGAAAACCCTAGCAATCCATACCCAAGTAGTTTCCATACAAAATCATACAAAGTTCCTTACCTTCTTGGCTTTTCCTTCTTCCTCTTCTTCTTCTTCCTCTTCCTCATCTCTTTCTCTTCACGTATGAGCTCTCTTTTGGAGATAAAAAAAATGAGATATTTTTGGTCTCATTCTCTTTTTATAGTTAAATTTTCTTTTTATTGCACTAGGGTCCCCCATCTCTTTATTATTTGCAAAACAAGTTTTGTTATTTCCATTTTAACCCATAGTCTTCTTATCTTATGACTTCTATGTCCCATTTTTGACAAATTATAAATTTGTCCTTGTGTCTTGTACAAATTTCGGGTTTCTCAATTTCCATGTTTCACATTTAAATTACGAAAAATTCAACTTATGCCTACAAAATACCCTAAACATGCCGAACTGGGGTATATGCTCCGGGTGTTACAAGTCCACCCGCATTTACTTTGACGGACTCGCGACGCCTAACCCGGGGTCCGTTGACAACCCAACTCGTCGAATATAGCTCGCGGGCCGGATGATCCAATGTCCACGTTCGTCAATCTCATTCACAAGGACTCATTTCTTCATATTTTTCTTGCAAACATACAACTTCTCATATTATTATACAAGAGTTTGATATACAACTCTTTTACAAACTAAATACTCAAAACAAAGATTGTCCTAATATATATTTTATAAACATAGTGTTCAAGGCCACAACCCGCTTCATACCACGCCGAATGAGCGCCGCCCTCTCAAAGCACTCCAAAGGGTGATTCCCACGATGGGGCGAAAGCAAATAATAGATATATCTCCTATAAGGGCTACTCCCCACCTAAGTACACATGCAATGCCGATTACACAATCACACATCTGAATGCTTACATGTCATGAATAAGATGCGACCAATCATGACCCAATCCCGAGTCCTCTCTGATTCCCTCACACATACATATGCTAAGTAGAAAAACCGTCATGCTCCATTTATAACAACCCTTTTTCCAAAAATTTGTTTTATTTTTTTATTGACAACTTCCGAGATATAGTGTGGACAAATCCGATCGTAGCACTTTGGTCACCTCCGAGAAGTAATTTTGTGGACAATCTCCACAGACTTAGTCGCCTAAGAAATAATCAGGACAATCTTCAAAATCATTTACATTCTTGATATACCATTGAACCTCAAACACAGTTTATCATTTCCATGTGCACCACACCCATGTCATAATGATGCCTGCATAAATGCAATGCAAGTGTCATTGCATGTCATTTCATGCTACGTGGCACGGTCACAAGCAACAGAGAACCATGGCGACACATGTCAAGTGCGTCATGGATAAATTGTTTAATGCATATAATTATTTTCATTTTTATCCCACATATATCACATACTCTCACACATTAACATATTATTCAATTTACGCAATAACACATTAGCCATTCCCACCATAAATCCAACATACTCGCCTCTTAAAATCTAGACTTAGTCCAGAAATTCTAGCTTTTGTAAATATCAAACAAAAATTCAACACATAATTTCTTATTCAGGCCATACGCAACCCCAAGCATTTAAGATACAATCCAATTTTGAAAACAGAAGTTTTGGAAACCATAATGTACCGTTTCCTCAACTGCCTCAGGACCCAAATTTCACCGTTAGCCCACGGTTGAATTTGGAGTCTCATCCCCTTTATTCTTGCCTTTAACAAATGTTAAGAACAATCAACCTGGGTTCTTTCCTATCCGATTCATACAAGCTTTTCAATCAAAGAAGTTTGTAAAGTCTGTTTTCATAGATGTTCTAACTGGTTTTGTAGTAGTAAATTGATATGCACATGGGCCATGTTTCAGGACTGAGGAAGGAAAATGCTCAAGTAAAGATTACATTGATCTCCATTGTTCTTGCATGGGCTCTTTATGTGGCATTCTCCATGGAATTGTTTTGCCATTCTCTATCATTTTTGTGTTTCATGGTACCCAAGCATAATAATTATGTATGGTGTCAGCTATATAGGTGGAGTGGTGTATCCTCTTTAATAATTGAATTCTTCCGTCAATAACAAAAAATGGGAAACTTGTGTTTCAACTAATTGGTTTAAGAGTAATTGTAAAAATGATATAAATTAAAAATATAAAATATATGATTTAGTATGATTTAATTGTGTTTTTAGTATGATTATACTTGTAGTATTGATAGGATACAAAATGGGGCTGTGCATTTCATTCGCTGTACCCCAAAGGGATGTAAGAGGACCATGTCTCACCAGAACCTACATAGCAAATTTCAAACAGAGTCCTAGCCATTAGGCCCAAAACATGGATTTGGAAAATAGGGAGGCCTATTTCACTGGCCAAACCATATCTTTCAAATAACAAGATAGAATATTCTAAAAGACGCCCCGTCAGCCCAATCAAGCCCTATTATAAAGGGAAGGAAAGCAATCGTAAGGTCGTTAGTCGATACTTCCAATAAGGAAGGAGGATTACCCAAATAAACTCCTTTTGACTTAACTGATTGTTAAATCTAAGGTCGACTACATGAGGAAATCTATCCTCCTAAGGAAGAAACCCTAAACATCAGCCCAAATTGATGAATGTCCATAATAGTAAATACAAAAGCGAAGGTCGTTCCAACACTCCAAAAAGGTACGCTAATTCTGGGCAATCGGTAAGTATCCTCTCTTCTCTCGACGTAACTGACGAAGACGGAGCGGCCCCTGCGCGACGCCCCGCCGCCTCTTCATTCCGTTCTTATTGCGTGAGTGCCGCATCCAGAGCCTCGTTGATCGACATCGCAAAGAATCCTACCCCAAACTTCCAAACGATCCCTCTCTACGCTCTTGGTCCAACCCAACGACCCAACACGCTCCAGCCCAGTTCCGATTAAATGAGGCATCATCACTGGGCGCGCTCGCTGGAACGACAATTCTTCATAAACATAATCGATTCCTCGCCATCGATGGTATCAACAAAGGAACACAAGGTGAGTAACACTAATCCACCGAGAGGACACGGAATCCACCAGTGATATGAGTAGCACTTTGGGACGGTGGAAACGATAAGCTAATACAAACGAAGTGGGAAGCGCTTCGCCTCACAACTGCCGGTCGAAGACCGAGCAGCCTTACAAAGTGACCATACAACATCAGAGACACGGAAAACCCAGAAGGCCATAACCTCCCCGCAAGAACCACTTGGGCGCTGACATTCCCAGGCATCAAGGTAAGGCAGTCTAGTCGCTGTAAGTATGGACCACCGCTGCCCCAAATTGGGAAAACGGTTATGCCCAGAGATACTCGTGAGCGAGAGCGCCAAATCACCTCAACTAGAACAAGGGAATGGGTCAGGGAGCAGAGTGTTCAAACCTTTCTAACAAGAGCTCATCCGCGTGAAGGGTGGTAAAGGGCTATCCCTGATACTATGTAATAATTTTGGTACAAAGAAACTAATCTCCCTTCACAAATGAGGTATCTTCCTTCCTAAGAGTTCGTAATGCCTCGTAGAAACATTCGATGGAGTCAAAGATCCTGTCGATCACCTTAATACTTACAAAATCGATGGAGCGCATGGTGGTCAGACTCCCCGGTGGCGATGCGTGGTTTTCGCTTACTCACGCCAAAGGGCCAACTTCAGTCGTCTAATAGAATTCCCTTCATCTATCTCGACATTCGTGGAACTAGTCGTTACGCTCGCCTCCCACTTCATCGGCCACGCATGCAAAGTCGTGAAAGCTACCATCTACCACCATCGCATGGGACTAAGAAAGTTCAAATCATATGTACAGATTCAACGCCAGTCCCCCGGGATAGACGCACTGGTTTAAAAATTCACACAGAAGCTAACGCGGGTCGGGCGTATTAAATCAGCGGACCTCGATGTTCTCTATCTCGAAGAACCCCTGTTTAGCATGGTCGAGGTCCTCACAAAAGCATAAAGTACATAAACCATGGCAGGCCCTCATATCAAAGAAGGTTCTCACCAAAGAAAAAGGGACGACAGACATCGACACGGTATGAGCCCCAAGCGACAAGACGACCTCAAAGGAAACCCCGCATACGTGGACGGAGCGATCCCCCAAAGGCGGAATCTCAAAGACCGCCTCAAGCCCACCACAAACCGGGCGATCAGACATTACCCGGCACAACGCTCACCTCACTTAACGCCCCGATCACAAGTCCCACAGAGCGAGGCACGGAACGAGCACCCCGAGATGGCCAACACGATGAAATCGTGATCCTCGACAAGGGATAACACCAAGTACATATAGTTTCACAGGACTATGGACATCGCACTGACAACTGTATACAACTAAGAAGAGAAATAGAATATTTCGAGAATGCGGATATCTTCGGCGAAGCCTATATCTCCAGAACCAAGCTCGAATCAAACCCAAAGTCAGCACGTGAACCATAATCCGCCTCTGCCGCCAGTCGCCATCTCGACAGTAACCTGTTTAGCACCAACAAACTTCGGAGAAATCCATGGGATCTGAGGATTACTGAGGAGGAGAATCTAGTTCCTGGCCAAGCCCACCTAGGGAGCATAAGACGCAGACATGGTGGAAATACTGGGCAAAGATTCGCAAATCGCCGCTAATCGGCACTACCATCACGCTCGACTCAGATTCGAGAGGTGCCAGAACCCCATGACGACCACGTAGTCCGCAATTGTGGCCAACACCACAGTTCACCGGGTTTTAATCGATAATGGGAGTCATCATCTTCGCGGCCGACAAGACGGGTATTGGAAGAAAGCTAGATCCCGTCGCACACACCGCGGGGATTTTCAGAGATAAGGTACTCACCGTTAGCTCGATTCAATCAGGCCGAATTGGAGAACCCCGCCGTGCAACGACGACAACAAGGTTCTATGGCGATGCCCGCCGCCTAATATGTCGCAGCGTATCTCTCCCTCAACGCACAAAAGCCATCCCCTCAGCATATCACATGATAATCAAATTCTCGACAATGAATGGAGTCGGGACGGTCCGAGGAACTCAGCGGGTGGCCAGAGAGTGTTACACAGCCTCCATGAAACAAAGAGCGGTCGACTACGTGAACGAATTTGATATGCGCGACGAGGTGCTCACCCGACCCGAGCCCGAGGAACTAGAACTCAAGCCGGATGACAACCCGTAACACCTAGCCTACATCGGCTCCAAACTACCAAAGGATCTCAAAGGCCTCCTCACTCAGTTTTTGAGACGGAATAGAGAATTTTCGCATGGACGCAGGCAGACATGGGAGGAATCGACCCTGCACTAATCACCCATAAACTGAACACCAACCCGTCCTTCAAACCGGGTATTAAAACAAAACCAGGAGTTTGGCAATCGAAAGGCAAAATAACAATGAGGAGGTCGCCAGTTCTCCAAGGTGAGCGATAAGAGAGGTGGAATAATCGGTGGCTAGCTAACGTTGTACTCGGGCCAAGAAAGCATGGAAAATGGCGACTCGCATCGACCACCGACATAAACAAAGCATGCCGTGGCGACGCCTTCCTCCGCCTAATCGACCTCATCGTGGACGCCACGGCGTGCTATGAACTACCGCTTTATGGATGCATTTTTCCGCTACAATCAGATCAAAGATGGACCCCGGACCAAGAGGAAGACTTCATTCGTCATGAAGACAAGGAACCCATCGTTATCGGGTAATGCCGTTTGGACTCAAGAATGCAGGAGCGACCTACCAGAGACTAGTGAACCGAATGTTCCAAAGGCAGATAGGTACAACAATGGAGGCAGACGGTTAGCGCCGGTAACCGCTAAACCGATTCCATATCACCCATCTCTCGAGGCATTCCATCCTCGAGGAATTATAACATGAAGCCGAACCCAAAGAAACAAATTTCGCTGTCGCCCTGAAATTTCGGTTTCATAGTTAACCATTGTGGGATTGAAGTGAATCCGCACAAAATAAAAGCATTGCCGACATGCCGGCCTCCTTCGTGAATAGCGAGGTCCAACGGTCGGATGGGGAATAGATCATGCTCTGTCGCTTTCAGATCCGTGAGCGAGGATAAATGCAAAGCCTTCTTCCGTTTCAAGAAAGCATTTGGACGAAATGTGAAGAAGCATTCATGGCATTAAAAACATCATTACCCCAAGCTTCTAATGAAACCCGCTGGAAGGAGAACTCTCACTTTGGTACTAGCCGCATCGTACTTTTCAACCAGCAAAAGATCGTATATTAAGAGTTATGGTCCAAGACCCACTTTACATCGCAAATGAGAGCACCGGGAGAGCTAAGAGAGGTACCTAAGAATGGAAAGTTGATGTTCAACATCGGTGATCGCAGCCCTAAGCTACTCTATCTGTAGCTCACCGTAGGGGGGTCCCAACCAAGTACCTTAATGTGAAGCAAAGCTACACAAACCGAAGTCTCCCAAGGTTGATGAAGTGGGCCAAGTAGAGCTAAGTTGAACACACAGTACAAGCCGAAAATCGCTATAGTGACGTCCCAGCCGACTGCCATGGAATTCATCCGAGAGCCTGCTTTGGCCCACACAATGTGAGGATCTAATCTCCCCATATGAACTCTCTGAGATGGCTTCCTAAACGCACAGGAAATGGAGCAAAGCGACCTCACCACCGTAAGCGATAGATATCACACGTGACTCGTGTTTGGGTTCCATGCTCAACAACGGCTTGAAAGGAGGCCGCCAGAAGGGCCTCAACCTCGCCCACTTCATTGGGGAGGTGGTCGACTAGCTAGAGGTCCACGTACTCCCAACCGTGGTCAGCAGATCAAGATACACAGCCAAAAGTGACATGATCTATATCTCCAAAAGTGTCCAGATTACTAAAAAGTCAGGTTGTTCGGGGTCAAGTAATGCCCCAGAACAGAATATCGCGAGCCAATGCTCAAAACTAGCCAGCCTTGCAAGAAGATCTCGCGGTCAACGCCTATCACACTAGCAGAACCTTACAAAGATGGTGGTCGCCTCGCAGGATCCCGCGCCGAACCGGATGGACCCTATTTGGATTATATTAATGACTTTAACCTTACCGCATAACCCGAAAGAAGCGCTTAAGATAGCAGTGTGTCTTCCAGGTTTGTTTCAATCACAAAGGAAGCTCTTTACAAGTGAGGATTCTTCACACCTTCCTAAAATGCATCGCAGAGAAGACATCAATAATGCATAAGAGAAGTACACGAAGGCTTATGTGGGAACTATATCTGAGCATCAACGGCGAAGCAGAAAAAATCTTTGAGGCGTGGGATACTAATGCTCCACGATACTTAAAGAGCCACCGACGATTAAGAGGTGCAAACCCGCCAGAGCACGCCAAATATCACGCTCCCGTCGAGCCCCGACGCCACCACCACTCGGCCCTTCCAGCAATTTAGGGTTGGATTGTTGGGACCCCCCCGCCCATCAAGAAGGGCCAATGCAAATTCATAATCGGCCGCAAGGGGATTATTTTTACTGGGCTTTGCGGCCGAACCTTTAGCCACGACATAGAGCAAACACGCACTCTCAGATGGCGAGCCATCATATGCGACGGCATCCTAAGAGCCCCCCGTATCATACCGGGAAATACCCGACAAACACCAAACCCAAGGATTTTACGCCGAAATGGAATTAAAAAATTACTCGTCACCAAGACACCTCGCAATCAAACTGGACAAACAGTCACCATTAACCCTTAAAGCCGTATTGTGCCACCAAGCTAAGATCTTTTAAAGGAAGGTCAAGTAGAACACTTCCCAGGTACTATGGGTCACAGACTTTCCCACAATGGGTCGACAACCTGGGTGAGACCCCATTTGCCCTAGCTCTCGGGCACGGGGCTTAGCCTCGCCGAGGTTGGAATAAAATCTCCTGTGAGTCGAAAGCTGAAGATCTGAGGAACAAATGACGAGGCTCCTCATTCCTGAATCCTGAACTCGATGAAAACGTGAGCAGAAGTTCAATAAATGTTAATGCAAGAGCATCAGCGAAAGCACACCCGTGCATTATAACCGAGGGTCGCCCGTGGCTACATGTCAGGATTTGGTCTTAAAAGCCCCGCCAAGAAGCGAAGAATCCAACGCGATTGAAACTAGGCCCCAACTGAAGGTCCCTACATAATAACCCGAGTCAGCCGACTGTGCACTATGAAAGCTCTTAAACAAGAGGAGGGAAAGTAATCTTACAACATACATGGAACTGGAGACTAAGCGTTTTTCCAAAGAGCACCGGTTTGTAATAAACCTTATCAATTCTTATGTGACGAGTCGAAAGACATCGCGGTAATTTAGCATCTCAAATAAACCGAGAAACATACACAATGAAAATTCATAAAATAAAAGTCTCTTTTATTCCAATGAATCATATCTTGGTTACAACAAGGTGTCCTTGATTACATCTCGAAACACTCGCACAAAGTTAAATTGCAAAAAAAAAAAAAAAAAAAAAGAGTATAGGAGACAAAGGAGAAAGACGTACAAAGAAAAAGAGGTGTGATAGGAAAAAGAAGAAAAAGACGGAGACAAAGGAAAGACAAAAATAAAAAGGAAAAAGAAGCGATGAGAAAGCCGTGGAAGAAGAAAGAAGGAGAAAAAGAAAGAGGGAAGAGGTAGGAAGGAGGAGGAAGAATAAAAAGAAAAACATAGAAGCGCGGCGCAAAAGGATGCACCGCCTCTGACGCATTCCCTGAAGAAAAAGCCAGGAACAACACGACCTACAAAGGGGAGACCAGTGGAAAACACAACTTCCCAAGAGACCCAAAGCGCCAATCCAAAGATCGCCGAGAACTCCACAAGGCGTACCGAACGTCGAGCATCCATCCCAAAGAACTTCATCCACCCGCCGTGAAGCAGACTTCCAGCATAAGATGCGTGAGGCAACAGAGCTACCATTTATAAGGAGGTCAAAGCTATCAAAATTCACGAACGTTCCAGCATTCTCCATAAATCAAGATTAATGATTTCCGCTTCGCCACCTTTCTCGAGGATACGAGGCGCTTTCACCACCAAAGCCCTCGCACACCGAAGTCACGCGATAACGAAGTTGCTCCTTTCGACGAGCCTGGCCTACGTGCCACGCTCTCAAGAGTAAGACTCAAACAGTTACATCGCATATTCTGGCCAACGCCACTGTTGGGCCACGCAGGAGCCCAGCCGTTCCTTTAACGAGCTCCTACTCGCACAGCCACGCCGCCTCAAGAGTCATACACCAAAGCATCGCGATCGCTTTAACGCACACTGGCGCCAATGCCAGAGCCCGCTTGCTCCTCGACGAGTTCTTCTTACTCAGACAGCCACGCTTCAAGAGTCGATCACAAAGAGCACGCCATTCTGGCTAACGCCACCAAGCCTACGCCACAGAGGCCCAGCTGTTCCCTTGACGAGTTACTCTACTGCGACAGCCACGCTCAAGAATAGAACCACCCAGCCACGCCATCTCACAACGCCACTCAAGGCTGCAAAAGACTGTGAGCCTGGGGCTGCTCATTTTGACAGCTCCTTCCACAAACTGATACCCCATGCCCGCCTCAACTCCATAATGACGGAAGTCCCTTACTATTCACAATGACGAGCCTCTTCACACTCCGCATGCATCGCTCCTTCCCTTACAATCATACTTACGAGGCTCGTCCTCAACCGCACGACGAGCCTACTATTATTCACAACGACGAGCCCTTCACGCACTCCTGCATGCACAACCCTTCCTACAAAGCACTCACAAGGCTTCCCGTCCTCGAACCCAATGACTAATCCCCATCGCTCACAATGGCGAGCCACTACTATTCATGATCACGAGCCCTTCCAATGCTCTCCGCATTGCATCGGCCCTTCTTACAATTCATATCGACGCAGGCTCGTCCCTCAACTCCGAACAACGACTAGCCACCACTATTCACATTGACGAGCCCTTCGGGCGCCCCGCATTTAATTCCGCTTCTTCTACAATTCATATTGACGGTGCGCTCCGGCCCTCAACCCGTGAATGACAGCCCAACTATTCACGTTGACGCAGCCACAAGACTCCGCATGCACGGCTCCTTCCCACAAATCATAATTTCACGAGGCTACCCTCAAACGCGATCGATGAGGCTTCCTACCATTCACGCTGATCGAAGCCCTTCTCGGGCCGCACCCGCATTGCATGGGCTCCTTCTTACACCAGGTTGACGCAGGCCCGTCCTCAACCTCGCACGACGAGCCCAACTATTCACGCCGACGGTCCCTTCGCCGCACCCGCATGCATCGCCCTTCCTACAATCATGCCACGCAGGCTCGCCCTCAACCGCGACGACGAGCCTCTACTATTCACAATGACGAGCCCCTTCACGCACCTGTACGCACGTGGCTCCTTCCTACAAATCATACTTACGAGGCTCGGGTCCTCAACCGCACGACGAGCCTCTTACTATTCACAAAGTGACGAGCCCTTCACAGACTCCAAACGCATCTGCTCTTTCCTTACAGCATACTCACGTTAGCTCGCCCTCAACTCTATAATGACGAGTCCCTATCGCTCACAAATGGCGAGCCACCACTATTCACATCGGGACGAGCCCCTCCGATGCCTCCACGACGGCTCCTTCTACAATCCATATTGACGAGGCTTCGGCCCTCAACCTCGTAATTTTATCTGAGCTCCAACTATTCACACGACGGCCCTCCGATGCTCTCCGCACAGATGGCCTTTCCTTACAATTCATATTGACGAGGCTCGTCCCTCAACTCACGACGAGCTCCAACTATTCACGCTGACGAAGCCCTTCACGCACCCGCACTGCACTGCTCCTTCCTACAATCATACTTATGAGGCTCGTCCCTCAACCGGAAGACGACGAGCCTCTACTATTCACGCTGACTCAAATTCCTTCGATGCTCGCATTGCGATGGGCTCTTCTTACAATTCATACTGACGCAGGCTCACCCTCAACCCGCACGACGAGCTCTTAATCCACGTTGACGAGCCCTTCACGTGACTCTGCATGCATCTGCCCTTCCTACAAATCATACTTACGAGGCCCGTCTCCTCAACCGCCACGACGAGCCTCTACTATTCACGCGGACGCAGCCCTTCGCCGCAGACTCCGCATTGCACGGCCCTTCCCGCAGCATACTCACGCTGGGCCCGCCCTCAACTCCATAACAATGACGAGTCCCCATCGCTCAATGCATGCAGCCACTACCATTCATCGACGAGCCCCCTTCGATGCCTCCGCATTACCCGCCCTTCTTACAATTCATATCGACGAGGCTCGGCCCTCAACTCAGAATGACGAGCCACCTACTATTCACATTGATGAGCCCTTCGATGCTCTCCGCACAGACCCGCCTCCTTCTTACAAATCATACTTACGCAGGCTCGGTCCCCAAATCAAGACGACGAGCCTCTACTATTCACAAAGGACAGCCCTCGGCCGCACCCGCATGCACTCCGGCCCTTCTTACACCATATTAACGCGTGGCTCGCCCCTCAACTCGAATGACGAGCCCAACTATTCACTCACTGTTCCTTCGGGCCGCACCCGCATGCACTCCGGCTCCTTCCTACAAATCATACTTACGAGGCTCGTCCCTCAAATCAGCACGACGAGCCTCTACTATTCACAGTGACGAGCCCTTCGCTGCACTCCAGACAGACGGGCTCCTTCTTACAATTCATATTGACGAGGCTCGTCCCTCAACTCAAAATGACGAGCTCTAACTATTCACGCGGATCCAGCCCTTCACGCACTCCGACGCACTCCGCCCTCCAAATCATACTTACGAGCCTGGCCCTCTAAATCGCACGACGAGCCTCTACTATTCACAAAGGATCGCAGCCCTTCACGTGAGACCCGCATTTACCGGCCCTTCCTACAAATCATACTCACGGAGGCTCGGGTCCCTCAAATCAAGACGACGTTCTTACCATTCACAAAGGCGCAGCCCTTCACGCACTCCGCATGATCGCGCCTTCGCAATTCACTCCACCTGCACGACGAAGCCCCCACGCCGACGAGCCCTTCGCCGCACTCTGCATGCATCTGCCCGCCGCAATTCATATCGACCAGGCTCGCCCTCAACTCGCACGACGAGCTCCAACCATTCACGTTGACGAAGCCCTTCACGCACCCGCATGCACGCGCTCTATCGCAGCCACCATGTTGTCGAGGCCCGCCTCAACTCGTATGGACAGCCCTTCACTGACTCCAAACAACAAGCTCCTTCCTACTATTTACACGGACAAGCTCCCAAAGAAATTTCACTAACCACACTCTGACGAGCCTCCATCAACAGCCCCCAAAGATGAGATTCACTCGCCTCCAAGCATTGACGACCTCAGCCACAAAACCAGGCCAACACCCCGCCAGTCAGACGACGAAGGCCACAGGCCCGATCCGACGAGCTCCACCCACTCCAACCATATAAGGGGGGAACCAAGCCAGCCTAAATGTAGATAGTATGCAAATTTCAGCGATAGCGTTTAAATTGTCAGACCTTCAAATCGGGTTACACGTCAGAAAAAGAATAAAGATATCTCATTTAGAACACAAGTTTTCAAAAATAGGCATGGTCAAAGGAAGGCCACAGTATCAGCCCCGTGCCCAACTTAAGAAGGGGGAGAGGTCGACATCAGAAAGCATAAATGAGTCCAAGAATTTAGGCATCGACGATGAAGAATGAGAAAGGATCTCTTAGATAACAGCCTAAATAAGTCAGACGGAAGACCCTCCGCCCCTCGTCACTGGGAGGTCGGTTGAAATCTAGATCCGAGTACCCGAACTACTTCTTCGCCAAAAAAGCGAGCCATCCAGCGTGCCACCGAGCACCACAAATTAATTCCTCGCAATTGCTCGATAACCGCCCTTTGAGAAACCATGTCACTGTCGGCGAAGATCTCAAGGCGCAAACCACTACATTCATCACAAATTGCCTGGCTAAATTTATGTACTAAGACTCACGACGAGCGCCTCCAACAACACTTTCGTTCTCCTAAGCCTCGCGACGAGCAATCTCGAGTTGTTCTTTCGCGCCTCAAATCACTCAGAACCCCACGCGCAGCTCTAATCAAGATCCCATCGCACGCCCTCGAGGTGATCAGCCTCCCTCGACCACTGGGGCTCATTCGGGATGACCTCAACCCCGGAAGTCTCGATCAACTCACCTTGCGCAGCTTGGAGATCACCCCTAACCTCCCGAAACTCACCCCGCCTTCACAACCCAGCTCCTGTCTCACGCTCTTCTATTTTCTGCCCGAGCACAGCCGACAGTGTGCTAAGATCATACTAAGCCGCGGCGTCTTCGGCCATATGCCGGCGCCGGTCCCCCGCAACTCGCCCGCGAGCAAGAGGCCACTCGCTTTATAAATCCGGCGATCTTCACATGTTTCATTCATTGCCTTGTCTACCAAGCCTTCAAATGGGTGGCAACCCGCATCTCGACACGTATTACAGTGTTCCAAGATGCATCAAGCATGGAAATAAACCACAATTACGCACTCCTACCGGGCAACCCTGAAAAGACAACGCCAAAGCTTCATCAACCCAGAATCCTTTCGACCCCAAACGCCGACTCCGGAGAATGGGACGGGGATGGCACCCGCCGCAAGCCCTGGGCACTCAGAGAGCGAGAAGCCCGGTTGCACCAGCCTTTGTTCGATTGCTCCGCCGTCCCCCGAGTAGTGACTCTGGCAAAGGTCGTACATGACCACACTGCTATAGGGCGCAGTAGCCGTCGTCATTTCGGGCGACGGCTGCACTATGAAAGACCTCGTCTTGACGACAGCTAGGAGAAGCATGGTAAGGTCAAAACCAGGTGACGACGCCTGTCCGCCCTCAAGGTGCAGAGGAGGGGATGCACCCGTAGACATGAGCCTTGGCCAGGCGGCGATGTCTCTCCGGTTCCCGAACAGGAGAAGAAGGAGACACCCCAATTTATGAACTTTGTTTTCCAACTGGTCTGGCCCTTCAAAAGAGTCCAGCCTTTTCTTACACTCTCTCTCTCTGGCTTCCAGACGTCGCCCCAAATGAACTAAAAATCTCGCCCGTGAGGGGCGCCAGTGGCCCAAAGGAAAAACTCCAAGGGTAGAAAGAGGCTGGCCTCAAAACAACGCAAAAACAAAATTGCAGGAACTAGAATGTTCGACTTTATCAGCCCCCGCATAGAACAAGCGTAGCATTCCTCCAACGCTTGGGAGCTGACAAACAAAGATCTTCGTCGAGGTCAAGACGAGCATCTCGGGAGCATGTTAAGCAAAGCTTTTAAGGTTAGAAGATTCGACGCTTTTACAACCAAACCAAAAGTAATGCAAACACTCAATAAGGTTATCGTGGCACTCCACGTCCCGGGCACACCTGCCAGTATCACCCCACTACAGAAAGTCATAATTCCCGCTTGGAACCGCTAACGAAGAAATATCATTCTTTCCATGACCGGCAGGGAGGAAGGAAGGTCCGAGATCACCAAAGGAGACCCAGAACGTCTGGTGAAATAAATAAAACCCTCTGTAGTAGCCATCGGACTGAAAAGATGAAGGAACAGAGCCACATTGGGGACACCAAACCCTCTATCCTTAAAAAAGACCAATAAACCGACTAAATACTCCCAACCATCGGGAGCCACCAAGCGTGATGTCATGTCAAGAACCCTTTATGAAGGGATGCAAAGGAAAGCGAAGACCGTTATTAAAAGCAACTTCAAAAAGGGCACTACGCTGTGCACTGAGGCTGTAAAGGTCAAAACATCCGGGGACTATATTCGACACCGTGGAGAGGCTTTAACGCCAAAGAAAAGTAGATTCATATGAAGGACCATCCTACTAGTGGCCCACCTTCGCGCAAGATGTCGGTCGTCCCAGGAAGTCCGACCCTTAGGATATCGGATCGTGTTTATCTCTTTACCTTACCTAAGGGAAGCGGAGGTTTCGTGGAGCAGCCGAGGCCAAACGATCACAAACAAGCTGAATGCCCCAAATGCTCGGGACCGGCCAACGTAAGAGTCATCACCGATACGCAAAGAGGAAGAACGATTCGGGACCCATGACGGCAAATGCGATAAACGAAATCCGTAGACGATCAACCCTAGAGCTCACGTATCAATCGAAAACAAACACAACAGATCTCGGGACGCCATGGCCCAGGAAACGAGAGGAAAACACCGAAAAGGACCCAACACTAAACAGACAGAAAATCCGTAACAAAATACAGAACGCCAAAATATAAAGACAAAAGCGGGAATTACGAGGCTAAAGGAAGTCGAATCAAAAGGTCGACAAGAAACAAGGGAAAACGCGACGAGAGAAAACAAGCGCGAAACTCGGCTAGTACCATCATTAACGCAGACCACGTACGACTACGTTAATTAATCCACATCCAAGCGTATTAATTCCGGGAAATAACAACCGCCGCAGATTAACACCCTCGCCCACGCAGTCCGCATACGCGGCCGGGGGCAACCGATAGGATGGCTTAAACGGGCTGTGCATTTCATTCGGGCTACCTCAGCTGAGCTGCGGAGGAATTACAATTCCCGCCCGTGTCCTTACATAGTAGCCCAAATAGAGGCCCGGCTCATTAGGCCCAAAACATGGATTTGGAAAATAGAGGCCTATACTGCTAGCCAAACCATATCTTCACAAATGTAAGATGTAATATTCCCTAAAAGACGCCCCATTGGCCCAATCGTTCTATTATAAAGAAAGGAAAAGCAAATGTATGGTCGCACTTGACACTCTACGTTTAGCTTATGATTACTCCAAATAAACTCCTTTAACTAATCCATCGCTAAATCTAAGGTCGACTACATGATGAATCTATCCTCCCAGCTTAAAGAACTCCTAAACATCATTCAAATCGATGAACGTCCATTATAAATACAAGGTCGTTCCAACACTAAAAGGTACGCTAATTTGGGCAATCGACATCCTCTTCTCTCGCATTTAACTCGACTTGGGAGCCTGAGGCGCCCGGCGACGCCTCTCCTGCCTCTTCATTCCGGCTCTATCGGCAGAGCCGCATCCAGAGCCTCCGGTCGACGACATCGCAAAGAATCCTACCCTGCACCCCAAACGATCCTCTCGGGCAGCCTCGTCCAACCCAACGACCCAACACGCTCCAAACCCCAGCCCGATCGGTGCGCATCATCAGGTATAATCTAAGACTATTTATTACAGAAGATTCGGGTTTCCATTGCGACTATAAAGGTAGTGTATATATATATAATTTATTAAAATAATATATTGGTATTACCATATATCAATGACTTGTCATTGGGATGACGTGTTCAAGGAATTTTTTTCACCTCAAATAATGTTGGTTTATATTTTAATGAAGTGGATGGGTTCCTATAGACAATGAGTGATCAGGACCTAAAGTAGCAATTCTCTTTTGTTGTATGCTGTTCTAAGTGGACCTGTTAAACGGGTCAATCAAACTTATTTTGCGCTGACTTTTTTAGGTAGTGGGTTAAAATGAGTTGAGTTAATTAGATCAATTTTTATTCGGACTTGTTTTATATCAACCCAACCCAACACATGCAGGTTATAGGTCGTGAAACGGGCTAAAACCGACCAAAATATTAAAAAATGCTAAAAAAATTAATTTTATAAATTCATCATTCTTAAAAATAAAAATATATATAAATATATAATAATAATTAATATATAAAATGATCGAACAAGCAATATAATAATCAGATACAAACTTTTATAAATAAATAACGCTGTAACAACGCTATAACCAAAGATTAAACTAACTAAATTAAATAAGACCAAAACAATAAAAGAATAACTCCTATAACATATCCGAAAAACAACTCCGAAGTATCAAATGAAATTTCATATGTCTCTAATCTTCATTCTCATCCTCGTTATATTCAATAATAACATATGATTCCATATTAGAAATGATTTCACATGAGAAAGATGTACATCTTCGATCATGGTTGAGTTATCATCATCTATTAATTAATTTAGAATGTTAAAAACATAAATTTCATATATATTTGGAATAAAAAAATATTTTTCCAAAACTGCATCTCAATCGTATAATAATAAAATATCCTATTTGTTTGAAAATTCATCTTGCTAAAATATATAATCATATTAGAAAATAAATTAGTGTATAATTTTTGTTAATTATTTTTAAAATAATATTATTTTGTTATCAACGCTAGTTTAAGTAATAAAATTATTTAATTTATACTCATAATTTAGTTATTTAATTTAATTTAATTTATAAACTACTACTATTTCATTTTTATAAAAAAAAACAAATATATGATTGAATAAAATTTAAAGGATAAATAAAAAAATGAAATTGTAAATATGTAAAATAAGATTAATGAGTATAAATAAAATATATTCAATATTAAAATTCTAATTTATTTAATTCAAAATACATTCGGAAAATTTCATATAAAATTTTCATATAATACTTTTTTAAATATTAAATTATCACATAAAATTATATTAAAAATATATATTTAGAAATTGAAATAAAATAGTTAAACAAATGTGTTTTTAATATATTAATCATATATTATAATAAAATTATTTTTAAAACCCTTAGACTATAAAAGATATAACCAAAATATCAAATTTTATGTATTTAATATTCAAAATCTAATTACTAACTTAATATTTAAAAATTAAATACAAACTTTTAGTCAATCTAAGTTAACTTTATCAAACTTATACATCATAACTTAAAAATAGCCTGATCAAATTAATTCAATTATCCAGATTTTAAATTACCAATCTACATATCAGCCAATATATTCAAACAAGTCGATAAAGATTTTGAAATATTTATAGTAAGATTTTCTTTTGTCCAATTTAATCGACTTTTCCCTATAAGAGTTAAAACAAGATCGAGCAATAAGATGGAAAGCGGATGTCCGTTGTTTTTAGTTGCAGAGGATTGCTACTACCTAGGAGCCCACACAATCTCAATGGAATCTATGATACGTCATAGGCAGACGACATTTTGGAGATATATTGATAACTAAAAAGTTGAATAGTATTCTTGTGCTGATCGTCTCAAGAATATAAACGTAGTTACAAGATCTTGGACAAGCTTGCTCATCATAGCAAAGAAATGGGAAGTTCAACTGAGAGCCATGGCAGTACCCTTCCTCTTCACAGTTGTGTGGTTAAGAGACGACCTCTACAAACCGATTATTCGCCATAGTCTACTCCTTTGCCATCTTGTCTCTGCTTTATCACCAACAAAGAAAACAAGCCCTGTGATATGATCTCCCAGATGCTTTTAAGTCCAGTCGATGAACAGTACTTATTGTCTTCGAGTTTGAGATATATTTATGTTATTTTGAAAAAATTTATTAAAATAGATTAAAATTAAAAATAATAGTTAAATTAGTATGTTTCTTATTTGAAAAACTTCTTAAATCAATGCCGTAGTCGTTTAATATGATATTAATTTAAATAAATTTTAAAATATTTTTACTGTTATAATCACTAACCACTATATTAAGATTAAATAAATTTAAATATAGTAGTAAATAACTACTGTATTACTTTTCGTACACTTAGTTTACGTATTATTTTAATTTTTTTGGTATTTTTTTTTTAAATAAATTATATATGACCGAATCTCAGAGTATAGGAAACATACTTGAAGGTATGCTTTAATTATGATCTCTCAAAAGATTCCAAAGAGTATTACTACTCCCAATTTCTGTTAGTTGCTGGTTTTGGAAATATCACGAGCAATAATAAGGACTACTATTACCTTCCGTGTCACATCGCCAGCTAGCCAGAGAGTACCACAAAACTACAGTAGCCACAATGACAGTGATAGTCTTATACAAATTTAAATAAACAATGATCAAAATGGTTTGAAAAACAAATTAAATGTGAGTACCGTTGCTTTAGATCTAGACCTATTATTCAATATATTCAGCGCTTGCACCTATCCGTTACCTCATACGTATCATGCAATAGCCTAAGTCAGTTTACTGTATTAAAACTATACGCGAATTAACCAAATATGAGAGTTTTAAACCCCGTCGATCCCGAGCCGTTCGATCATCTTATCAAGATACAAGCTCATTATGATAATACAAAAATATTTATTTACAAATTTCCTAGTTTCCAAATCTTTTACGTCTCCAAAACATAAATCCTTAATAAGGGAAAATTAGTCTTTGATAAACAAATATATATTTTATCACAAATATCATGAGATTATCTTCTCTATAATCAAAGAGAAATTCAAGTATAAAATAGAAAGACTCCCCACGATGGAAAGATATGCAACCTCAGAAGACCCTAAATTCCAATTTCTCGAAAAATGAAAATCGTAATTTCCTGGCTAAAACCCAAATTTATTCTCTACATCTCGCATGACGAAACTGACAAGACCGCCGAATCGCCTTCACAAATCTAGCAAAGACGTCAAATTTCATCGAATTTCGAGACATCTAATTTACATTTTTCGAGGCATCGCTGGTCAGTGCCGTGAAAACGATTTTCGATGACGAAAGTCACATATAACACGCACTACACTACGAGCGTAATGCAGTAGTATAAATGATGTAAATGGACTACTTAGATAGAGTCATCGTTAAAACTAGGAAAAGGCTGACAAATTGGCCATTTTTGGAATTGTTAAGTTAGAAAAGGACAAAATAATCAATAGTGCTTGTCTTCTCCAAAGTGAAAAGAGAGCCAAAACGTGAATTTAACAGAGGAGATGCAGAAAGGGTCGAAAATTTGATTTTAAAGAGAGAACAACTGACTTCTCTCTAAAATATCGCGCGATCCGACCACATAGCCTTGATAAGAATGAAAGCTGGCTTACACTGAGCGGCTACGCGTGGACACCAGATTTGAGGAGTTTTGACAAACTCCACAAGTGCAGGCTTTCTCTCTACTGCGCTTTTACACTTTCATAGTTGGTATTTACAATGCTTGAGTTGATCGAGGTCGCGAAATGCAAATATTTCCGATCGGTCCCAAATCTCAGACTAATTGTTGGAATTTTTTTAGAGGATTTGTACAGCCCACTACTGTTTGGTTATTTTGTGTGATGAATTATGCTTAAATCATGTATTATTTGTATGGGGCCTAAATGGTCATGAAACCCGTTCACTAAGTGAACTCCACGATTGCGATTTTCCTCGAATTAAGAATCGAGGGTTTCACTATTCTCGAATAGCCTACAAAATAAATTTTGTGAATTATCAGGTTTGGTCGAGTAATTCAAGTAGAATTGCTCGTAAGCTGATCATTAGCCCACGGAGCTAATTTGATGTGTGATGAAATGCGAATGGCATAACATGAATGTGTGATTTAATTTCTATGTGAATATATGCAATGCTTATATATTTCGTATACAAGTATAGATCAGAATTTTAATTGGCACCATGCATTCCATATGCAATCGAATAATCTGTAGACTCGGTAAGAGTGAGCAAAATAGATGAGTTTAGAGAAAATGGTTTCAAGGGTTGTTCAAAAATGATAATTATTGGAGATAGTTCATACCAAAAATATCAATCGCCTGGAGACACCATCGATATGCATCGGAGGGTAGTCCATAAATAATATCAATCGTTGGAGACGACCCAATTGATATATACACATCTGAGTATTGGCTCCACAAACAAATAAACATAATAATTCTCACGAGGCTTAAAGTAGTGTAAAGGAGCTCAGGAAGACTGGGGTACGAGATGATCGCTTAAACATTCAAGTAGATCATGCATTTGCTTTCTGAATGTGTTTATTTTGGAGCATTGCATATGCAATTAGGTGGAGAGTAGCCTACTTAGGTGATTCCACTAATGGTGCATTAGCTCACCCCAAGCCGAGGATACT
Organism: Tetrastigma voinierianum; assembly: GCA_016808115.1. Classification (NCBI taxonomy): domain Eukaryota; kingdom Viridiplantae; phylum Streptophyta; class Magnoliopsida; order Vitales; family Vitaceae; genus Tetrastigma; species Tetrastigma voinierianum. The sequence goes on from JAEQBH010001710.1 coordinate 242,019, forward strand.
ATTTTACAAAAATGTGGAGCGCATGAGACTCGCCATTCTAGAGACTGAGGGTTTGTAGGGAATGAAACCGATTGCGGGTTTTGGTTTATGATGTATACATGTATTGAAATTTAAAATTTTAATATAAGTCAGATAAGAGTAAAATTTGAACTCTTGAAACTATTGGATATAGTCGATATAGATATTGCATGAGTATTGGTTTATGAGCCCAAGTGGTCGCTTTAATCATAGACTGTTATATTGACTGCTTGGGACAGTTTATACGTGTGTTGTATCTGCAAGCTCCTCGTACAAAAGGAGACTCTCGCCCGATTTTCGTGAAAATGCCCGTCACCCGACATTCACTAGCATTCCAAGGGTCGACGAGTCAACGGACCCCCGGCTCTGGGGGCGTCACAGCCTGGTATCGAGCTTAGGTATACGAATACCTAGGAGTTCGGGTTTGCATCCATCACCACTGGGTGGTTTGATGGAGTATAGGTATATTGAAACCTAGAGGATCGAGGATTTGGGGCTTTCTTTGTGTGCCATACGTGTAAGAACATCACTCAAAGCGGTTTGGATGTCGAGTTTAGGTATGAGATTACCTAGGAAATCACGACAAACTAGGACATGGCATGCATGTTTGATGTGTTTTGTGTGATTTGATAAATTTGTTGTGTGAAAAACATTCATAACATGAATTATGTGATCATGTATCAGGTATGGTTTGTGTGCTTAGTGATTAGCACTTAGAAAACCATGATGTGTTGGGAAGTTTTAGTTTATAGCTATGAAACTAACCAAGAGGAAATAAAATAAATTTGAATAGATTCATTTGGTTTAATGGATGATAAAACTAAATTTTAATAAATTTAAGGTCAACACTAGGTTTGAATGTCGATCAAGAGGTTTTCGAGGAGACAGACAAAATGTCCAAATGAAAAAAAAATGAGGCAAATAATATAATTTTCTAAGGTTTTACACGCTGTAAGATGGAAGAAAATCAAGAAAATAAATTTTTATAAATTCTATTTGAGTATCCTCGAAAAATGAAAAAATAGTGTATACTTTTTGGTATTTTCCAATAGCCGAAATAAATGGGAAAAAGGTGCAGAATCCCAAAATGGCCATCGCTCTACTTCTGAGTAGAGGTCAGGGCTTCGTGGCGCGCACCAAGACGCTAGCCGGGCATAGCCGGGCGCCGCAGGGTCGGGCGCGCACGGCGCCGCTAGCAGTGTGCGCAGGCTTCGTGGAGGAGCCCGTGGCGTGCAAGCGGCGCTGGGCGGCATGCGATCCGCGCTGCACGGCGCCAGCTGGAGCACGACGCGGGCGCTGGCGACGAACACGGCGGATATGCTTCGGGCGCTACTACGGTGCAGCGCGGCGCCCGGCACTGTGTCAATGCGGGTTGTGCAATTCTGGTGCACTCGCCGAGCTTTGACCCGCTTTGACTCAAGATTATTTCGAAGTCAATTTTAGACACTGTTCATGAACCCGATTCAAGAACACTGTTCATCAAAAAAAAATTTCGAAAAAAAAAAATTAAAAATCAAATCAAATCAAATTAGACAAAATTTTCGAAAAATAAAATTTTTGTTGATAAAAATGTTTTAAATGTATAATTGATTGCCTTGCATTACCTGTAAATGCAAGGACAATGTGTAGACACTGATTTATGTGTATGAATAGTGCTCCCGGGTCGTGTTTATGCCTTAGAGATATCAGATCGAGATTTCAACTTCTGCCATTGAACTCTAGTATAGATGGCTAGTAGAGGACGAGGACGAAGGGCGTCCACGCTGTGGTACCGTGGCGCACCACCGATTTGATATGCATCTTGCAGGCCAGTATTACTACAGCCTATAAAGACAGCCGGTATAGTGTAGTCGTGAGGTCCTAGTAAATTCAAAAGTTTAGGACGCATCATCCTCCGACATTCACAGGGGGAGGGGAGCCGATGGTGGCAGATCATTGGTTCATACAGACCAAGAAGGTGTTAGAGGCTATGGAGATTACCTCTGACACTGATTAGTACCCAAAAAGTGCTATTTTGAGCCCTATTCAAGATAGGTTTTGAGTGCTTTTTGCTCACTAATTATATCAATTAAGCCAATTGATGTGTGCAGGTCCACTTAGTTTCACTAATTCAGATTTCGAGATCGCTTTGATAGTTTTGCGTTTTTCGAACTCAACCCAAAAGCTAGTTCTATCGGGCGTTGAAATGCGAGAATTTTTCGATGATTTCCACCGAGCCGGTGCGATGAAATATCAAGATTCTGAAGAATCAAGGCAAAGTGATGAATAAGAAGTTGGCAGAGGATGCAAGTGAGCGCAAAACAGAAGCAGATAATCCCAGATTTTTCGCTTATGATTGCAAAATTACCGATTGTGAAAATACACCATAGGTAATTTAAATCCCAATGAATCGGGAATTTCGCTAGTTAAGCAAATTTCGCTAGCTAGAAATTTATCGCTCTAGCGAAATTTTCCAATTTCGCTGTTTCACAAAAATTTCGCTAGGCTAGCTGAATTATTGCTAGCGAAATTTCCTATTTTCGCTATCTCTCAGAGAATTTCGCTTAGGTTAATAAATTTCGCTAGCATAGCGAAATTCACTATGCTAGCTAAATTTCCCGTGATAAATAAATTCACTCGTGTTTTTGGTATACTTGATCCCAAACGACTAATGCTTTTGATATATTACCATTTTCAATCTCTTATGTAATCTCATATTTTAGGTATTTATTTTTACACTTTAGGTTGGACTATATAAACCCCCACCTCTTTGTAACCCTAAGCAATTTTTTCACTTATAAAGCTCTGTAGTTTTCATTTTAGGGTCTCATTTTGCTCTCTTCTCTCTCTTCTTTCTTCATTTTCTTCTCTACTTGCTAAACACCCCTCTCGAGATGACAACTCAAGAGATGCTTGGCTAAGCTCCTGCAGCCTTTGAAGAGGAGGGCTGCCAGTTTGGTTTCTTGGGTCGCTGTGCTGTCTTCATGCTTCAATGTTACAGTACTACATTTATGGTTCCACTTTTCCAAACTAGGTTTAATGGCATTTAATGTCTTTCCTTTCGTCATCACTCGCTATACGTAGTGGTTCGGGGCAGCATTCTTAATGGTGTATGCACCGATATTCTTTAGATATCATTTACGAGCCATGGGAATGAGGTTAAATGCTAGGGTTTCAAACCGAATCGGACTTTAAATGCTTAGTACTGTCAATTCAAATAGAGTGGTTCTAGGTTAGGTTTTATAGCTAAACAAAGATCCGGTTAGCTTTGACTATATGTCATTTGCCTTGCACGCGAGGATATAACCCGAGGACAATTTAATAGCCCCATGTTATCAAGCTAGTGACCCAAGCCTTCAAGGTTACCATTTCACACTCTTCACTTTAAGCCATTACAGCGGTTGCTGAACATACAACCCCACTGCTTTTAACAAATCCGAACCAAACAAAAGCCTCACCATTTTCAAACACTAACGTTAATCATTCGTGGGATGAAAACATCCTCAGAATTAATTCATTCTATATCAGCAAAGAGCTCTCTGACTACTAGTAGGAGTGAACCTAGAATATAAATTATGGATTCCCGCATCACCCTACCGTGGCACGAATCAAATGGCGCCGGCTACGGATGGAGCAAACTACGTATGATGAGTTGATGTGTACTTGTAACTACATTACAAGTGTTGGTGACCTTCACCCTTGAACAGCGCAGAACCGCAGTTTTCTTCACTTACCATCGTGACTGCTTTTGTTTCTTACAAATGGGCTTTTGTTTTATCTATTAATCGACCTTTTAGCAAGTTTTGTTTGTGTTCTTCGTTGTGTCTCACGAAAATGTGTTGAAAAGATCGATAGAGGGATATTTGCAGTAGATTGCAAGAGTGAGTGCACCACCTCGAACAAGGGTCGCGGAAATCAAGCAGTACAAAGGGACCAAATGGATCCTCTACTCCGAGGAACAAAGAGTCAACAAACACCTCCCATGAATCAAATCCGCGATACAATCGATGAGGGAACACATACACTTCCTGGGTGCCCCCTCCCCGCATCATAATTTTCCGAGGATGTAGCGCTGAGACCCTACCTAGTGCCCCCCGCTCACATTTCATGGTATATGGAAAATGAAAACTATATTCACACCTACTGGATTATAGGTGGCACGCACTACTTTGGCGGAAGGGTATAACCGATATGGATTCGCTTAAGCCAAAGTATTTCCATCGACATCAAGGACAAAGCTAAAATATGGCTCAATTCATCGAGGCCGAACTAGGAAATCACTGACTGTTGAATTTTTGAAGAAATTTTCAATGTAATCAAGACCAACAAATAAGAGTAAATCTTACACTTACTCTAAACTATGATAATGAGAAATCTCTACCAATGCCGAGAGATTCATGGATACCATCTGCTTGTCCACATCATGGTTTCGACACTTGATGTTAGTGAATCATTTCTATAATGGTATGTCCCCGCCATGAAGCAATTGCTAGAAAACCATGTGCTGGGAGGTGATTTTGAGCAAAATCCGCATAAAGCTATGGATTTCGAGTTATGTGGCTGAAACTTCCAAGGGTGGTTGATGAGCCAAACCTGAGAGGGGAGAAACAGGCCCTCAAGACACCAAAGGGCAGGAATTTTCAGACTCGCAGGACATGGAAAATGAAAGAAAAATCTCAACCTCCTAGCTAGGTATGGAGGAGCTAAGGCAACGGCCCACGAGGTGCATCAAAATCCCGCACAAAGCATCCAGTATCACTTTCAAACCACGCCCACTAAGAACATTATCCAATGACCCCTTCAGCAGTTGGGACGCGTCAGATTATAAATGTTGTAGGTCAATACAAGCCATAACCTAATGCCCCATATGGTGGCACCGCAATAATTCCAATCGGGAAAAATCACCCTAACCTCTCTCGAAACCAATCCTCCCCGCCTAGCCCCTGTGTGCCAAACAACAGTTTGATTCCTCATCTCAACCACCTGTTGAACAAGCTATACTGAATTTGAGCAAGGTGGTAGGCAATTTTGTGGAAGAACAAAAAGGGATCAATGCACAATTGCAAAGATTTGCATCGTAGAGCATCAACAAAGAATAGATGGGCTCGAGGAGCAATCTAATTAGAGGCCATAACTTGCAAGATTCAATCATAAAGATCAAATATTCGAGGCGTGAGGAAGGGTTCCCTTACCAAACATTGCCAATCCAAAAGGGCAAGGACATGGGAGGTAGGTTCATCAAATAATTCAAGGGATGGATGAAGTAGTCCAATAATCACTCCAGGATGGGAAGAGAAATAGAATAACCAAAGGCTCAAGGTCAGTTAAGAAACATGCAAGGAAAAGGAAGCTGAACCTGAGAGGGTGGTCATCAGTGAGAACTCAATGAAGCACTGCGTGCCACCTCCATTTCCTGTGCACTAAGAAGCAGAAGATGTAATCCAGCCAGCAGCATCCAAGTCCTAAGGCGTAAGGTCAAGATACCTCTTTGACATCATCAAATGTCCTCGCCTATGCAAAGTTTTTGAAAGATCTCCAGATAATCAAAAAAGGGATCGGGTATCGAGAAGAAAGCCTTCCTAACGGAGCAAGTCAGTGCCATAATCCAAAGCAAGACCCTACTCACATACAAGGATCCAGGATCCCCCACAATTTCAAATTAACATCAAGCGAAGATGTATTAAAAGATCGCCGGACTTGGGGTGGGCCAAGTAAACCTACTCGCATGACTGTATATGCAAATAGGTTTGGGGTGGAGCTCAAACTCACTAACATCACTTTGTCATCGGGTCGATAGATCAGCTGAAGATTCCTAAGGAATAGCTTGAGGATGTGTTGGTTAAGGGTAGACAAATTCACATCCAGCGAGAGACTTCAGGAAGGTTTGATAATCGAGCCACTACAAGGGCCCAATCATGTGCCGACATCCTGGAAGACCATTTTCGCCATTGCCAATGCAATTATCAATTGTCGAAATGGAGTCATGCAATCGCCATTTGGCAACATGACATCGAGCTCAACATTTTTCACTGAGCCACAAGCACAAACCAGTGGAGGGTGATGAGGAAAGAAGAAACGAAGTCTCGCCGCTGGCTTCGGTACGCAGCTTCAAGATCCATAATCAAAAGGTCTGGCGAACCAAGATGAAGCAATTTGATCGGGAGCCGCCATCGCCACCGCCGCAGCAATCGGGTCGCCCCAAATCGCCCGTGGAAGAAAATCAACAAGAATGGACCAAGCATGAAGGCTGCAACACAAGCCACTGCCGAGGTTAAGGAGCTCCTCCTCCTTGACCCCCCATAAATGAAGATTGGTAAATTATTGGTTTGGTGTCTCATTAAACCAAATTAAAAACGCCAAAATTTTGCTTTTTGTTTTAAATTGTCAATTTTTGATAGTTACTTATTTTTAGTAACTTTCCCTTTTTAGTAACTTTGTTTTAGTAATTTTTCCTTTTTAAGTAGCCTAAAATTACCTTATTTTTTAGGTTTTTTGATAAAATAATATTTAGTATTTATTTTTAATTTTTACCTACCTAATTCAAATTTTATTTTTTTTTATTTTTTTTATTTTGCAGGTAAGTCCAAAATGCGACTTCGCTATTATAGCTTAAATCACCCGCTGGCTCTTCTACGCCCTGGGCTTTATAAAAGGAATGGGGGGGAGGGGCCATTCACCTTCACTTCATCCTTTCTCCCACCATAGCCACCAGAGTCCCAGCGTCTCACCCCGTTCTCATACACTGTGAGCTTCAACCACCACCTAGCCATCGCATCAAGCACTTCGCGCGCACGCATGTCTGCTATTCCTAAATACGCTTCCAGTTCAGATCACCCAGCAATAGCTTGTCACCCGCGCCCGGCAGACCAAATTTCGCCGCTCGCCACGCGACGTGCCTTAGCCCAAAGATCGCATCTAGTCCTGCCCCTCGATCGCCTTACTGCGGCGTGTCCGTCCACAATTTCGCCCTGGGTCGCCAGGTGCCCACAAAATGTACGACCAGATCTCTGTTCAGCCCCGAGCCTGGGTCCAAATTCTGCAGGCGCATTCCCGCACCGCTTCCCCACTGTGGAGCTTCCTCGCCTCACCTCTATGTCACTTTCCTCGACAAAGAGATATGGTACGCACTCAGGCGAAGTCCGCCAGCCCGTGGTCGATTCAAGACTGCATGGAGGGTCCGCATACCATCGAGGTCGCCTGCGCCCATTCTCTCCGCTTTAATTCCGCAAATGAGCGCCTGCAGAGTCCCAGTTAGCCCGGAGCACCCCAGGGGTTCAGGAGGTATCGTGATCCGGATGGATCCCCGGCCCTTCCCGCCCTCGAGATTCAGAGGGCCCGCCCAAGCGGCCCAAGACATCCCGGGGAGTCATCGTCATCCAGCCTCAAATGATCATGGGGCCCCTGTCACAGCAGAGGCGGGAAGCCTATCGCCCATCTTTCCCGCTTCGAGGATCGACGACCTCTTTACTGTGGACCCCGACACTGGAACGCCGACAGGCGCCAGAGACTTTCAACAGAGTCATACTACGACGCGCGTGCATCAATCACGATCCCTGCTCAGTGGACTCCGACGAGGTTTGATTACACAAGATCTCCCTTCGCTGCTCTCTACGACGCCATGGCATCTACTATCCCCGGTGGTGTTTCCGCCACTCACTCTATGATCTCCCGGGAGCAGCACCGAAGTCCGTCGGAGTCTGGACCCAAGATTTATGATCGACGAGCACTGAGCGCGAACATTTCACGTGATTGGCTCGCAGTCAAAGCAGTTAATTCGAGGTTATCTGATCGCCTCAACCGACACGTAGGGAGATGGTCCGTTGTCTCAGCCGAGACACTACCGGGCAGACTGCATTTTCCTCGAGGCACCCGCCTTTAAATGCTTCTCATTGATCACCTCGAAGCCCAAACTCGTGGGGCCTCTTCTTCCCGCTACAAAGACTACGCCCACCTTAGGGAGCCTATACTCGAGGCTTCAGGATCGATCTCGTAGGGATTCTGGGCTCGCCTTCCGAGCTGGGTTATGACCGCCCCACGCATTTCAAAGATAAGGTCCACCGCAAGGGCCTCGTCGAGCCGAGAGTATACCTGGCTGATGCTCGCGACTATCAGCCAGTCCCTGAGCATTTAGGGATTCTCCTGGGAGGAGCCCGTACGAGAGAGGAGGATCGATGCCCCAGTCCCGACCATGGAGCGAGCCATGATGATGCCGATTCTTCTCCTCCAAAGAAGAAGACCCGGGCCAGGAGGCACCTGGATGAGGAGGCAGAGGGACTCCTGCAGAGGAGAGATGATCCCCGCTCCCGAGGTGAGGTGGAGAGGAGCCCAAAGGCCGATATGTCTCCCCCATTTCCTCCTCCGCCTCCCATGCCCCCGCCTTCACCGACACTCCCGGGTCCCTTCATACTGGGGGCCACAAAGATTCTCCTGAGCATGTTCATGTCACTTCGAGGGAGCTACAGTATTATGGATGCCGCCCGTTCATCAAGCCACTACTGCATCACCCGACCGTAGATCGACTCGAGTCGAGACCACTTTGGGAAAGCACCGTCATACCATGCTCCCCCGCAAATCATGAGTCACCCTTGCCTCCCGCATGTTCCGCCCCATCGAGACGAAGCTTCACAAAGAAAGAAGAAGCACTCCTTAGACATGTCGTGACAGCCAGCGAAGAGTTTTCAAATCCACCACCACCGCGAGATCGGGAGGCGGGCGTCACACTTCGTCGACTTTCCTATCCCTATGACATGTCTATACTTTAATTCCAGGAGGAAAAGTTAGAGTTGGGAGTGCCCTATTATGTTTTCATACGCTACTTTATCAACTCCATTTACTAATTTTGTATATGATTCATGTATTAGCCAATAAGAGGGCAAAGGATACTTTGTATTTTTAGCTATATTAAGCATGTATTAGCCATTTTGGCTATATCAAAAGCTTTATAGCATTATTTCCAGTTTACTACACTTTTGCAAATCGTTTTTGTATCTACATTTTGTGTTTCTACTCTTGCCTTTAGTTGGAAAATTGAAACCTTGTATGTTACCTTAATGTTAGAACAAGTCCATGTATGATTTAGTTTTTGGTCAATTGAGATTTCAAGATATTCAACTCCTCAACACTCCCCTTTTAGCCGATTCACACACGCACAAATTTATTGTACCAATAGGTTGAGAAGCTATACACCTCTTTCCACTTTGCAAAGCCTACTTTGACTTGCTGACGACCCATAATAGGTTTCAGGTTAACGGCATGAAGACCAATGAAGTCTTCCAACAAGGAAAAGAAAAGCAAAAAAGAAAAAGAAAATAAAAGTCGGACGTCATTTTCGAAACCCGAACACGGTCCGAGGTATATGGCGAAAAGCTCTTTAAAGCCCGATGCCCTAAACCTTGATTGGTCGGGAGTCATCGACTTTGTGTTCTGCTACACCCGGTGGATAGGTAGAGTTTAAATATGTCAGAAAAGCTAATTCTCGGCCGCCTCGAGTCCTGGCGAAGCTCGCAGAAGCTCAGGGTCAAGTGATCTCTTTCGCTTGATGCCTAAACCTTAACGGTCGGGAGTCATCTGGTGACCCGCTACACCCGACTTTGGTGAAGTCGAAGCTTTAGCATTGCAACTTACATTGCAATCAAGGAAGAAATAAGAGTGTAAACTAGTTCTATTTAGGTTGGTCGCCAGCCTTTGGCGCCATGGCGTAGCTAGTCAAAGAGGGAATAGCTTTGCATTTTATTGGCTCAAGCTGGTTATATTAGGAACAATTAGATTTTGGTGGAAATTATGTCGGATTTCCTGAAACCGATGTTGCCTCTAAAACTGCCCTATATATGGTTTTTGTTCTTTCATGACCTAAGCTACACAGTGGTGTAAATTATTCATGCTTAAAGGTAAAGCTTAATTGCATACACTTCTTTTTGACCTAAATATTACTTTTGTAAAAGCACAAAGATGCATCCCATTTTGTTTTAACACGCTGCATGTGGACTAGGCAACGTGTCGGTTGGGGGGTGTGATTAGTACCCAAAAAGTGCTATTTTGAGCCCTATTCAAGATAGGTTTTGAGTGCTTTTTGCGCACTAATTATATCAATTAAGCCAATTGATGTGTGCATGTCCACTTAGTTTCACTAATTCCATTTCGAGATTGTTTTGGATAGTTTTGCAGGTTTTTGAGAACTTCAATCAGCAAGCTTAGCTTCTTATTGTGTTTGAATGTGCTAGAATCTCGATGATTCACCGGAAATGAAGGAGAAATATCAAGATTCAAAGTGAAGAATCAAGGCGCGATGAATAGAAGTGCAAGAGGATGCAAAGGAGTTAAAAATGTGAAGGTGAGTAATCCCGTGATTTTCGCTTATGATTGGCGGTGGGCTTCGCCGATTGCGAAATTTCGCGAATCATAGCGAAAATTTCACAATTCCTAGCTTAAACGGGAATTCGCCAGTTAGCGAAATTTCGCTAGCTAGCAAAATTTTCAATTTCCTCGCTATTCACAAAAATTTTCGCCAGGCTAATAAATTATCGTTGCAGCTTAAATCTCCCATTTTCGCTATTCTATAGAATTCTCGCTAGCATAGCTTAAATTTCGCTATAGCTTAAATTTCGCTATTCCCAGATACGAAATCACTCTCGGTTTTTGGTATACTTGATCCCAAACGACCACGTTTTGATGTATTACCATTTTGACCCTTATGTAATCTCATATTTTAGGTATTTTTGTATTTTCACACTTTGGGTTGGACTATATAAACCCCCACCTCTTTGTAACCCTAAGCAACTTTTCACTTTATAAAGTTTTCCCGCAACTTTCATTTTAGGTCTCATTTCGTTTCCTCTTCTATCTCTTTCTTCTTTCTCATTTTCTCTACGCAAACACCCTCTGAGGATGACAATTCAAGGGATGCTTGGCTAAGCCTCATAGCCTTGAAGAGGAGGGTTGCTAGCTTGTTTTAGGGCCGCCGCAGTTGCCCTCATGTTTCAATGTTACAGTATCGCATTTATGGTTCTAAATTTTCCAAACTAGGGTTTAATGGCATTTAATGTCTTTCCTTTTCGTCAATATCATGATGCTTTAGGGTTCAGCATTCTTAATGTGGTAGATGCAATCGACATTCTTAGATGTCATTTACTTGAGCCATGGGAATGGAGGTTAAATGCCAGTGGTTTCAACCGAACGGGACTTTAAGTGCTTAGTACTGGTCGACTCAACAGTGAGCTGGGTTCTAGTGGTTAGGTTCTTATAGCTAAACAAAGATCCTGCTTTGGCTGACTATATGTCATTTGCCCTAATGTGAGGATATAACCCGAGGACACTTTAATAGCCCCATGTTATCAAGCTAGTGACCCAAGCCTTCAAGGTTACCATTTCACACTTCACTTTAAGCCATTACAGTTAGTTAGTGAACATACAACCCCTAATCGTTTTAACAAACTGAAAATCCAAAACAAAAGCCTCACCATTTTCAAACACTTATGCTAATCATTCGTGGGATGAAAACCCATCCCCGTGTTCGAATTCCTAGATCGCTATACCCAGTGAGCTTCAATTACTACAGTTAGAGGAACTTAGGAATATAAATTTTGTTGATTCCAGATCACCCTACCGTGGCACGAATCGTACACCACCATGATTGTGACTAGCCGCACTCCACTAGAGATGCAGGGCCCAAATATTGTGGAAATGGGCAAGGACCTCGAGGAATCTTAGAGGAGCTCTTTCAGACGTGAGTTTTCCTCAGGGACTAGGGCTGCAGACTGGGGACGTATGTCGAGGTCAGGAACTGGAGATCTCGGGACGTACCACACTGACCCGGTGATCACTGGACATGTCGAGTTCGATGTCAATTCTCGATGGATCGGGCCGACATCTTACGTGGTCGCTATCTATTGTGAGTGTAGGAGGGTTACCGCCTCACACGCAGACTCCGGCATCGCTGGTATTTCCGTGGGACAAACATGACTTTTCCCCGCATAATATACGAGTCCGTCAGACGTTAGATGTCAAGTAGCGAGCCTACAATTTAGAGGACGAGGAGACCAAACTTAGATCTACCTCGAGTAATTTGGCGAGTATGTGGATGTTTTTTCCATGATTACATGGACTACCTCCACGTAGGGTCGAGACTTTATGTGAGTTACACTTCTCGGGTACATCACCCATCTCCATGACTCCGCACAGATGGCACCGGCTGAAGCCGTAGGAACTCGCAGTCCAAATTTACAGGAGCTATTGGACAAGGGATTTATTAGACGCAGCACTTCACCGTGGGCCGCTCCGAATCTATTTGGCGGTTAGCCAAGGACAAGCACTTTCGACTATGCATTGACTATAGCCGAACAGGTTACAATCGCTAATCTACTCCACTGGCTAAGGATTTGATGATTTGTTTGATCACTGAGAGGAGCGCGTAGTCTACTCCAAGATAGACCTTCGCATCGTTACGCTATCATCAATCGAGGGTTAGGTGATAGATATCCCAATACAAAGCCAGATGCTATGGGCACTTTGAGCTACTATGATGCCCTTTCGATCGACCGAACGCGCTCGCCAGCATTCATGGATCTCATGCACAGGGTGTTCCAACCCATCTAGATCAGCCTTTTGTCGTAGTCTTCGTGGATGACATTTTCAATCTACTCCCAATGAGTGGAGCATGAGCATCACTTCTGAGATTGTACTACGCTTGCCGAGAGACCATCAGCTGTGTACGCCAAGTTCGCAAGTGCGAAGCCGCTTAATGAGGAGATTTTGTGACACGTGGTGTCGCATCGCGTGCCGGCACCTAGAGAAGGTTGGAGGCCGTGGATGAGTCGGGAGGAGACCGAATGTCAATCTTCGAGATACGTATTTTCTGGATCGTCGAGTATTATAGAGATTCCGTGAATCGGGCCGCTGTCCATTCGGGCGTGGTCGTAGGACTCGCCTTACCGGACGGACTCCATGGTCGGACGGCCCCGACCATAGAGATAGAGATCGAGGATGTTCTAACACTCCGATACGGTGTTGGTAGCAAGAGGGAAGATCACCTTCTTATGTGCTTCTCGTGGTGAGGCGTAAGACCGCTTTCACACGAGTTTTAGACCAAAAATGTGATTCGCATGTGAGACTCGGATCGCTCCCGACGTGGATCCTGGTGGCTTGGGACAGCGCAGTCCCGCTGAATGAGAACAGAGAGTATATACTGCTCCTTCCCTCCACACCCTAAGACGGTCGGAACCAGCTTTCGCTCGAGGTGTTATACAGCACTCCCAAGAATACGATAGCCAGGGGCCAGAGTTTTGGGTCGAAGTCAGAATGATCGTAGTCAAGGCACGGCGGTGGTGGACCTTAGGGTGGTAGACCTTATTGGTTATTGATGTCGTGCTTGACACGGATGAAGTCAATGTACCCATCGGGTCAAGCCGGGTGAATCGGGACCTAGCCTGGCTCACATACCCGATGACCTACTCTGGATTCGGCCAGAGGTTAAGGCCTCAGAGAAGCTGTGGATAGATGTTCTTCCCAGATAGGAGAGAGTCGACCTGACAGTCGAGATTATGAGTGAGTGATCTCAAGATTCCGTTTCAGGACCTGATCGGGTGTCACAAGATGGCATTACTGGGCGCTCGTGTGCACCTGCAACATCGGCTGCCGAGTCAAGTGTGGGTGCACGATACGACCATTCACCACTCTTGGTGAGTGTGGGTTGAGTTTGTCTTTAGGACTACGTCTAATGAAGACTCATAGTTCGATTCAGTAGATGAAGAGTAATTAGAGTGTGTTGCGCAAAGCAAAAAGGGGGTCGGTAATCCCCTAAGGTGAGAATCCTGGAGTTAAGGTGTAAGAGACCCGGGGAGATATCCCTAAATTTCTGTGTAAATGTATGAGGCTCGAAGTGTAAGTCGAAGAGTTAAGTTGCCCGAGATGAAAACACATGGCTAGTTATCACGTAGACTTAAAATTGAGTGATATGAGTCAGGAGTGACTCGAGATTTTGATGTCTCAAATTGCATTGGTGTTGTTGAAAGAAGGGCCTTCTGCATACGGATGTCGTTTCATGACATGGACTAAAGCTGACGCATCCATTGGATTGCCGTGATTAAGTACCTTGGGAAGGTGAGTGTTTACACACCAAGCAAAGTTTGTGTAGGGTTACGAGTTGTATGGATTATATATAGGTATTAGAGGACACGCTGCGAGCATGCGTCCTGGAACATAAGGGTAGCTGGGAGGAGCATTTGCCCTTAGTGGAATTCGCCTACAACAACAGTTATTAGGCGAGTATACAGATGGCACCGTATGAGGCATCAGACGAGCCATGCAGGCCACCGTAAGGCTGACCTATATGGGAGAGAGCTCCATCACTGCTCCTGATCTGATTAGAGACACCTCCGAGAAGGTGAGCCGATAATGGCTACCGGGCCTTCTCACCTGGCCGTAGCTCCGGGAGAAGAGCCCATGCTTGATGTGCCGACGCCGACCCCCAGAGTTCGAGGTCGTAGATCACGCCTTCAAGGTGATGCCTAAGAGAGGAGTGGTCGATTCAAGTAAGCACGGAAGCCATCGCTGTTTATCGGGCCTTTCGAGATACTCGAAAGGATAGGCACCAGAAGGCACGGCTGGCATTACAACCTAAAGATGACATGTCCACGAGGTATTTCACGCCTCCATGCTCTAAGATACTCGATCCAAATTTCAGCGTGGATTAAAGTAATGTGCCGAGGTTGACACTTATGAGATAATCTTCGAGGAGGACCTGTGCATTTTGATAGTCGTGGATCGTAGTTTTGCGATGCAAGACCGTGAGGCTAGTGAGGTGTTATGGCGACACTACGGAGTGGAGGAGTCAACGTGGGAGCGGGCGACACGAGCAAGTGCCACCTATCCCTTCATTTAGGGATTTAGCGCACGCTTGCTTACCGCTTAAGATTTAGCACGATCAAGTTACATGTACGATAGAATGCACGTTGTATAGTATATGCATGTGGTGATTATGATTGTCGAAATTTCGGACGAAATTCCTTTAGAGGGGAAATATAAGACTGCGAAATTCCAATTTAAAATAGCAAAATCGTAATTTCAGTTAAAATCAAAAATTTATTCTCTAGATCTCGGATGATAAAGCAGTTACTGCCAGTTGGAATGGATCTCGCGAAATCTAGCTAGCACGTTGAATTTCGTCGAATTCCGAGACAGTCGGAATTTACACATTTTTCGAGGCATCACGGTTCGGGTGCCGTAAAACGATTTTCGATGCGATGAAAGTCACATATAACACGTACTCATGTGCCATGAGTGGTATGAGTAGGGAAATTATGTAAATGGACGGCCGAGATAGAGCCGAATGTCAAAACTGGGAAAAGAAGGACAAAATTGTCATTTTTGGAATTGTTAAGTTAAAAAAAGATAAAATAATCAATAGTTCTTGTCTTCTCCAAAGTGAAAAGAGAGAAAAAAAACGTGAATTTAACAAAGGAGATGCAGAGAGGGTCGAAAAATTGATTTAAAGAGAGAACACCTGACTTCTCTCTAAAATATCGTGCGATCCGACCGTCGGTAGTCTTCGGGACAGGAAGGAAAGCTGCTCTACGCGGAGCGGGCTACGCGTGGACACCGGATTTGAGGAGTTTTGACAAACTCTGTGAGGTAGGGGTTTCTCTCTACTTGGGTTTTACACTTTGTTTAAGTGTATTTACAATGTTTGAGTTGATTGAGGTCGTGAGTGGCCATTTGATCGGTCCCAAATCTTGGGACCGAATTGTTGGAATATTTTTTAGAGGATTTGTACAGTCCACGGACTGTTTGGTTATTTTGTGTGATGAATTATGCTTTAAATCATGTATTGGTTTTGTATAGGGCCAGAAATGGCCGTGAAATACGGGTTCACTAAGTGAGCCCAGACGATTGGTATTTTACGGGAATATTGTAGGGTTTTCACTATTCTCGAGAATAGCGATTCACAAAATAAATTTTGTGAATTAATGTGTTTAATTCGAGTAATTCAAGTAGAATTGCTCGTGTTTGATCATTAGCCCACGTGAGCTAATTTTGATGTGATGAAATGGGAAATTACATAACATGATTATGTGATTTAATTTTTATGTGAATATATGCATGTTAATATATTTGCATGTGTTATTGACTGTAATGGAATTGACACCATGCATTCCATATGCACTAGGACACCCTAGGACGGTAGGAGTGAGTGCATAAGATGAGTCTAGAGAAAATGGTTTCGGAGGGTTGTCTAAAAATGATAATTATCGGAGGATAGTCCATACCAAAAATATCATCGTCGAATGGCCCCGGTGTGCCACATCGGAGGGTAGTCCATAAATAATATCGGAGGCGTGATTGATATATACACATCGAAGGGTTGTCCACAAACGAATAAACATAATAATTCTCATGCGAGCTTGGGCAAGTGTGGGGAGTCGGTGAGGACACAGTGCGAGATGATGGAGTTAGGCGTTAGTAGAGGATCATGCATTTTGTCTTGAATGTGTGTTATTTGGAGCATTGCATATGCACTTAGGTGGAGAGTAGCCCACCCAGGGTGATTCCACTGCGAGCCGCCACGTCAGGGATACTATTTTACGAATGCGCGGGAGCGTGCGAGGGGCGGCTCGTCTAGGGCGGGTTTAGCCGAAGAAGCCGGGTGTGGTTTGGTTTATGATGTATACATGTATTGAAATTCTAAAATTTTAATATAAGTTGTATAAAGTAAAATTTGAACTCTTAAAACTTGTGGATATAGTTAGGATATGGAATATTGTGATGAGTATTGGTTTATGAGCCCAAGTGGCCGTTTAATCATAAATTATATTGGACTCTTTGGGACAGGTTTTATACAGGTGTTGTATTTGGGTAGAGCTCCCTGTACAAAGGAGACTCTGCCCGATTTTTGTGAAAAATGTCGGGTCACCCGACATTCAGGAGTATTCCTCGGGTTGACGGGTAGTCAACGGACCCCCGGGTTTTGGGGCGTCACAACTCCCTTATTTCTCTTCTCCACCATTTTGCTGACTTAATCATTGGAGAGACTTGAAGCCTTCCGTTGGACCCACTGCGATTTACATCAGCGTGCGATGCGGATGTCGGGCGATCTGGGTGGCGATGGTGGTACCATCTGTGGGAATCGAACAAAAAAAGTCTCATGCGATGAGCGTGCGAGCTTGGCTTGGCGACTTTCTGGTAACCCTTACGCCGCCGGTAGCTGCGACGGTTCCCGTTCCACATCGGTCGTCGACACGATTGCGGTGACTAGCAACCCTGTGTTCCAGTTGCCCGAAGATCAATTCCTCCATTGACGTCAGAACATGGAGAGAAAGTAGGAGAAACAAGTAAGAAAGATGAAGGAGTTGCAAAGTCATGTTGAATGCTTATAGCGTGAGAATGACCAGTCGTGGACTCAGATCGAAGAAAGCCGCGATCTTGGAAGAGGTATTATCAATAAAGTTTTCTTTAAAGCATTCTCTTTCAATCTTTGCAATAGCCCACTTTCAAAAGTCCATATATGGCTGATATCCTGTTGGCACTCACAAAAGTCCAGACATGGTTGTCGTCCAACTGGCATTTTTAAAAGTTCAGACATGGTTGTTGTCCTGCTGGCATTTTTAAGAGTTCAGATATTGTTGTTGTCCTGCTGGAACTTTTAAAGTCCAGATGTGGCTCCTATCCTGCTAGCACTTTCAAAGTCCAGATGAGGCTCTCAGCTCGCTAGAACTTTCAAAGTCCATATGGGGCTATTAGCCTATTGGCACTTTTAAAGTCCAGACGAGGCTCCCAGTCGGTTGGCACTTTCAAAGTCCAGATGTGGCTCCTAGCCTACTAGCATTTCAAAGTCCAGATGAGGCTCTCAGCCAGCTGACACTTTCAAAAGACTAGATGTGACTCTTAGCCTATTGACACTAATCAAAGTCCAAATGTGGCTCCTAACCGGCTGACCCTTTCAAAAGACTAGATGTGACTCTTAGCATTCTGGCACTTATCAAAGTCCAGATATGGTTGTTGTCTTGTTGACATTTTTAAAAGCCCAAACATGGTTGTTGTCTTGCTGATATTTTAAAAAAAAGGCACAGACATGGTTGTTGTCTTGCTGACATTTTTAAAAAGTCTAGACAAGGTTATCGTCCTGCTAACACTTTTAAAATAAAAAGGCCAGATATGGTTGATGTCCTATTAACACTTTCCAAAGACTAGACTATGGCTCTTAGCCTGCTAGCACTCACAAAGTCCAGATATGGTTGATGTCCTGTTGGCACTTTCTAAAGACCAGATTGTTACTCTTAGCTTGCTGGCACTCACAAAGTCCAAATATGATTGATGTCTTCCTGGCACTTTCCAAAGACCAGACGTGGTCTATGTAAGGAAGACAGGGGCTATGTAAGGAAAAGGGTTGGAGCCTAACTCCTACAAGTTCTTCACTGACAAGAGGATCTCGTTGCGCTCCCTCTCGAAGTTGTTGATTCGAGTAAATCGATCGGGATTTTTAGAAATATGCGCTTCACACTTCGCTAGGTCTAAACACGTATCTAATGTACACGACACCCCCCCCCCCTTCATAACTTTCCACTAAGGTTTGTGCTAACTTCAGAGATTTTTCCCCGATCAAGAAGCATTAACCTTCTACCGAGAAAAAAGAGGGCATTGTGAGTACCGTGACCTTTAAACCTAGACTCACAACTCAATGTAATCTAATGCCTACACTTTGCTCTCGGGGTCGGGCCGGCCCAGATTACAAGCAGCCCTAAGTCGGCTTCACAGTCATTGTCAGACAAAACCATGACTAACTAGATGTAAGAGTTTTAAACCCCGTATGGATCCCTAGTCCCAAATACCATCCTACCACATATGGGAAGTTTGTTATAGATAATACAAAAAAGATATTTATCCCCGGATTATCTAAATTTTCAACCTCTTATATCTCAAAAAACATAACCTACGCTTTATAATCTAAATTCTTTAATAAGGAAAGAGAGATTTTATCACTATAATCACGAGATTATCTTCCCTATAATCAAGGACAAATTCAAGTATAAAACATGAAGACTTCCCACGAGGGAAAAATATGCAACTCCAACTGCGATAACTCCCTTCTTTCTCTTCTCCACCTTTGGTCACCTTAATCATCATAGCGGTCAGATGCCAAACTCCGTCGCTAAACCCCTTGCGTGCCTACATCGCGGTCGCTAATGCCTCAAGGTCCATGATCCAAGTGATTTACATTAATGTCTAAAGTTATGCGTCTTACCAAGTTTAAAACTTTCTAAAGTTAGTACCTTATTCAATGGGTACAACTTTAATTAAAAAATTTCTAATGTTATAATAAATGATTGTAGCATTAATTTTAAAAAATATCAATGTTCAATCATTACAACACATTACATAAAATATAACGAAGTCATGGACTAAAACTATGTTCATAATTAGTGTCTCTATGAATAAATAAGAATGATATTTATAGAGAGGCTACACATAGTAGTGTACCAAAATCGCTGGGTGAATTGATGGATTGCCCAGCCTCTACTTCATATATATTGTGGCTCTATATGTATCAAAACCATCTATGTCCAGAATCACCAACCACTGGCAAAGTGTACCTTACCCTTCCCTTCTTCACACTAAGAAGTTAATGGTTCGCCACTGTGAACCGGAGCATTTGCACTTGTCTACTCTTCAGGCTATCTTAGCTCTACCTATCACCATATTTCATCGTCTACTCCGTCTCCGCTCCATGGTCTCCATTTTCCTTCTTTCTCCGCTAATCTACCCTAACTTTCATATGGGTGACCTGGCAGTTGAATATATCCCCACTTATCGCCTAAGCTTCTTTGCCAAACACCTTGAGCAATATGTGGGAAGCCGAGAGTGAGTATCCGGGTCGGGATGTGTTTATATGTACCGTTGATCCATACAAGGAGCCACCTATGGTGTGGTGAACATAGTTTTTTTGTTATCTGGGGGCTATCACTCCAAAGAAGAATAGAGCAATGATGTAGATGGCACCGGCAGGACACGGATGCAAAGCAGAAGAAGATGATCGCAGAGAAGTAGAAGTCAGATGTTGCCCATCATCCTCGTCAACGCTTATCTACATCATTTTATCTCTGGTTGCTCTGACGATATTTAGTTAAAAATCTTAGGAATTTATTTCCTCAGATCCAACGCCTTCTGTAACTAGAGGTCTAGATCAGAATACAAAGTGGAGAGAAAACTAGATTCAAAGTCAGAGAAGAAACGAGGTTGAAAAGTATCTCTCAAACTTAGAACCCATTTGACCTTATAGGCAAAATTATGGGTCGCTGGCCATTAAGAGGATTTTAATTTCTGAAACCGCTATTTAATTAAATGCAAACTTAATTGTAAGAATCTAAAGCAAAATATTATGAATTAAATGCAAACTTAATTGTAAGAGTTAAAGCGAAACGTTACGAATTAAAAGCAAACTTAATGGTTAGAATTTGAATTCAAAATAAACCCGTTGTTTTATTTAGGTAAGCAAAACTAAAATTAATTGGGAGTAAAACTAAATGGGTCGTGTCCCGAGTTGTCCATGCTAAGGGAAGGGCAAATCCACCGATTTGCACTGAAATCGGGCTTTCGGCCCATTCCTTATGCGCGCGAGGCCTCCCATTTTCTCAATCCATGTATAAGCTCATAAATGGGTTTTAATATATAAACTCAAAATCCTTGTCTTTGTTCCATGTGGGACACAACTTTTTATTTTTGTTTTTATTGAAAAACCCATTGTTTACAACAACTCTATCTGTAATAGCTTATGATTAACCGACAAAGAAGTTGTCGGTATATGTAAAGGATGATGGAGGTTCCAAGCTCACTCTCTTTGCTTTCATGGAGGCTGTGCCCTCCCAAACGGCTAGCTTTTGCACTGCAGGAAGAACATGCTGTGGAGGTGTCCCCAAGGCACACTCTTCGGATCCTCCAACACCCAGGTTCCCGGACTGATCAGGGCCAGGTAAACATTAATTCATGCGGATTTATTCTACAGGCTGCAATCTTGTCACGACTTGGAATGATTATAAAGTTTTTGGAATCCGTTCCTTAATACGGCGTTTAAACTATGTAAAGTTATTAACTTTATATATATATATAAGTATATATATATATATATATATATATATATATATATATATATATATCAGGATTCAAAGTGTATTCATTTATTCCAGATGATCAGTGAGTCGCACCTGGCCGGGACTTATCAAGCATTTAGTTCGAAATGTCCGATATCGTGATACCTTCCCGGGTGGTATGAAATTGGTCAAACTCAATATAAATCGGTCAAACTCAGTATAAATCGGTCAAACTCGGCAAACTCGATCGAGTTTTCAAGTTAACTCAGTCAATTCGGATCAATTTTTTTTCTTTTGAATAAAAAAATAATGAAACCCACCTATCCCCTTCCAAATGCAAATATTCAAGACTGTAAAATCAAGAGTTTGAAACTTTCAACTCATAGATGAGAAGATTAGAGAAGATGACCTAATTTTTTAACGAAAATTGACTCAATTTTTTGGCAAAAATCGACCTAATTTTTTCTATAAATCAAGCTTTATTGTTGCAAACAGGCTTTGGTTGTATCGATTTAATCCTTCTTTTTCCTCCTCCACCCTCTCCCCCATTTCCCTCTCTATGTCCCAATATAAGCTTTTCTGTTGTTCTGTCCTTCCCAAGCTTTGGTTGTGGTGCTCGAGCTTTGATTGCAAACGAGCTTTTCTATTGATGTGTATGTTCCAAATTTGCAGCCGCATGTTGTGTCGCAGGATGGCAATAAAATTAGATTGGTAAAGTAAAAAAAGGGGCTTCTACAAGGGTTTGTACGTTGTTAGAATTCATTTGGTAATAGAGTAGGAATTAAATTGAGCACTAAAGTGCATTCATATATAGTGGTAGCATAAATACTTCCCATATTTTAATAATAAATTGAGTATTTTCTATATGATAAAAGTGAGAATCAATCCTATATTTTTTATATTATTTATAAATAAATTTAAAATTCTATATAATTTTTTTAAATGTATTTATTTTTTCAAGCTTTAATTTACTGTAAATATTTTTTTGTAATTATAAAGTTATTTTATATTTTTTTGGATTTTAATATAATATTCTCGTATTGCCCGACATCGACTCAAGATTCCGGTACTCGATATGTCTCGTGACCTCCAAATCGTGGACTCATTCCGCAGATTTTGAAATCCATGATATATATATATATATATATATATATATATATATATATATATATATATATATATATATAGACATCTATTCACTTTCTGTATTCTGTTATTAAAAAGATTCCAGGTTCCGATTTCTCCATTCCATCATTTTACCATTTAGCTAGGCTGCTTCACTTTCTCTATTAATTTTAATATAATAAAAATAAAAAACAAATATGCGTGTAGACGATGTACCATAGTATGGAAGAGAGGGTGGAGAATGTGGTGAAGAGTGGGAGCATAAGTCATTATTATATCACTAAGGAAGAAGAAAGTGAAGCTCTCAGCATGGAACTTCTTATTATCAGTCAGTCGTGAGTAGTCTGTCAGAAAGAGCATGTCCCCGTATCTAATTCGCCCATTCGTAAAGGAATTTTAAACTGGAAATTTTCATTTCCAAGATCATAATTTTCAATATACTTACTTAAAAGCATCATAAATTTGGAAATAATCTTAAAGTATCTTTAATGAAAATTAATGAGTCTGTATACACATTACAAGCCCTGAAGACAGGTACTATTAGAGAATGGCAAAGACAAGGATGTCAGTGGCCATGGGGTGCCAAACCTTGTATACGTCTCCAGAGAGAAAAGCAGAGATTCTCCCCACCATTTCAAGGCTGGTGCCCTTAACGCCCTGGTAAGCTTTACACCTCATGTTTCAACAAAAAATCCAAACAAAATTATTTTTGTCACCCCTACTGTCCATTTTTATCCTTTTAATAATATATCCTGAATTTGACAATTAATTTGTTTAAATTTTGAAGCTCCGAGTATCAGCCACCATGACAAATGCACCATTGATCCTGACCCTAGATAGTGACATGTATTCCAACGATCCACATACGCCTCTGCGGGCGCTGTGCTACCTTCTAGATCCTTCCATGGATCCAAAACTTGGGTACATTCAGTTTCCTCAGATTTTCCATGGAATCAACAAGAATGATATCTATGGTGGTAAAATGAGGCATATCTTTCAAGCACTATTGCTCGGAATGGATGGACTAGCCGGCCCGATGTTTATCGGCACTGGATGTTTTTTCCGGCGAAAAGTATTCTATGGTTTCCCATCAGAAACCCCGGAAATGTACCAGAATTCAGTGTTAGCTACCTGATCAAGTCTAGAAGTTTTGGCAATGGCACACCATGTTGCAGGCCCAAAAGCATGAGAACTAAACCAAATGGGGCAAAAAAGGGTTGACTTACTTCTCTCACTAATTTGTATATTTCACAATTTTTTGAGCATCGATTAGATTCTTTGTTTCTTAAGTATTTTGCAGATAGGTTTCTAGGTACGGCAATTTGTTGAAGACGTGGAACACTGTCGCCTCACGTAACTGAAGGGATGGAAGTCCGCTTCCGATGCACCGACACCCGCCATTTTATGCAAAGTCCGTAGATCGACACATGACACGGACACGACCTGACATTTAGTCGGATACGGTCCGACACGCCACTGGCGACGCTGACCAAACAAAGAGTCAACCGACGGATACGCCGACACTACATGAGACACCTACCGACACATATGAGATATCACTTGACACGCCGAAAGCGTGATTGGCTTTTCATTCTTCACTTAAAAACCCTAACTGATTGGTCCCTTTCCCTAACAAGTCAAATACATAAATACAAAACCATCGAGGAAGAGAGGATCGAGAGTGAGGATTTATCGAGTTTGACGACGAGATTGACACTTCATAACGCCATAACGCCGAGAAAAGGTGTGCACGCCATCGACCGTAAGCAAATCGAAATGTTTTTTTCTTCTTTTTCGCATAACCGGCGATACTGACACATCGAATGACGGGGTTTTTTTTTCACTAGATTGCATTTTTCAATGATTCATGAAAATACCTAAATTAGTGGCTGTTATCAAATTCAAGATTAAAGAATAAAGAAAAAAGTAAGAGAGGAAGAAGGGAATAGGAAGAGGAAGGGGGACTGGGAGCCGCACCTAGGCAGGAAAAAATACGACATCGGTATCGCATCCTTCCGCTACGCTAGGGCAGGCAAAAAGGTGCTATATAGCCACCATTACGCCATACCGAACTTGATTCTGAATGAAGAGAGCGTAGGGACTAGAGTTTGGACCAAAAATTTCCTGCATTTTGGAATTTGGAAACTAAAGAGAGGTGATGGACTTAGGTTGCACTATAGGAACTAGGGAAGTTAGAACCCGGGAGAGTGGGAGGAGCTCCTTCAAAGACGACGCCGGCGTAGTTTCCAAGGACGGGATGCCGCCTTCCGAACTCCCCGATCACGACTTCTTTCTCCCCGCTTTTGTTTTACTTTTCCATTCATTTTCCATGTTTTTTTCTTGACTCTTCCTAAGAAAAGGCCCAATACACTTTAAAGAAAAGGCCCAAAACACTTTAAATATTGTAAATAAAAGGCCCAAATCATTTTAAATAAAAGGCTTAAAATAGATTAAATAAAAGACCTAGGCCCAAAATGTTTTTATTTATGCTTGTGTTTACTGACGCCTACCGCCATTTGCTGTATTTTGTCAAGATTTTGAGATTTCCCCTAAAAAATAGGGAATAAAGTTGATAAAATGAACGAAGTTGGAAGTTGAAATTTATTACCA
The DNA here is from genome assembly GCA_016808115.1 of Tetrastigma voinierianum. Classification (NCBI taxonomy): domain Eukaryota; kingdom Viridiplantae; phylum Streptophyta; class Magnoliopsida; order Vitales; family Vitaceae; genus Tetrastigma; species Tetrastigma voinierianum. Next base: position 266,825 of record JAEQBH010001710.1, read on the forward strand.
ATGCAATTTATTTATTTTTTATTTTTCAAACTTGTCTAATTGCCTTTTATGCATACTGCTTTTGATGCTTATTAATATGAAAATGGATTAGTGGAGAACAATTAGATTAGATTGTTTTATAATTTATTTTGAATTTCAATGAATACAAATATGCAAATTTTATGGAATTAGCCTAATTCAATTAGGGGTTTGTGGATGGATAAAAATTAGATTGATCGGGCTTTGAATAATTTAGATTAATTTAATGCATGATTATTTTTTTTATGATGCACTATACAATGAGTAAAGAATTCAGCCTTCTGCCGATCAACAAAATAATCAAGATGATAATGTTCCATTATGGATGTCTGCCACGAAAGAAGCGAAATTGCAAAGGGGGAGGGGAAATATTACTTTCAATGCAATTTTGTAGACAAACATACAAAGGGTCATATTATAGAGTCAAGGCTCATCTCGCTGAAAATTAAAGGGCTTGCTGCATCTTGTACTAAAGTAAATAAAATGAAAAATTAGCTTCGAGATGCGAAGGGTGACGGAGGAAGTCGAACAAAGGGTGAAACAATATAATCTCGGCAAGTTCCTTTTACCTACATCAAGCAATGCAAAATTTAATTTTGAGAATTCTTCTTCTAGTGCTAGTGTTGCTATTGGATCCAAAAAAAGGAGAAAGCGGGTCTATCGGATCAATAATCGAGAAGGCATTCAATACGGGTGCACGGAAATAGCCGATGCTGAGATAGCTAGGATGTTTTACACCTGGGTTGTCTTTCATCATTCGAAATCCTTATTATGTTTATTTCTTTAAACTGTAAGTCAACTCCGTGTTATGTCCTACCGTGCTATAATGCATTAAGTAACTACATTATTGCATATCAGAGAAGAGTAATATTGAGAATCTCTATCGGTCTTAATCAAGAAGACTCTGGGAATGAGAAAGGAGGAGCGCATTTGCAAAGGATGGGGTGGTCGATGCTCAAAGAAGACTACTTATTAACATCGCGTTTCAGAAGTGGGCCAAATGTTTTTGGTGCCAAATAAATCGTGAAGGGAGACTAAGGACAAGCACTTCTCATAGCCGATTTGTTGATTAACACTTCATACAAGATTGATCCTCAAAAAGTAGTTCGGTTATAATCGATAATGCCGCAAATTGGTAAAGCAAATGTGGACACATTGTGGAAGCAAAGTTTCGTGACATATCTGGGATTCTCTTGTGTGGTCTATACCTCAATCTTGCTTCAAGAATATATGTGCACCATCAACACACCAAGATATGATGATGATGGAACAATGGTTGATCTCTGCTCATGATGCCTTTCATCAAGAATTTCATTATGAATCATGCAATGAGATTGACAAATGTATAATAACTTCATTGCAAGTCAAGCATCAATGCAATATACGCTTTGTTTCAACTATTGTTATGCTTAAACGTGATTTTAAAATAATAAAAAGAGGTTTGGAGTAATTAGTGATAAGTGAAGAATGGAGATGTATAAGAAGATGATGTAGTGAAAGCGAAAAGTTAAGGAAGGATAAATCCTAAATGAAGACTCTTTTGATGGATGGATTATAATCCTCAAATTTCTTTACAATCCCATGTATGAGATGCTTCGATTAATGACACGATAAAACCTTTGCCTTCACAATATTTGGCGGAGTGCGTGGGATTCATGATCGAAAAAGTGAAGGAAGTCATTTATAAGAAAGAAATATAAAAGTTTCACAGAATTCAAGGTATAATTAAGATTCAGCTTGAAGTAAATATTTGAGTTTTGATTGAAAGTTTTAATTATATTTGAACTTATATGAATCGCTTAATTATACTTGTAGGTTTTTCGATATTGTGAATGGAATCTTGGTGGGAAAGATGACTAAAAAGCCACACACCTTACATTCCATAGCTCATTCCTTAAATCCAAGGTATCTTAAGAGTTTAAATTGTAGGCTTGATAATTGAAATATAAATTATATTCTATGAAATTTAACTTTTATAAATTATGTCATAACTCAACTTGTAGTATTATAAATAACAATGGTTTGATGAGTCTCATGACGTTGCTCCACCACATCGAGATACGATGTAGTAAGAGAAAGAAAAAATGTTTTGAGAGATATTTTTCGGCGAAGTTGAAAGGAGTAAGCAGTAAATGAAGAGTATGCTTATTTTTCTCGCATCCATGGAAGATTTTTCTAGCAATGATTCCATCAATGACAGTGGTACAAGAGTCCTATTAAAATGGTGGATTGTTCATGGAACTTCCGCTAATGCTTCAATCTATAGCATTGAAATTGTTAGGACACCTGTTCATCCTCATGTTGGGAAAGAAATTGAGCACATATAATTTCATTTTACCCATGAAGAGAAATGTTGACACCCCAAAAGAGTCGGCGACGGCTTTATGTCCATAACAATCTTCGATCGCCAAGGAGATTCCAAACTATAATGAAGGTGGAATCTAAAATGTGGGACATCGGAGAAGGGCGTTTCACTCAATGGATATAGAGAATGCCGGAATTCTCGAGGATTGCGAATCTTTCTCTGGCGAACCCGAAATGGAAGCCATGTTATTTGATTCAGAAGGAAATGCTAGTCTTTAGTTTTAGTATTACTTATGTTTGTTTTTTAATATTTGTAAGAACAATGTTTGTTTGAACACTTGTTTTTTATTTATCTAAATTGCTTTTTAAAGACAATATTTGTAAGAATAATTATTTTTATTTTATCTTATTATGCCGTGTCCTTGCCGTATCCGTATCCTAGTTTTTTAGACCTACCGTGAATCTTGTCCCGCTGCAAGTAAGGTCGTGACGTCAGTGATCTCGCGGTCCGTGTCCGTGCTTTAGGAAGTCCGTTTATTGTAACCTAAAAGGTCACATTTCTAGGAACTCACCCATCAACCTCCATGATCGAATCAAGCCATGAGATGGCCGCCTGGCCTTCTTGAAGTCAGCTTTATCTAAATATAGCCCAATCACCTATGGGTCCTCGATACATAAGCCTTCTTTCAGGGCTATGTTTTGCTCACTTAACCTCTGGCGATTCATGATTCCAATCACCATCTATGCTTTTCTCCCCGCTTAGTTTGCCTAATTTAACTCCAATATTCCCCTAAAAGTATGCCATCTTATGCATCTATTACCACTAGCAGCAGTGGAAAAATGTATCAGCCTGATCGTTTCAAAATGAAAATACAGCACATATAAAAAGAAAATACATGATTAACATATAATTAAACACCTACTTATGTTATAAATACTATCCTAACTAATTTTAGGTACTATCTTAACCAATTATTTAAGGTAAGATCTTACCAAAGGTAATAAGATCTACTGAAGCTCCAATAATTTCGCCATACCTAATCACGATTTTATTCTTCATTTACTTTTTGTCTTTATTTCTCAAATCAACACTACGAGCATACTTTCCCATCATATTATCCAGCCTGATATCTACTTCAAGACGTAAATTCATATGGTTTCGTTGCCAGATACATCAAATCCTTGGTTTTGGGTGTATGTGGCTCTTTTCCTTGGAGCCTATGGACAAGAGTGTTTGGAGTATATATTATCCGGCGGGTCGATACAAAAGTGGTGGAACTATCAGAGGGCGTGGATGATGAGGGGAATATCAATTCTTACTTTCGGATTGGTTGAATTTCCTGCTGAAGTCCATTGGGATTTCTTCAATTGGGTTTAATGTGACAAGCAAGGTGCTGAAGAAGCAACAGAGCAAGCGATACCAGCAGGGGATCTTCGAGTTTGAGTCGCATCCCTGATTTTCTTTGCTGATAACTACATGGCTGCAATAATCAACTGGTCGCATTCTTATCCTGCATTGTACAAGCTCGGAAGCAAAGAAGAAGATGTGTTTATTCAAATGTGTTGAAGCTGGCTGGTTTTGGAGTAGTGAACTGCTGGCCAGTATAAGGCTGGGATGGTGTTGAGGACAGATAAAGGAAAGATGCCTACGAAGATTACATTCATTTCAATTATTCTTGCATGGGTTCTTTACTTGGTATCCTCCTTTGCACTTTAATGGATATTTTCTCACTGTCTCCACAAATATTCAACTTTTGCTGCTGTAATGTATGGCTGGAAGTGGCTGTGACATCACTTTTAGTTGGTGATTCAAGTCTTATAATAATGTATGGCAGCCCTACTAATGGGCCTGGACCCCCACCAGTTATTTACAATAGAGACTTCTATTTTCCTTTTGGCTTGAATATTGTGCAGGCACACTTTTGCAACACAAAGTCGGACAGATAGAACCAAAAAAAAATATACAATCGTCTTCATTAGTGGAAAAAGAGCTATAAAATCCTTTTTGAAATTTCCTACAGCAAAAAAAACAAACTTCCCACTCTGATCTCGACCTACAACTCTAAGTCCAAGTTGATAGACACTTGGTCGATCTTCAGTCTAGATTCATCGAACTTGAACAAAAAAATACAAAAACATACTTGTTCTTGTGCTTTGATCTATCTCATTGGGGATTACAAGACTCCTAATAATTCTTAAAATTAATTAATTAAGGTTTCTTTTACTGTTTGGACCTCTTTGAATTCAATAATGATACCTTCTTTGTCATGATTTGACCTACAATTCTTCATATTAATAATGCTGATGGCTGGCAAGGCTCAAAGGTCCTACCTCAATTAAAAATTAAAGAACTTATGAGTTTACACTACAAGAAATTCACAGTTTACCGATAAAAATTACCGACATATTAAATTTTGTTGGTAATTATTAACGAAATATTAATACTTATAAAAATAACCGATCAAAGCCGCTCCGTAGACTGCACAGACGCTTGTATCATTTACTAATCTGAATACCTACTTTAAAATTACTACATCAAAAAGTGTTCCGTGAGGTAAATTTTACTCTATAAAGTACCTAATGATCACCCACGGATTTACTGCACGATAGTCTTCGTAGGTAACCACTCATAAAAATTCACAAAGCCATCGACGAAAGTGTTCCGTAGGTAAATTTTGCATCTATAAATTAACTAAGCGATTACCGACATACAATTTACTAACAAATAGTCTTCGTGAGGGTAAATTACACACAAAAAATTCATGCCTAATAAACTAAGTGTCCCATAAGTATATTTTACCTATAAATTATCTACAGATTACCGACTGAAGTTACTGATGGATTGTCTTCCGTAGGTAAATTACACTATAAAAATTCCACGATTGACCGATGAAAGTGTTCCGTAGGTAAATTTTACCTATAAATTACCTACTGACACTTATTTTAATTTACTCTTATAAAATATTTGAAGATTATCCTTAATCATACTTAATTTAATTACACTTGAAAAACAATTTAACATGTATATTATTGTTTATTTAATTATTTTTGAAGATTTTTTAAATATCTTCATAAATTTTAGATGATTTTCAACTTATTAATATTTTTGTCCATCATTTTATTTATTAATTATTATTATATATTTATATATTATTTATTTTTATTTGAAGAATTATAAAATTTATGAAATTATTTTTTTAACATTTTTATAAGATTTTGACATATTTTGGCCTATTTTAGTTTGTAAACCCACATGGGATCATAAAAAGGTCATTCCAAATAAAAATGGGCCGATTCATTTCAAATTTCGCTTTCTTTACCAGAACTCGAATGCGCCTAGTTGACTAATAGGTTACTTGGCCCATTTATCAAATTTTTACTAAGAGGCTTCCCTTCTTTCCATCATTCTTAATTTTGTTTTCTTCACCTCCTACATTTAGCAACCCCTAATTCAAACGCTGCCTCCTCAAATCGTGATTTATTTATTTTTGGCAACAAAAAGCAATCCCTAGTCCCCACTAAAATATACTAATAAATATACTAAAAACAATCCCCCATTGTCCAACCCCACCCCTAGGTCATTCTTCCACCTCCATAATCAAAATAAGAAAACCTCAACCTGGCTTCATGGTTTCATTCATATCCAACCAAAAATCATTTCCTATTCTCCTTCCTCGAGCACCGCCACCCACTCGCCTCACATTATCGCAAGTGGAGGATAGGAGGTTCTTAATAAGATGATGATTTCTAACCTATTAAATATAAATAAATCAATACTTAATAGAAATAAAGTATTATAAAAAATAAACAACTAAATACTTAATACTATTAAGCATTATTTTTCTTTGAAACTAATACTATTAAGCATCATTAAAAAAAGTTATATTAAACACTAAAAACAAACGATGGCGTTTTAGTTGGCATGATGGGTTATTAGAGACTCAAATTGAATTATTAAGATGACAGTAAATAGACATTTAGGCAACGTTTCAATAATTATTGCAAAATGTGTGACTTTGAGAGACGGTGTTTTGGCTGCAACGTACAATGTTTTTTCAAACCTAGAGGTTAAAGGGGGTTCCAAAGTAATATTCGATTGTTATCATTTAAAAAAAATGTTTATTTACATTGTTCAATTATTTTACAAATTAAAGATATTTGAAAATTTTCAAAATCTAAATACCATAATTATTGTCATATTTGTAGAGAAGCTTAATAAAAACTATTGATTTTTTATTAATAAAAAGTATTAGTAATACTAATTCAAATATTTAGTTATTGGAATTTCTTAGGGATGTTAAAAATTTTGATTTTGAAGATTATTGCGGATTATATTTTAATCGAATCTCTAAGTTTTCTTGTCCATAGTCTTATTTCCAAAAAAAGAAAAATAAAAAAGTATAAAAAACAAATGCAACCCGATTTCTTTTTTAGTTTTATTCCAAATCGCTTCGTATGATTTATGGTTTTGTTATTCGGAATGGATTGGATCAGTGGATTTCCAAGGTCAAAGAAGGTCAACATCTCTTGGAAAACGAGCTTCAACTTCTACGAATATAATGCTTTCAGGTTTTTCTTCTTTTCTTTGCTCGCTTCCTTCGAAATCACCCAAATTTTTATTTTTCTAATTGTGTTTTTATTTCTTTGGTGTTTTTGTAAGTTATTTTAGATAAGGGCACAAGATGAAAAAACTAAATTTGGTACCTAATGCTGCAGTATGGCATGGTTGCGGCAAGCTTTAGGGGTTTTTTTTAAGATCTCTGTTTTCCATATCGTTTCTTCCGTTTTCTTAGTAACCAAACGGGGGGCAATGGATTTAGGCTCTCTCCCATTTTTTGAAAGCAAACTAGATCTCTTTGTATATATCCATTTGTAAGCATTTGTTCAGATTTCTCATCCTGCTTTTTGTATCATATCGATGATAGATGAGGGATTTATCGTCGTTTCGCATAAATAAATGTAAATAGAAGGAAAATTATGGATTCCTCGAAATTTTAGATGTTTGGTGAAAGTGGGCCATGCTTGTTCATTATAATCGCTCCAATCGCTTCTTCTTCTCGCATTCGCATGTTCAAGAGGCTAGGTTTAATCCTTCACTTATCTTCTGAGAGGAAAAAGAAATTATAAAGAGGTAACCAAAGGGCCTAACTCTGGGACTATCTTTGAAAAAATCCGCGTATAGTCTTCGAACGCCATAAATCAACACTCAACAAACTTAAAAAGGAAGTGTGTAATATGGAACATAACGGGTGGAGCCTCCTGACGCTAAGCTTACCTCTTGTTAAATGAGTTCTTTTCATTCCTCGGCACATCCAAGTCAATTTCGCCTTTCAACTTTTCGTACTCCAATGGATGTGATATCTAGTAATTCCTTTTATGTGTACAGTTTCTGTGGCCTCGACCGAACCAATTTAGATGCTGAATATGGATATAGCATTTCCTTAAATTATACCAGAGGGGCACCGATATGGGTGGAACTAACCTTAAGGATGATTATACTATCTCTGCCATCGTTAGTGCCAACCTGGCGGCAGTGGTAAAATGTAGAAAATAAAGGAGGAACATTCTGAATAAAGGAAAACTAATGAAGAAAAACGGTGAATGCATCATATGTTAGGTGGTCGAGAGATCGAGGTTCTTCGTGAAAAACACATTGCAAATGCCCCGCCAAGGAGAAGAGCCATCAGATCGGCTTTCGTATGAGGTCTTGAAGAAGCCTAAAAATAAAAATTATAAACCATGAGGGAATTAGACACAAAGTGTTCAAACATTGCTACCATAATATGGATAAAAAAAGCCCATTAGGGTTTCCCCAACTAGAGAGTTTTAGGGTTTTGGTCGCTTACCCCAACCCCACCTCCTCAACCAATCCATCTTCGCCTCTATCATTTCAATACTGCGCACTAATTCTCGAGGGACCAAAATTTGGCTTATAATTTTACACTCTGCTTATATTCAGCATGTTTATTTCTATGTTTATAAATTGTTCTTAATTTAGTGTTTTTTTTTTTCCTTCTTGTTTTTAGAACAAAAAAAAATGTTTTCATACACTTTAACTAAATGAAAGCATTATCTGGACTTTCATGGGATAGATAAAGAATGGAGCAATTATGGAGGTCATCACAAATTAAAGGAACCAAATCTGCCAAAAGGCCCCCTTGATGTCAAGCTCCTAACAAAGAAAAGAGCAGCTGGGGAAGAATACAATATTGAATCCCCAAGAACATAAGATAATAATATAATGTAAAATGTAAAAGTGAATAAAAGTAGAAATAAAATAAAATAATAATAATAATAATTGATAGGGTTTGAAAAATGGGCTCGCAGGCCCACTCGTCAAACCCAAAGGAGAGGCGCGTCCATTGAAGCTTTTTGACTCAGTTTTGACGCCACTCCTGCATCGAAGGAGACAATCCGCACGCTCCGCCTACATGGGTAATCAAGAAAGCCCACACTCGTGCAAACTCAAACTAAATCCCATCGATAAGGGAAATGTAATAATCCCTAACAACATATTGTTCCGTAAATCCAACTAGATCTCACTAATATGAAAATAAGATTAACTACTTATATAGCCACCATCCTCATGATCGCTTCTGATCCCACCAATGAGGAAGAAGGATAATTCTAAATAAAGTGCTCTATCAATCAAATCCGATACCGATAAAAGCAAGAAATATCCTGTCCAATGGGAAAGAATCCTAATCATCATCCAACTAGGAACATATACTCATAAATACCAGCCACCACATCGCTGAGCTGGTACGCCGACACATCTCGCTCCCCACGCCTTCGTAAAGAACCCGACTTAGGGGCATCTGAGCGCCACATGCCCTTCGACCCTTCTCTTGTTTCCTCATAGACGAGAGCAACGCGCTGGCTACCTACAGATCACCCCCAACAGCAAATCTATCTTCGCCCGACGATCTAGAGCTCGTGATCACCACACACTGTTCCAGTTCCTCAACGACCCTTAACACGCCCAACCTACCCGGCTGAGGTCAAGATCATCGCTGACGCCGTTTACGGAACGATGCCTCTTGATAACAAAGATTGATTTCTCGGCCATCGGCGGTATCGACCCTAACACAAGCAAGAGTAACGCCAATCCACTAAGGATGCAAGATTCGCCAAGCGACGCAGCATGCCAGACCTCGCGCCGCTAGGAAGCAACAAGCCAACACTAACGAGGTGGAGGCGCCCTCCGTTTCACCAACCAACGCCTCCCCGATAGAGAGCGAGCAACCTCACCGTGCAAAACGCAACGCCCACGGAGGCGCCGGCAAGCCCAAGAAGGTCAACTTTCCTCTCATGAAGGGCAACACACCCCGGAGCATTCCCGAGGTGTCGGGGGGAACAAGCAGTCCAACTGGGCTTTCGCCAGGCATGGACTACAATCGCCCTCGGAGAGGAGGGCAACGGCTAACACTGGCATGTCGGAAACGAAGAACTACGCCACCCTCAGCAAGGAGTAGGAGAGCAATCATGGGAGCAGAGGTTCAAGAGCTCCTCCAAAGCAAGAGCTCACCAAAGGGCGAGTGGTAAGAGGACGCGTCGCTGCACTACGGATCCGCAACAGACCGAGTCATCACTCATGCCGAAAGCGCCCACTTCCCCTTCCGTACCTAAGTTCGTAACGCCACGCGGCGCACCATGGTGCCGTGATCCGGCCAATCATCTCGTACCATAAAACTAAATGGAGCTGCATGGGTATCAAGACTTTCGCGGCGATGCAGCTTCGCTTATCACATTAAAAGGCCCAAATTGCCCGGGTTTCTTATCGTGCTTCCGCGCCTCATTAGTCTCCCTATTCAGAGAGCTATCCATCAAGGTTTTTCCTCTCACTTCATTGGGGCCAGATTTATAGAAAGCTGTTACCATCTATTGACCATCGCGCAGCTCAAGCAGAGAGTCTAAGGTCCTATGTTCAAAGGTTCAACGCAGAGTCTCTGAAGGTAGATATACCTCGATTTAAAAGTTCAAGCAATCAATGTGATTCATTGTTGATTAGAGTACAAATACCAAAAGAGACTTGATGTTTTCCATCCTAAAATCCCCCAAGCAAGCATGGTCGAGGTGCCTGCAGTGCTGCAGAGCTACATTAACGGCGAATAAGCCCTCATATCCAAGAGCGGAGCTCCTCCACCCATAAAGAAAAGCATGACGTTTAATGAGGACTCCAGCCCCAAAAGACAAAGTGACCTGGAGAGGTCTCCAAAGAAAGATGGAGGAACGGTCCCCCCGGTGCCGCGCGGAAACCTCATAGGATCGCCCGCTCCACCGCGAACCCCGGTAAAGACGACAATGTTATTCACCCCGCTTGGCTCACCCTTAACGACCGCATCGCAGGTCCCGCGGCTACCTAAACTAATACCCTAAGGCGGCCAATTCAAATGAAGTCGACCTCACGCAGCAAGAGACAACATCAACATTACGAGCTCGCCAAGGATTACGTAACCGCGACCTGGGATGATCGTATTACAAATTCGTTAGGGCTGAAATAGCATCCACACGGCATGGGCATTCGACGCTCCATAAATCAAAATCAACCTCAAAATCGTGCTCGTAACTAAGCTCCCGCCCAAGAGTCACCACTCACCACCCCCGATACAACAACTCAAAGACCAATAAATTCTTTGTAGTGGAACCATCGTTGATCCCGTGGAGGATCTACAGGGGGAGGGAACCAAATGCCAAACGAAGAAAGCCCCATTCACAAGAAGATCGTCGCAGAAACAGCGGGCACAAGCTGTCCAACCGCCCTACCAAAGACATCCATAATGTTCCTCCCCACTCACCCAGAGGGATGCCAAGACTCTACGATTTTGACCCCTGGTAATTCGAGCAACTGTGGCTAACAAAACTGGCCCATCGTCCTAGTTGACAACTTTAAGTTCAACCGACATCATCTCGCTCGCCTGAAGCAAGACGTGTGCACCTAAAGCGGAGAGAACGGAACCCGTCAAGATCTATCCCGCGAGGATCTCCAAGAGAGAAAGCATACCCTTGGCCCAATACACCTAATACTCACCTTTAGGAGATCCCATGCCAAAGTAAACGATTTACGCAAGATTCCCCGCTGCGTGACGCCCCATCCGCTATAATATATTGTTAGCGGTGACCCTCCCTAATGCAATAAAAAAGCCATTCCCTCCGCTTACCACATGATGATCAGCTCTACCGTAAGCTTAAGTAGGAATGGTTCAAGGAGATCAACGAGTGGCCAGGGAATGCTACTCAGCATCCATGAAGCAAAAAAAGGTCGATAACAAATCTCCGGGACGAGCCTCGACACGCACCGACGAGGTGTTCACAATCCGACCCGAGCCCCCTCATAAGAGCTTGTAGAACCCTCGTACCGTTGAAGATCTAATTCCTGAACACCTCGCCTACATCAGCTCCCAACTAGCGGAAGACCTCAAAAGCCCTCTCACCCATTTTTTGAGATAGAACAAAGACGTCTTTGCGTGGAAGCAGGCGGACATGGGAGGAATCGGGACCCCCACACACTACTCATAGTCGAACGTCGCCCATCTTTAAGCCAAGAAACAAAAGAGGAGGAGCTTCACGCCATACAGGCAAAAAGCGACCGACGAGGAGGTCGGCAAACTCCTCTAAGCGAGAGCAATTAGAGAAGTGGAATATCCTGAATGGTTGGCTAACGTCGTACTTGTCAAAAAAGCAAACGGGTATGGCGATCAAGATCAATCTCACCGACATCAACAGAGCGTGCCCAAAAGACAATTTCCCTTTGCCGCGGATCGACCTCATCGTAGACGCCACAGCCAGCCATGAACTCCTCAGTTTTATGGATGCCTTCTCCGGCTACAACCAGATCAACATGGACCCAGATGACCAAGAAAAGACCTCGTTCGTCACAGGGCAGGGAACCTATTGTTATCGTGTGATGCCTTTTGGGCTCAAGAATGCAGGAGCTACCTACCAGAGGCTAGTGAACAGGATGTTCCAGAAGTAGTTAAGAACGACCATGAAGGTGTACATAGATGACATGCTGGTAAAATCCACCACTGCCGAGCTCCACATAGCTCATCTGTCCGAGGCGTTCCAGATCCTGAGGAAGTACAACATGAAACTGAATCCAGCCAAATGCGCCGAGACACCGGAAAATTCCTAGGTTTCATAGTCAACCACCGAGGAATTGAGGCAAATCCAGATAAAATAAAAGTTGTGCTCGACATGTCGCTGCCATCAGGTATAAAGGAAGTCCAACGCCTGACAGGACGGATTGCTGCTTTAAGCCGATTCGTATCCAGGGCAAGTGATAAATGTCAGCCTTTCTTCCAAGTTTTGAAGAAGGCCTTTCAATGGGATACGAAGTGCGAAGAAGCATTCTCAGCATTGAAAACATATTTGAGCCTCCCCCGCCCACCCGTAAGCCCCTTCAGGGGCGCCTCCTCACTCTATACTTAGCCAGACGTACTTCGACCAGCGATGTCCTCATCAGAGACAAAGACCGAGTGCAACACCCAGTTTACTATTGCAGTCGTGCTCTGAGAGGAGCGAAGGAGAGGTACCCAAGGATGGAAAAATTAATCTTGGCATTAGTAACCGCAACCCTAAGCTCGCCTACTTCCGTGCTCATACCATGGTTCCAAACGTATCCAGACGGCAAGTGTTACATGTAAACCGCAGACCTCGTGAAGGCTAATGAAGTGGGCCATAGAGCTGACGAGTTCGACATCAGATATAAGTCGAAAACTGCAATAAAAGGGCAGGTTTTAGTAGATTTCGTCATGGAATTCACCTCAGCAGAGCCTGCCGAGAACACTCAAGCAACGACTGACCTACCCATCTGGAAACTTTCTGTAGACGGGGCCACAAACGCACAAGGAAGCGGAGCCGGTTTAATCCTGACCTCCCCAGAAGGAAGAGACATTGAGTATGCGATCATATTCGGATTCCAAGCCTCTAACAACGAGGCCGAATATGAGGACGTCATAGCAGGCCTCAACCTCGCCCATTCACTAGAAATTGACCAAATTTTGAGGTCTACAAATGATCCCGCCTAGTAGTAAGACAAATAGAAGACACCTACGAAGCCAAAAGCAGAAGAATGATCCTATACCTCAAAAAGGTACGGGATTTACTAAAAAAGTTCATGCTGGTCCAGGTCAGACATATCCCCATAGCAGAGAACTCCCAAGTCGATGCCTTGGCAAAACTAGCGACAGCCTCACAGAAGACTCAAGCAGTCAACACCGTCGAATACCTTGCGCAGCCTTCTATAGATCTTTGTGACGCGGAAGTTTCCCAAACTCCGGTCCGAGCTAAGTCGATGGACCCCATTCCGATTACATAATGCACGACGCCTACTCCAACGACCTTCCGAAGAAGCAATCCAAAATCAGGACGAGGTCAGCCAGATTCACTAATCATAAGGGAAGCCTTTATAAGCGAGGTTTCTTCACACCCATCCTTAAGTGCATCGCGGGAAAAAACACTAAATATGTGCTAAGGGAAGTACATGAAGGTGTATGCGAAAAATCATACTCCGGAGTTCTGGGGCACAGTGTGGAAGGTCTAAGGCAGGATACCATCGGGCCCACGATACTCGTGAGATGCGACCGACCTAGTCGAGATGCAAGATTTTGCCAGAGCATGCCAAGATCTCACGCTCCCATCCGAGCCCTGACATCAATTACAAGCCCTGGCCTTTCCAACGCTGGCTCGACATACGGGACCTCTCGCCTCGGGTAGCGGCCAATGTAAATTCATCATCGTTGGAGTAGATTACTTCACCAAGTGGGTCGAGGCTTCGAACCCACAATCAACATAAATAAGATACGCAATTTTGTGTGTGGCGAAACATAATATGCGTGTTTGGTATCCCAAGAGCCTGTATCGACAATGGAAAGCAATTCGACAACGCTAAGTTCGTGGATTTTGTGCCGAGCCTCAGAATTAAGAATTATTACTCATCCCCGAAGACATCCACAATCTAATGGTCGCAAGAAGTCTCCATCGAACCCTTAAGGTCAGATGGAAGACCAAATTGAAGATCTTAAAGGCAAATGGGCAGGAATACCCCGAGGTGTTACGCCCATGACTACGCGTGAAGTCAAGAACCTAGGAAACCCCATTTCGCCCTAACCTGCACTCAAGCAAGAAATTTCGTCGAAGTCGGGTTAAAGTCCCCAAGGATCGTAGCTGGGCGACAAAGGAACACAATGATAAGGCTCTCCGCCTAACTTTGACCTCTTAGATGAAAAGCGAAAGGTGTCGGCATACGACCGAAGATTACCAAAGGAAGACGGCGAGGTATTATAACCAAAAAGTCAAACCCAGAAGCTACATGCCAGGTGACCTAGTCTTGAAGAAGCTCCTACCATCAAGGAAGAATCCAACGCATGGAAAACTAGGCCCCAACTGGGAAGGCCCCTACATCATATCCCACGTCATTAGACCAGGCAATTACGAGCCCGCATTTATGAGGGAAAAAAATTTACAATGCTTGAATGCGGAACACCTTAAGCGTTTTTATCAAGACCTCGGTTTGTAATCCTAAATGAAGCATTATCAATTTTTCTCGTGATGACGATTTGAGCGCTTAACGTTATTTTATTAAACGCCTCAAACAAATGCATATTATGCTCGTAGTGTACCAGCATACAATGTAATGTGAAAGTTCATGGTCAAAAAGGAAAATTCTTTTCTTTATTCCAATCAAATTACACTCAATTACACCGCGAGTGTCATCCAAGACACTGAAGCACACAGCATGCTGGGGCTAAAAAAAAACAGCCTTTAAGAAGGAAAGAGGAAAGGAAAACGAGATGAAAATAAATAAGAAGGCGTAAAGGTGGAAAAGAGGAGAAGAAAAGATGCAGAAAGAGCTTTGAAGAAAGAAAAAAAAGGGAGAATGAGATGTGGAAGAAAAGAAGAAAGGAAGAAAGAGAAGAAAGGAGATGAAGAGAAAGAAGAACAAAAAATAGAGAAAGCGGCACAAGAAATGTACCGCCTTTTCCTCGACGTGAGACTCCCTGTGCGCATGGTGTCCTAGGGAATAACATGACTCTCATAAAGGGGAAACTAGGGAAAAACACAACTCCCACAAGCAGAGGTCCAACAAAACGGAACCAGAATCTTCAGAAGGATCCCCAGTGAAAACGATCAAGCTTCGATGCTCACTGGCAAGCAGATCTCGCTGACAAGACCGTAGTGCGCGTATCACCTCGGCATAAACCCCAAAGCAATGAAGCCGCCATTTATAAGGAAGTACAAAAGCACTCGAAATTCCGCGCAATCGCTTTCCAATTCCCCTCATGAACTAGCATTAAAGACACTCGCAGATCTTTCCAAAAAAAAATCAAGTCAAATGGTCGCACGCAACTACGCTGACGTAGCTCGACTACTCGCACAAGCCACGCAGCCCAAGAGTCGATCAACTCAAAGCTTTTCGTACCCCCACAAGGCCTCGCCCCGGAGCCCAAGAGGCTCGCTTTGACGAGTTTGACTACTTCCCGGCGACAGCCATGCGTACTCTAAGAGTCAACATGTCACACCCCGATTCCCTGCCTCGACCCGACATGATTCAACCTGAGTTCTGTAAGTACGAAACCATAATGGACTCTTTTACCTTATATATATATATATATAGCATAGGCATATATATATATATATATATATATATATATATATATATATATATATATATATATATATATATATATATAACATAATCAAAATATCATATACATATCAAAAGAACTATCACCGGAGTGGTGTCCATCAAAATCTATACACAATTACCGAGTCCCATTCACAAATACAAAACTGTACTTTTACATTTACAAATCAGAGCGCGGAACCTACATGTAGTGAACCCCTACTAGTGTGCTGGCCCAGTAGTATGCGGAAGCTTTCGGACGTCTTCTCTTGTACCTACACGGATTGAAAACCCGTGCTGTTTTTTACACTTAGCGGGAAACATATGTTCTCCTTGATATACACATTTAAATCATAAAACACAACAAATATCGTAATCTGTCATGTGATTCATATAATGAACTTATACAATTACTTAAGCTTATAACAAACTTATGCTTATTCCTGATCTCCCATCGGAGTTACAGCTTATTACCCGCATTCTACTACAAAGGTGCTTCGTGTACTCAGTATTCTTATCTTATACTTGCTCTCGTAACTTCTTACACTTATAGCAGACTTATTCTTATTCGGAACTTATACTTATAGCATTCGGATCTTATACCTATAGCAGACTTATTCTTATTCGGAACTTATACTTATAACATTCTGATCTTATACTTACTTAGATTTTACACTCATGGCAGACTTATTCTTATTCCGATCTCCCGTAGGACACAGATTTATTCAAATTCCTTACATTCAAACTTATACATATACTTAGACGGAGGTACTTATCACGCACTCATACCTCCCATTCATCATATATCGGTCTCGCAGCCTCGTAGGGAGTTACAGAGCTTACACTTATACAGAGAAACTTATACACGTACTGGTACTTATATCTATCTCAGATCTCCCGTAGGAGTTTACAGAACTTATACTTATACCGAGGTACCCTTAGGTACTACAAAACTTATACTTATACCATAGGGCTTATACTTATACTACGGAGATTATACTTGTTTGGAGGCACCCATAGGGACTACAGAGATATTACGGAACGTATACTGGTATTGCGGAACTTATCCTTATACGGACGTACCCTTAAGTACTACTTGTTCAAATGTCCCAAAAGACACATATTTGTGCTTATATCAAACTTATATATTTAATTAAAAGTACCTGTAGGTACTACTAACTTATACTCATATCGGAGTACCCTCGTGTTACCATCGAGTTTATCCTTATCCCGAGTTTATACGGAGATACCCGTAGGTACTACGTAGATTAATCTGGGGACATGTATACCCGTGAGGGTACTATAGAAATTAATCGTATACGGCACCCGTGAGGTACTACGTAACTTATACTTATACAGAGATACTTTGTATCTTTATACTTCTGTACTACGTAGCACATATCCTTTTCTTACTCGGACTATACCGGGTATTACTGAGCTTATTCTTGTACTTTGGATCTTATTCTTGTATTTCGGAGCTTATACTTGTATTACGGATATTATACTTGTCTTAAGGATCTTATACTTGTGTTACGGAACTTATACTTGTCTTACGGAACTTATACTTGTATTTCGGAGCACATACTTGTATTTCGGATCTTATACTTGTATTTCAGATCTTATACTTGTCTTACGGAACTTATACTTGTGTTACAAATCTTGTGCTTGTATTATGAGACTTATTCTTATATTACAGAACTTATACTTATATTACCGATACAGAAGTACCCGTAGGTACTACAGAGATTTTACTTATACAAAAGTACCCATAGGTACTACAGAACAGATACAAAGGTACCCGTAGGTACTACAAAACAGATACAGAGGTACCCGTAGGTACATTCAGATCTTTACCATATTCATTTCTTTCCTCTTATTCTTTATTCAGAGTCTTATCATATAACTGTTGGATTGCCTAGACCAGTAATACGGAATGAGTAGAACATAGCACAATAAGTACCCGAAGGTATAGTACAATACTGAGGTGTCGTAGCACAAAGGAGTGTCGGCTATCACAAAAGAGTGTCGTCAGACCCAACCGAGAGCACCATACTAATGTGCCAAAGCACGGTCAGAGAGTGTCGTCGCACTAATCAGAGAGTACCGAAGTACTAATGTGCTGAAGCACGGTCATAGAGTGTCGTCGCACTGATCAGAGAGTACCGAAGTACTATACGTGCCTACCCACGTATCAGAGGTGCCATGTCATTCAATAATTGGTCTTAGGCAGTTATACAATTATACGTGTTCTCTGAGCTTATCATTTTATTCTTTCTTCACTTCCCTCTACATATCAAATCTACATATATTGCTATTTCTTGGTCATATCTATCTCTTTTCTTATCACATATTCCAATTGACTTTAACCAAGCAATTAGTACACTTGGTACAACAATCAAATTTTCAGATGTGGATACCGAATGCCATTAAATAGAATATGGTTAGATTCTAGACTCAATGATCTTTCCATAGAGTTCAAGAACACTCAAAATGGAGCTCTATCGAAGAAGTTATGCACATTGCAAGCTGGGAAAAAAATCAGCAACTTGCAGCAATTATAGTAGCAGCAGCAGCCACTGTCTTTTGTCATTTTAGACTTATTATAAGCTCAATATTGTATCAAGATATATATGGATGGATTCTAGACTCAAAGGGCTTTCCATAGAGTCCAAGAACACCCAAAACGGAGTTCGGACGAAGAAGTTATGGTCGTCCGAAGTTGGAGGATTGACATTGTGCAGGGGCTACGCTATAGCGTGGGATGCACCCAGCCACGCAACAGCGTGGCTTCCACGCCCCGGCGTGCCAGAGAGCTCCTTGGCAGCTCCGGTACACGCCAGTTTTTGACCCGAAACCATCCCGGAACAGCCCTTGTCCACCGGCCACATTATCCTCCCAATTGAGGCCACAAAACATACCACGAACATGGTACCAAACATGTCAAAAACACGGCATAAAACCATCTTACAATCAATACCAAAATCACACTAATTCTATACATGTAACTATTTTCCTATCATTTGTGCATTTCTAGCATGTTTTGTCTAATCGGATATTTCTTAATCTCATGTATTTCTATCATATATTCATTTCATATATTCCCATATTCATATGATTCATCTATTCATATCATATTATCTAGTCATATATATTCTTATTCTTTATCTAATTTATATCCTTCAATACAGTTCGGGACTGCCCAAAAGCCAGTCCCAAAAGTTCCAATATTCAGTCCCACAATTTTGGGATTAAATCACACGGCCTATTACGGCCCCGAAAACAACCTATGCCATTACATGGCTTTTTATTCAAAGTAGGGAAATTCCTTACCTCGTGGAGTTTGACGAAACTCCAAGATTTTGGTACCCACGCGTAGCTTGCGATGCGTGGATCAACTTTGTCTCTTGGTCCGACCAATTCTGACCGTCAGAACACCGTAGATTTGAGAAAGTATCGAAACTTAGGATTTTCCTAATTTCTTACTTGAATTCTCGGCGAAATTTCGTGTTTTTGGTACTTACGCGTAGCCCTCGTCGAGTGGATGAACTTTTGTTCTTGGCCCGACGAATTCCGACGGTCGAAACGACATATATCGAAGAGAGAAGCGAAGAAAATAAAAAAATAAATTTTATCTTCTCTCACTCTCCATCTCTATCATAGCTGCCGGCTCTCCTCTCATATATATATATATATATATATATATATATATATATATATATATATATATATATATAAAGCTTGCTGTGGGCCTACATGCCCCTTTTGTCCATCTCGATCCATTTTAGCTTCAAACAGACTTATTTGCCTCCGGTTTCAATTTCATTTTTACTTTCTGCAAATGGACATTCTTTAATCCATTTGACATTTTTCGATTTTCTAAAAAACTCTGCCAGGTCCACTCGACGCCTGTCTTCTTGAAATTCTTGAAAAATCCGACTGTTTCGGA
The DNA here is from genome assembly GCA_016808115.1 of Tetrastigma voinierianum. Lineage (NCBI taxonomy): Eukaryota > Viridiplantae > Streptophyta > Magnoliopsida > Vitales > Vitaceae > Tetrastigma > Tetrastigma voinierianum. Next base: position 286,720 of record JAEQBH010001710.1, read on the forward strand.
ATTCAACGAAATTCACATGGGTGACTATATTTCGCGAGACGATTCCAACGGTGATGTCCGTTTCATCATCCGAGATCTAGAAATTTTCCAGAATTTTCCAAAGCGACAAAATTACCATTTTGTCATTTTTCATAAAAGTGTCATTTTTTTCGAACGAATACAATTTTTTAATTTATTTTATACCCTAAACATGTTCGAAACAAATTTAGGGTATATTTTAGGTGTTACAGATCGGGTCCAGCTGAAACTCACAAGGCCTCAACACCGGGAGCCTAGTAGCTCACTGACGAGCTCACTACTCCGGCACAGCCATGCAACTTAAGAGTCATATCGCCAGTTAGCCCATAAGGCCTCAACGCCTAAGCCCAAGATTCAATTTGAAGAGCTTGACTACTCTCAAGACAAACAGCAGGTGCACTAGAGTCAAATCCGTACTGTGCTTTTCATCCCACAAGGCCTTAGCGCCCGGGCCCGCAAATTCGCTTGATCGAGCTCGACTACTCCGCACATGCCATGCAAATTTAAGAGTCATATCACCAAAGCCATCCCACAAGGCCTCACTACCGGAGCCGCAGCTCGCCTTTGATGAGCTCGACTACTCGCATAGGTCATGCACCCTAAGAGTCGACGCCAGCTTTCAACCCCACAAGGCCTTAGCGCCCTGAGCTCGCAGAGCCTGGCCACGAGTTCGACCACTACACGTGCCATGCACCCTAAAAGTCATATCAGCTCAAGCTAACCCACAAGGCTCCCCGCCTCCGAGCCTAATAGTCAGCTTTTGACGAAGCCGACTACTTCCTCGCACGTGCCATGCGTACCTTAAGAGTCGATCACCAAAGCTTTTCAGCCCACAAGGCCTCAAAGACTGAACTCCGCAGCTCGGGCTGGGACAGAGCCTGACGCACTTCCCGGGTGATAAAGGCCATGCGTACTTAAGAGTCGGATCGCCTCAAAGCCACCAACAAGGCCTCGCGCCCGGAGCCCAAGAGCTTTTCCGCCTTTGACGAGCTCTCGACCACTCCAGACAAAGCCATGCCGCCTAAGAGTCGATCGCCTAGCTTTCACCCCACAAGGCCCTCGGGGCCTCCTGAGCCCAATAGCCTGGGCTTGACTGATTCTGCACTACTCCGCACAAGCCATGCGTGCTAAAGAGTCAGTTCAGCTCAGCTTTTAGCCCACAAGGCTCCGCCGCCTCGGAGCCCGCAGAGTTCGCCTTGACGAGCTTGACTACTCTACACAAGCCATGCAGCTCCTTAAGAGTCGGACGGCCAGTTTATCAGGCCCGCAAGGCCTCAAGACCGAGACCATCACCAGCTTTGACGATCGACTACTCTGCACAGGCCATGCAGCCTTAGAGTCAGATCAGCTCAGGCTATTCAGCCCATAAGGCCTCAGTGCCAGGAGCCCGACAGCTCAATTTTGAGAGCTCAACTGCTCAACTCTAGCCATACAGCCTAGGAGCTGCTCAGCACAAACGCTCAACTCAGGCAATGTAGCCAAGAAATTAATCCAGTTCATGCAGAACAGCGCGAAATGCATAAGTAGAGACAAAAGTGATAAAAAATAACATTTATTAAGGAAAAGGCTACATACGTTCTGGGTCCCAGGCCCAGCAAAAAATAAATAAGACAAAAACCGACATCAATATGCACCGGCGATCAGGCATCAAAAGGAGGAGCAGAGGGTGAAGAAGGGGAGTGGGCCTCAACGGGGGTGTCCGGTTCTCCAGAATAATCAGCAGAGTTGAAGTCCAGGGATGTAAAAGTTGAAGTCCAGGTCGAGGTAAGCATTAGCAGCTTTCCTCTGAAAGGCAAGCCACCTAGAAGCCCATTGAGTACAAGCCTCATCCCTCAATCTTCCTATAACTTCATCTCACAGAGCAACCAGAGTTATTTGTTGATGAAGGTCCCCACGCAGCCCCCGGCACTCCTCAGTCAGGCGTTCCGCCGAGTTTGCAGCCTCGGAGGCCTCACGACGAGCCTCATCCAATAGCGCCGTCTTATCGCGCAGTTCATCTTTGACCGCACGTAGCTCTTCCTTAGACTCCCGCAACTCGCCCTAGGATGTGAGAAGCTCATCCCTAACCATCTGAAGCTCATACTAGGCAAATTGCAGCCCGTCCCTAGCCTTTAGCAAGTCATTTTGTGCAAACCGCAACTCATCCTGAACCACCTAAAGCTTCGCCTTCTACGCTCAAGCCGCTTTCAGCCTCATCTTTCTACTCCTACCCGAGCACATGCCGACATGGTATGTGTAACACCCTGAAATATACCCTAGCAGTTTTCGGACTTGTTTAGGGTATATTAAAAGCTAAATGGAATTTTTCGAAAATAAAACGAGAGACCCGGAATTAATAATAAAGCTAAGGATAAATATGTAATTTACCACTTGAGGACATAAATGGCATAAATCAATAAGTTGATATGCAATTATGGAAATTATGAAAAGATAGGATGCCAAAAATAGAAATTTAATAAGTTAGGGTGCAAATAGAAGAGAAATGGGGGACCAAAATGCAAAAATGAAAAGTTAAAAGCAAAAATGGGTTTTTAACTTGGCCAAACATGGCCTTAACAAAACATCGGATTTAAGACCAAAATTGGTCTCCAAAAAGAGAGAACTGTAGAGAGGGAGAGAAGAGAAGGAGAGAAGAAGAAGAAGAGGAAGAGGAAGAGAAGAAGAAGAGAGGAGAAGAAGAGAAACCAAGATCAAAGGTATGGAACTAACCTTGTGTATGAATTCTAGTATGGATCATATGGATTTTGTATGGAATTCTAGAAAAGTTTATGAGCTCCAAACCTAGGGTTTTGTTAGGATTTCTTCCTAACCCTAAAATTCTTAAAAGTAAGCTTGGTAAAACCTTAAATAGTACAAGAAGCATATGAAATCCTCTCTTTGAGGATGGATTCATAGTTCAATGGCAAGTAATTGAGTTAGGGTTTAGAATAAACCCTAACTAATCTTCATGTTAGGGTTATTTATGGGTTAGGATCCATATTATAGTTGGTTTGAGAGTAATTCATGATAGGTTTTTGAAGTAAAGATAAGTATTGAAAGAGGAATTGAATAGAAAAGAGGTTACAAGAGGAATAGGAAATGGTTTTTATGTGTGTAGGAGGTATGGAGTTGATTGGGTAGCAAAAATATGGAAAAATGAGAGAAAAACACACATTCTGGGCATTTTTCGGTGACATGTACCGATACACCTTGAACATGTACCGGTACATGTTAGGTTCTGGTCATTTTGGGCCAACATGTACCGGTACAGGTCAGGGGTGTACCGGTACATGTAATGCTCTGTTTTCCTGTTTCGACCAGTTTTCGTATTTTAGCCATAACTTGCTCATTTCTTATCCGATTTGAGTGATTCAAGTGAAATTAAAATAGACTTCAAGGAGAACCAAACATATAGAAATAGGCATCATCAAATTCTGATTCTAAGTGGCCCAAAAATGCATTCAAAGTGGGGCCATGTTCAAACCAAATTCTGGTTTCAGTTTTGAACATAGAGTAGTCCCGGGTGTCTAGGTCGTATCTTGAGTTTCTACAGCCCGATTTGTCAAGTGATTCCAGTAGTTGGAGTAGAACCCTTAGCACCTTAGCTTTAAAGGAGTAAGAAGAACCAGTGTCAATTATGGAGACAAGACACTGGAAAAATGGGTATTTTAATAGTCCTTAGTGTAATATCGATAAAATGACTAGTTGGCATGAAAATGCCATAACTTGAGTTTGGATAATCCAATTGGAATGATTCCAATTTCTAAATAAAGTAGATTCATAGAGGAATAAGAATACATAGGTTTCATAATGTACAAGTATAGAAAGGTATAGGGATATGTCATAAGATATGATAGGTATAAGTCATAAAATATGATAAGATATGATAGAACATGTCATAAGATATGATAGTCTAAAGTACACGAATGATAGGCACATATGCATATAAGATTAAATGATATGAATATATGATAGACATACCAAAATGAATAAGAGGGAATATGCTAGGAACACATGATAAGAAATGCAGAAATGCTAAGAACGATAGAGATAAGTAAAAGATGACCAAGCACAGGAATGAGTACATGTACACGAATAGGTATATATATGAATATATGAATGAGTAAAAGTATACATGATAGAAATATAGAAAGTACATGAATAGCTAAATCCTAATAGAAACGCATAAAGGATATGATGTATAAATGATATAAAGAGATATGAATATAGAAAGCTATATATGAATATATAAATACAAGAGTGCATAACTACATTCATGATATATGATAGGATTACATATATGTTACGAAGACAAAACTAAATTATAGAAAAAGATATGAATATATGTATTATAAAGATATATGAGAACCGTAATATGAAACTACAGATATGAGAACGAATACAGAGTAAAGTAATGATAGTATATGCATAAGCAATTATGATAATAACAGTTATTCCATGCGCAGAGATATGCACAAAAACGTAATAAAGTTGATTACTTGGTTCGGCTTAGAACCTGGTAGAGGGATAGATAGGCATGCCTATAGGAAGATATTAGCTTGGTCGCTAGCCAGATACATAAAACGCATATCGAGGCCCCATTTGGGTCGATGACATAGATCCCGTTTGGATCAGGTGGCCCCGAAATGGTCACCACAATAGACAGAGATCACTGTTTCGTACAGTGATAGTACCTTTGGGTACACATAGACAAAGATCACTATCTCGTACAGTGATAGTACCTTCGGGTACACCCAATTATTTCTCGAATCCGCTTCTAAGGTATTTGCAGGCATGAATATAAAAGAAAAGGAAAAGTATACATAAAGGAAATGTATATGAAAAGTATATGATATGATATGATATGAGAAGCATGGCCTTGCTATGCGATGAAAGTACACATAGTTACAAGAACAAGAAGTACAAAAGATGAATTGATAGAAAATATATATAAACACAAGAAAAGTACAAGTATGAAAATATATGGAAGTAAATTACATAAAGATAAGATGAAATGAAAGTATATGATAAAATATGCAAGTATTACGAAATCACATTGCTGCTGAATGACAAACATGACGAAATTCTCTCTTGAATTTGTCGTGAATGTCAATTCTATAGTCAAAGTGAATCATATCAAGCGCGAATCACATTGCTATTGAATGACAAATGTGATCGAGATTCTTCGAATAACTGGCCGTGAATGTCAATTCTATAGTCAGAGTGAAAACGCAAATGCAAAGTATATGACAATACAAGATTGTATTATAAAATATATGATAAAACAATATATAAGAAATGAATAGTATAACATAGGCGTATAGCCACTACATGAAAGGAGACATGATATGTAACCTGAAAAAGAATAGGAACATTGAAAAGACATATGACAAGCGTGAAAGATGAACACATGATAAGTATATGAATATGTAAAGTATAGAAATAGGAATACAGAAAAAGTATAGATAAAGGATACATAAAGACATAGAACACAAATGTAAAAGATTGACATGCAATAGGAATATAAGACGATAAGGAATTAAAGTTATATAAATATGCATGGGGACAGATGATATGCATATGTATGTTGTGCCACGCCATTGGTGGTTGTCCATGCTTATGTTCCCACTAAGCGTAAAGCTTAGCACGGGTGTTCAATCCGTGTAGGTACCGAAGAGGAGGCTAGAGGACGTGACATTCCACACGCATGCATCGTGGCCGCCTCAGAGATAGTGTTCACTCAAATTACTGCTCCACAATCTCCGATGTTTTGTAATGTAAATCAGACATGTGTGTTAAATGGGACTCTGGATATGTGTATAGAATTTTATGGACACCACTCCGGTGGTAGTTCTTTTGTATATATAAATTATTTTTGTTATTACAGAAATTGTTTGTATACCCACAGGTATAAGTACAGCTATAAGTAAGAACAGGTCAATGAGAGTCCCAGTATATAGTATACAGTATATAGTATTGTATAGATAGTCTCACGCCCCGGACTTCGGTTCGACTCGCCAATCGAGTCGGATCGAGATCCGGCGGGCGTGACAGTATGCTTCAAATCAAATTTAAGCTTCACTGCCTCCTCGATCATACGCCGCACCACCCGCAGCCGCCCGCCGATGTGGGCGGAAGCCACCCCTCGCCTTGTAAACCCGCGCTGGGCACTGGGCTTAGTTTGGTCTTTTGGTCAAACCTCCTTCAAAATGAGGCCACCGCCATCCAACGTAGAATCAATATCCAACGCAAGATCAACACTCAACTCAGAATGGAACCAAACACGACAAGATATGGGAACTTACAGAGGCAACCCCTTGAGGATAGAGCCAAAGCCTCATCAACGGGCAACACGCTCGACCTCTTGAGATCAGAATCCTTAAGAATGGACGAGACCGCGCTCGCCGCGAAGTTCCGGCATCGGCAGCCAAGGAGTTGCCATCTCCGCTAGTTTCGGATTCCTTCCTCTTCAATTCTTCCGCCCTCGGAGAAGGTGGCCTAACACTCTTCGCAGTGCATTCCGCATGCGGATGGGCAGCATCCCGCCCCGAATGGCCGCCAACGGCTCCCACCGAGGGACCTTTGTCTCTCACGCCAGACCCTCGAACGAGGTCGGCGAACTCAAGACTTAAGGAGCCCTCGCCTAAGCAACAAATACCGCCTCGACTTTCGAACATGGGTAGACGGAGAAGAGGAAGACGCCCCTAATTTCGGAACCTTGACCAAAGCCGACCGATCTTTCTCAACGGAGTCTAGGGTTTTTTCATTTCACACTCCGAGGCTTCTCGGCGACGACCGTCCAACCGAGCCGTGCTTCCTCCTTTAGCTGGTTCGGCAAATGTAAGGCCCGATGGGAGAGACTTTCATGGTGGAATGAGGCGAAGGCCTCAAAGCAGCAGAGTGGGCTAACCTCGAGCTCGAAGGGCCAGGAATATTCGACTTAATCAGCTCCGCGTAGGGGCGAGGAGGACACTCAGCCAACGCCAACACTATGACGTTATCTTCGACGCTGAGATCGATTCGAGCGCCTGAGAGGCATGTAGACAGTGCAGAATTAGAAATACCCAATGACCCCATAAAGATTATACAAAAAACAAAGCAACACTACATAGATTCCTGGTGAATCCAAGCAACCTAACGCCTAGGTGTCGCCCACTTCAAGAGGGTCATATTCCCAATTGCGGCCGCTAACAAAGAAGTAGCGTCCCTTCCAAAGCCTTTGGGAAGAGGGAAGATCGAAAATCACCAGAGGAGTGTCAGAACGCCTGGAAAAATAGAGGAATCCCTCAGCGATTTCCTTCGCGCTAAAAAGGTAAAGGAACAAAGCTATACTGGGAACACCAAGTCCCCTGTCCCTAAAGAAAACCAATAAGCCAACCAAGATACCCCAACCATTGGGCGAGAGCTGAGAAGGACAGACATTGAAGTGCTGCAAAACCCCTTTTATGAAGGGATGCAGAGGAAAACGAAGACCATTATCGAAGGCCACTTCAAAGAAGCACACCATCTTAGGCACAAAAACCACATAGGAGGTCAAAACGTCATGGGACCACACCGAACCCAAAAGCGGAGGCTCCAGAACGCCCTCGGAAAAAGGTGGCCCATATGAGGGACTGACCTTGCTAGGACCCACAGTTAAAGCATGCTGAACGGCGGATTTCAGACTCGACTTCCCCCGTGAGATATTTAATCGTAGTCTACTCTCCCCCTTACCCTTGTCCAAAAGGAAAAAGAGGCGCCTGGGCATCTCAAAGTTCAACCCCCGGCCTAACGGTCGTAAGGCTCCTATCCGCCCCGTAACTAGCAATAGCCCAAAAGAGTCACCTCCAATACGCCAGAGAAGAAGAGCGACCGGACCCATGACGAAAAGCAAGTAATGAAAACAAACTCGTCAACCTAACCCTAGCGCCTCGTCACATAGTCGAAAGAGACCAAAGAGATAAAGACGCAATGTCCCGTGAATAAACGGAAAAGCAATCTCAGAAAACGCCGAAAAAGACTCCTCACAAAAGGGTCGACTAAAACTAAGGGAAAGTGAAGTACGAATCCTCGCTCGAGAGGAAAGAAAGAGGTTTCGTGGATCAGGCAATATGCAAGACAGGGAGGTCTCAAGGGAAGAAACGTATGAAAACCGGAAAGAAATGGGAGAGATGAGCTCGAAACCAAAAGAGTCATCTATCGCAAGACGATGACTCGCGGATCAAGGCTTAACTAACCCAACCGAGCGCACACGTTGAAATCGCGATCCAATACGAAACGCATACTCTCGGCTTCACGCCATCACGAAGGGTCAGGGGCAACTGATAGGGTTTGAAAAATGGGCTCGCAGGCCCACTCGCCAAACCCAAAGGAGAGGCGCGCCCATTGAAGCACTCAAGCCTTTGGCGCCAGCCCAGAATGAAGGCCCAATCCGCACGGCCCAAAGGCCGGTTATGGGTAATCGAGAAAGCCCACATTCTGCAAATCAAACTAAATCCCATCGATAAGGGAAATAGAATAATCCCCAATAACATATTATCCTGCAAATCCAACTAGATCTCACCAACAAGGAAAATAAGATAATTCACGATATAACAGCTCACCCTGCGGATCAAGCCGGATCCCACCAATGAGGAAGAAGGATAATTCTAAATAAAGTGCTCATTAATCAAATCTCGATACGATAAAAGCAAGAAATATCCCGCCCAATGGGAAAAGAACTTAATCACCATCCAACTAGGAAAAACATCTACTATAAATACCAGGCCACTCTATCGGTGAAAGGTACACAACACATTCGCCCTCTGCGCTTCTCCTTTCTTTCGTAAAGAAACCGACTTGCACGAAGGCTACACTCCGCGAAGCCCCCGCGACCCTTTTTCTTCTTTTTTCTTGTTTTTGTAGAGGAGAGCAAAGCCAATGCCTGTAGATCAGCCCAGCAGCAGTCTATATCCGGCTCGATGATCCAGAGCCTTCAAACCAATCCACAAAAGCCTGGTTCCGGCCCAACGACCCCAACACGCTCCACCCCAAATCCAGCGGAAAAACAAAGATCATCACAGCCACCTGCCAAGGCATTGATGGATCGGGTCGGCCTATCTATATATATTCAGGGCTCAATATTATCAACCATCCATCTCCCCGACTTTCACTAAGCCATGACAAAGTGTACCAACCCCTTTCTCTTCACCAAGATGCTTACGGCCCATGCCTCATAAAACCCCGAGCATTTCCTAAGCCGTCACTCGTGCCATATTAATCCTACTCTATCAAGCCATTTCATCGTCTACTCCACTCCAACTCCATGGTCTCCATCTTCCTTCTTTTGGCTGATTCAGTCCTAGCTTTCATGTTGAAGACCTCACAGGTTTTTCGCATTAGGTTTCAAATTATCCGCCGACTCGCACGACTGGGAGTCACCCGCCTCAATCCTACCACACAGTTCGAGCACCGTGATAATTCTCCTGATGAAATCGATCAAATTTCTGCATAAAAATCGATCAAACTCAGCCAACTCGATCGAGTTTTCAAGTTAACTCGGTCAACTCGAATCAATTTTTTTTTTCTTTTGAATAAAAAAATAATGAAACTCAGAGATCCCCTTCCAAATGCAAATACTTCAGATCAGAAAAGCAGTTTGAAACTTTCTAACCTATAGATGAGAAGATCAAAGAAGAGAATCCGATTTTTTCTGACTAAAATCAACTCCATTTTCAAAGCAAAATCGACCTAATTTTTCTACAAAATCAAGCTTATCACGCAAACAAGTTTTGTTGTGTCGATTTAATCCTTCTTTTTCCTTCTCCAATTCTCTCCATTTTGCCCCCTTTCCTTCCATGTCCTTCTTGATATAAGCTTTCGTTGTTCTGCACTTCCCGAGCTTTGGTTGTGGTGCTCGAGCTTTGATTGCAAACGAGCTTTTCTGTTGATGCGTATGTTCCAAATTTGCAGCCGCAGGTTGTGTCATAGGATGGCAATAAAGTTAGATTGGTAAAGTAAAAAAAAAGGGGCTTCTACAAGGGTTGTTACATTATTAGGATGAAATATATTAGTATAAAATTCATTTAGTAATGGAGTAGGAATTGAATTCGAGTTTATTAAAGTGCATTATATATGGTATGGCATGACATTTAATATCAAATTGAGTATTTTCATATGGTAAAAGTGAGAATCAAATCCCACATTTTTTTATATTATCATAAATAAATTTGAAATTTTATATAATTTTTAAATGTGGATTTATTTTTTCAAGCTGATTTAATTGTAAATATTTTTTTGTAATTTATAGAAGTTATTTTATATTTTTTCGGGATTTTTTAATATGCATGACTTCTGTCGCCTGCTACTAGACTAGAGGCTGCCAAGACCAAATATATCTCAGACCCTCCGAAATGCACTACCTACATCGCGACTTTGAACCATGTTTCACATCCATGTATCCAACTTATTGTCGGTTTTCATTGATCACCTTGAACATTACATCAAGAAGGAGGACTGTCCGGAGCTGGATGTGTTTTATATGCATTGTTGATCCATACAAGAAGCCACCCATTGTTGTGGTGAACACAGCTCTATCCGTAATGGATTATGATTATCTGACAGAGAAGTTGTTGATGTATGATTTTCTGATAGAGAAGTTGAAGGTATATATATCCGATGATGGAGGCTCCAAGCTCACCCCTTTGTGCCTATAGAGGCCACGGGTTCACCGCCCATTGGTCGCCTTATCATAGTAGTCAACAAGGTTTTGGAGAGGTGTCCAAAGGCACATTTTGGATCCTCCAAAACCTCGTTCCTGCAGAGATCGATCAGCTTCAAGTAAACTTGAAAACTTGAATAAGCTAAAATTATCAAAATAATTGTTAGTGAATTAAGAGTTGTTGTCTTTGTTGGTCTTCTCGTTTCATTTTGTAGCGTCTTAGTCTTTAGGAGCACTAGTTGCTATCTCTGCTTTCGTGTCAAATTAGTTGTTTTTTTAGTCAATTAGTTACGTAAAACGATAGTGGGTTGCATAACTAAGGAATTCGATTGAGTCATTGTATTTTTATTCTGCATTTTACTTCGAACAATAAGTAGCTTCCTTTTTTCAGTTCTATTTCTCTTTGTCCATCTCCTTCCATATAACAACAGTGGTATTAGAGCTTCCTTGATCTAAGGGGCTGTGAGAATAGCCGAGATAAGGATTGAGAGGTAAGTTTGAATTCAAAGAAGCTGAGTGAACATGGAAGCAAGTTTGAGCAGTCTCTCTGCCCTAGCTCCACCAGTGTTCAATGAGGAGAACTATCAAGCTTGGGAAGTGAAAATGCAAGTCTACATGGAGGGTTGTGATTACTGGGAGGCAATGAAGATGACTATGAGGTGGCTGCACTTCATGGCAATCCAACCCTTAATCAAATCAAGCATCACAAGGAAATGAATACAAGAAAATCCAAGGCTAATGTAACGCCCCAAAAATTCCCTAGTATTTTTTTTATTATTATGTGTTTAGGGTATAAAATAAAGTAAATGAAATTTTTTTGGAATTTAAATCCTAAGAAAGAAAAATATATATATACAAACTTTAATTATCCAAGTAAAAAGTGGAAAATTTGGAATTTGTAAAATGAGGACCTGGAGTAATAAAATAGAATAAGCTTTAAATGCGCTAATGTGTTAAATGAAGTGAAATAGAAGACTTAAATGTCAAAAAATGAGAAATGGGACTTATTTTGAAAGCCAAAGAATAGGAAGCCAAATAAGGCGTTAACCATTAAATGAGATTAAAACCAAATGTGGTCTAAGATAAGGCACATTTGTGTATTTTCGTTCTTGGCGAGCAAAGGGAGAGAAAAGAGAGCTAGGGTTGAAAGAAGACCAAGGTTTTGGTGGGAAATCTTCCCATTTATGGTTTCCAAGTGATCAAGAAGAAGGAAGGCTTGGTGTTGAAGAATCAAGAGATTCAAAGGTAAGAAACCAAACCCTAACACCTTTCTCTCAGGTTCGTTGTGGAAACCCCAAATGTGGATAAAGTGTGTTTTATATTGGTTGTAAATGGGTTTTGGTATTGGTTTGGATTAGTTTGGAGGAATGTTTGTAAAAAAGGAAATGTTTGTTTTCAAAGGAAATGTCAGAAAATTCTATCAATAAAACCCTGCTCTGCTTTTGCTATAGATTAAGTTATAGTCAACCAAATGAAGTGATTCTAATTGGTAAAGAACCATAAGCGATAGAGCTAAAAATGTATAAAAGGGACCAGGAGCTAATTACAACATTAAGGTTCCCGAAAATGGGCATAAAGGTGAGTTTCGGGTAGCTCACGAATATGCCCTGTTTTGGGAGTAGTTGTGGTGTTTTGGCCATAAAATGAGTTTCACTCATCCAATTTTAGTGATTCAAAATTATGGGTAAACTAAAATTCTAGGGGAATAATTTACTTGAAGGAAGTGTATGCAATTTGTAACCCCAAAGTGCCTGTGTAAACTATCAAAGGGAGCATGTGCAAATTCTGTTTTGAAAATTAGAGTAGTCTAGATGTTAAAGTTAAAAACTATACCAATTGGTTTATAATATGATTTTGGGTGTTGGGGGTTGGTTAGGCCTTGGTTTAAGCCAATTAAATAAATGTTTGAAGTTAATTTTGGACAACATTAGGATTGGTTTTGGTGACACATTTTAAAGGTACTGCTGTCTAAAAAAAAATAGCATGTTTTGCCCTGTTTGTGTTATGTGGTTGAGGACCTTAGAGAAGGAATTTTAAATTGAAAATTTTCAAATATGTCATTGGATATATAAAAGACTAAAGTGGAGAGTTTCATATTTTTTAAGACCGTTTGAATAATTTTTGGGTAATAAAGTGGAGAGTACAAAACTAGAAAATAACGATCATTTCATGAGATGTTAGTTTGTTTGAGGTTTTTGACTTAATCTTCCTTTGGATATGGTTTAGTTGATCAAAAGTATTGTTGGAAAAGGATTATAAGGCAGGGAAAATTTTTTAGTATTTTGGCTATGTGATGGATTAAAGTTTGGGAAACTAGCAACCATACCGAGCTTGTATCTTGCCCTTATTTGCTAATGAGATTAAGAATACGATATTAAGCTCCGAAAATCAACCATAACCAAAATCACTAACGCATATACGAATAATATTGTTCTTTAATTGGAATAGGAGGCGGCAGGAGGAAAACCAGGCGAGATGAGGGTCGAGGATTGGAGATCAAGGGGTACAAAGCTTTTTTGGTTTGTTCTACACCTTTCTCTCATTATTTCGAATCTCTATCTCCAAAATGTTTGAATTACAAATCAATTGCAAGTTGATTTAAGTTAAGAAATTTGAGAAATTGATTGATTGCGAAATGAATGACATAAAAATTGCATGAGTATTGAAATGATTTGTTTGTATAAAAATACATACTATCTGTATTTTTCTAAAAGAAATGATTTGAATGCCCTTAATAGAATGTTAAGCTGGTAAATTCAAGTTAAGGATAAATTGATATACTAATAAGAGTGAACAAAAGAAAGCGTCTTATTGTGGCATGTCTGGTCAAGTAGCCAGGAGGACAATATATATATATATATATATATATATATATATATATATATAAGTCAGGCATTCAGGTACCGATGATTCGTTATCACACAATGCATCGAAATCATAGGTTAAATTCGATAAGGGCTAAAATGCAAAATGATAATGAATTAAAAAAGTGCACGATTTGTGATTTGAATGATTTAGTGCATATGAAAATGCATAGCTTGAGATGACCAATGAATTGTAATTGATTTATTGATATATATATATATATATATATATATATATATATATATATATATATATATATATATATATATATGTATTATCTTTGCATTTGAGCCGAAACCCGGGGTGTACGGTGGCCAACCGTCGGCAGCGAATCACACATGTCTCTCGTTATAAGGCTAGCCACATTTGTAAAGCATGACCCAATAGAATACAGCTGCATGCAACCTGAAATTATATATTTTATTCATAAAGAGTTCAATTACAATTGGTTTTGAATACAATTTATCCAAAACTGGGTCTTTTGCCCAGATTTTTACAAAAATACATAATAAGGCCACATATGGCCATTTCTTCGCCTCTAAGGTCTCGGATGCGTCCCATCCCCAGGTGCGTCTTCGGTACCTGAAATAGTTTTTCCTCGACGGGGGTGAGGCAGCGGTAGTGAAATTTTCCTGCATCTCGCAGTTCACTCCCCACCTAATGCTCATGCAATGGCACCAAACATTGACCTAGCTATCTGGTCAGTGTTAATATACTAAGCATGCATATATTAACCAAAACTTACACATGTTATTCATTCATAGCAATAACACAAATTTGGCTCACATGGGCCATTAGTCAATCCGGCCATTCATCTTGGAGCGACAAAAAAAAACCACAATCAGCATGTTATTCATCCATGGAAGCAACATAACATCACCTGAGAGCCCTGCATTGATCAGTGGGTATCGAAACTACAGTTTTGCCGCTCGATTAAATCTTTTGGAACGAAACCCGCGACCATCAGGGCCTTAAGAAATCCCTACCCCATTAAAACCGGCCCGCCAAGACAAAAGTAAAAGCAGTAGGAGAAAAAATCCTGCCTTTTGAGTTTGTCGAAACTCTGGCGGGTACCTGGCGTGATCCTCGCCGTGGGGGAGCAACTTGCTAACTCATTTGGAAACCGGCCAGTCCGATCGCTGGGAATCCCTAGAGAAGGAGTGAAACTTCTCTCTCTAAAAATCCCTCTCTTTTCTCTCCCTTTCTCGTTTGTCTCTCTCTCTCCTTCGTTTCCTCCCAAACCCAGTTAGTCGAGGTGGAATTAGAAAATCCTCTGTAAATCTGCAGTAATGTTCACTGATGTTGCTCATGGGTTTACACCTTATTCCTTATCCATCTACTATTGGATTTTCACCCAGTAACTGATGCCATGTGTCTCAAGTGAGCCCACTTGACCTCGAGTTGAATGCCTGCACTAGACACGTGGCCTCTTGGCCGCAAAGCGTGCCAAGTGTCACATCCCCCTCGGTCGCCTCGAAGCGTGAAATTTATTTGTCTCGGAATTTTGACCGGTCGACGTGATAGCTAGATTTCGCGAGAGGATTCCAATGGTGTCCGGATTTTAGATCATCCAGGATTTAAAAAATTCCGGGATTTTGACCAGAAATTACCATTTTATCCTTCCTTGAAATACGGATTTTAGGGTCTCACGGCATTGGTCATGGACAATTGTACAGCATTGTTTATAAATATTGCATGTTTTTAGATTCAAAATGAAATGAAGAGAATTTCCATAAAACCACTAGCATGAAAATGTAGCATGTTGATTTTTACCAATGCGCGGTGTCTCCGAGAGTAGTGCTTGATTGGGACCGCGAGATCAAGGAGCGCGAGTCATCAAAGCTATGAGTAAAAATATATGCTCGTCATATGCATCCATCTATTTTTGAACAATTAATGTTTGTGATCAAAGAGTTAAACAAAAAGCGAATTTTTGTATATTATTTTGAATGGGCATGGAATGCCTTCATTGTAAATATATTTTGGTTAAATGTAAATTGTATGGTGATACCGAAATGATTGAAAATGCTTCCACAATTTTTGAAGAAAAAAAAAAGGGGGCCTTTAAATGTCTAAATGAAATATGTTTGATAAATGATTTGGCTAGCGCCTTCGAATCCGGTTCGGACCCACGATCGGGTTGGGCTAGGAAAGGGGTACCTGACTGGCCAGTGCGAATGATATTGTTTCACCCAGTCATTTCGACGAGAATCATGGCTTGTGACTGCTGCTAAGAAAAATGGGGTTCCTCAAAAGCAAAGTACGAGGAGGCGAAAGATCGAGAGCATAAAGGTTAAATTTGGGTGAGGTTTGAGGGGTTGCATATGAAGGAGTGCAAATAGATCAAAGGTACTCAGCGAGTTGGTTGACATTTATTCTGATCAAGGCAAGAATGCTTAGCATTGACCTCTCTGACAATAGGTTGGTGCAAAAGATCCTTGTTTCTTTGCCTAAGAGATATGGGGCAACCGTTGCTTCGTTGAAGAACACTAGGAACTTGTCTCAAATCAACCTGGTAGAATTAGTCAGTGCTCTACAAGAACCTAAACAAAGGAGGTCGATGGGGCTAAAAGGCAGTGTTGAAGAGGATCTAAGGGCCAAAGTGTGACAAAACTCGGAAGGAAAAGAGAAGAGATGGAAAGGGAAGAGGAGAAGTGATAGTAACTCAGAAGTTGCTGCAGGAGAAGGTAGTGCAAGCAACAAAGGAGGAAGATATTCTCCATGCAAGCAACTGGTGTGAGAAAAAAATCATCCCCATTTTAGATGTTGGAGAAGGCCAGATGTAAGGTGTAAGAGATGTCAAAAAATGGGACACATTGAGAAGTTCTAAAGGATAAGGGAGATCAGCAACAAGGTGAAGCACATGTTGTAGTCCAACAAGAGGTAGATCAGTTGTTTGTTGCCTCTTGTTTCATTTCTAGTACTCTATGTGACAGTTAGCTTGTTGATAGTGGTTATACAAACTATATGACAAGTGATGAGAAATTGTTTAGAAACCTTGATAAGTCAATAAAATCAAGGGTGAGAATTGGAAATGGAGAACACTTAGCAATAGATGGTCGAGGGACTGTAGGTATAAAGAGTTGTGTAGAGATTAAGCTGGTTTCTGATGAGTATGTTCCTGAGATTGGTCAGAACCTCCTAAGTGTGGGGCAGTTGGTAGAGAAGGGATTTATGATAGAATTTGAAGAGGGAAAATGTTTGATCTTTGATTCTAGAGGCAAAGAGTTGTTCAAGATAAAGATGTAGCAAAAGAGCTTTTCTGTGAATCCTCTCGAAAAGGAGCAAGTGGCATTCAAATGTCAATTCAATGATTCAAAGATATGGAACAAAATATTGGGGCATTTTCACCACAAAGGCTCGTAGCTTATGTAAAGAAATGATATGGCAAGAGGGTTACCAAACTTAGAGGATCAACTCTCAAGTTTACCAAAGGCTTGTTTGATGATGGGCAATGGCTTGATTTCTCTTCGAGGAGTCAACTTGGAGGCTATGGGAGATTCTGGTGATCCATACAGACCTTTGTGGTCCACAAGTAACTCCTTCATTGAATTGTAGTAGGTATTTCATTATCTTTATTGATGATTATACCATAATGTGATAGATTTACTTCATGAGGAAAAAGTTAGAAGTTGCTTAAGTGTTTCTGAAGTTTAAAAGATGGATTGAGAATCAAAGTAGCTGCAAGATTTAGGTCATTAGATCTGATAATGGCATAGAATACACTTCACAAAGGTTTAACTCATGCAATGAGGAAGGCTGAATCGAACATCAACTCACTATTATGTACTCTCTACAGCAAAATGGAGTTAGTGAGAGGAAAAACATAACCATTATGGAGATGACCAGGTGTCTGTTGCATGAGAAGAATCTACCAAAGGAACTTTAGGCATAAGCAACAAATATAACATTCTATATATTGAACAGACTGCCTACAAGGGCATTAGAGAAGAAGACACCCTTTGAAGCATGGTTAGGTATCAAGCCAACTCTAAAACATTTAAAGGTGTTTGGCTATCTATGTTTCTCTTATATTCCATAGGTCAAAAGAGACAAGCTGGAGAAGAAATCTAAGCCAAGAGTGTTTGTTGGCTATAGCCTATAGTCTTATATCAAAGGCCTATAGAATATATTAGGCAAAGTATGGAAAGGTAATTACTAGCAGGATGTTCAGTTCTTGGAAGCTAAAGAGTGGAATTGGGCTGATGACACTCAAAATGAACAAGAGATGGTGTCTTTGGACTTAGAAGAGTTGTGGATTACACTACAGTCATAGGCACCAAATCTTTGGTTGATATATACCAGAGGTGCAATGTGGCTCTTTTGGAGCCTGTAGATTTTGAAGCAGCCAAAGATGATCAGAGATGGATGAGTGCAATGAAAGAGGAGCTGGGTGTGATTGAGAAAAATCAGAGGCGTTGGTGTAGAAGCCTAAAGATAGGAAGATCATTGGACTAAAGTGGGTCTTTGTAGGGTTTTGAAGGTGGCAACAATTGCCAAACCAGCGGAAATAATAATAAAAAATTCTCCAAAACCCCACCCAAGGACCCTTGAGGCATCAAATCCGGTTCAAGCCAAAGAGGAGGGTACGAGATTACCTTGTGCCAGTTTAAAAAACCGATCCAATGGTCGGGACAACAAAGACCAAAGTGAACCAAGTCTTAGGTTCACCCCTAACAATATCCACTCGACGAGTAGAGCCAACAACCTCTAAGTTAACGGTCTCAGAAGAAGTCCCAAATCTTGGCAGATCTGTCAAGTGGGAAGCCAAAACCACGATCTCCGCGAGATGGTGTTCTTGAAGAACACTCTCTCTATCTCTCTTGAACACCTTTCATGAGAGGAGTGAGCAAAATGGCTTAGTCTTGTTGGGGTTTACCATAAAGGTCATTTTATAGGAAAACCCTAGCTCATGAAAATGTCCAAAGTGCCCTTCTCTTTAAGAGATGATAGGTTACGCGCATCCCTATGTGTTATGGCGTGTTCCCTCATGGGCCTTAAGCCCATGAACAAGCCCAAGCCTACACTCTATCTTAGTGAGGGCCTTCGAACTCGGGATTCCACTAATCCCATGACATTCCATTCTCGGTATTCATCTCCCTCATATTTGGATCATATCCAAATCCGTTTTATATCAATCCCACACTCTTCTATCCATTAGGTTTCCTGTTATGTTGGCCACTTTATTCAACTATTGAATCAAGCAAGTCATGAGCAACGTCTAACAACACATCATGACCCCCAATTGACCAGAGAGTCAGTGGTTTGACTGCTAATCCTTCCATAGACAAAAACTGCGCAATTCATCATTTCACCAAACTATACCCCACTTGGTTCAGAGCATGGACAAAGTGTAACTCCCACTAGACTAGCTATGCCACATCTAGCCCAAGTGATATTAAATCTTCTCCCTAGACTCATTACTCATTAGTTATGCACCCGAAATTCATGGCATTTCAACTATAGCCAAAGATTCCCTAGTAATGATCTCGACAAGAGGCCATATATATAATCTCCCTCTATTGGGAGTGGTAAATCCTTTGTTGGCTACCCAATTACCTTCAAATAACTCAAGCTATACTCAACTATCACCCAAAGAGCAACCTCCAAGAGGCAACATGGATCGAGGTCAAAGTACAGAATCAACATCCAAGATATCCTTGAGCACCTAAAGTTAAAGGATACATGCACCAATGATATGATAAGACAATCATCTACATTTAAATAGATAATTCATATGATTATCTCACAACAAGTCTCCGATGTACTTAGCTACCTTAGCAATCATCCACATGTCAACTCTAATCAACTCATGATCACAGTTTATAAGATCCACGACTTGATCCAATCAAGGAGTATGATATGTGCTAGTTTATCCGGATTAACAATGTCCAGTCTCATCAATCCTATGACTAGGGATAATTTAGATACTAACTGAATTGTACATGATAGGAATCTTATTATCCTGATCTCATCATGATTTCCTTCATGCTATGTGATAGGCTCGAAATATGCTATATAAAATGTGTGTGCTTATATGCACAAGAGCATGTGTCACCTCAAGTAATAAAATGGAAGTATGAGTATCGTCCTACAACGATTAGGTTACTAAGTACTAAAATTAGAATAGTCCTAACTTTATTTGGATTAACACAAAGGTGGAGTTGAAATGGAAAACAAACTAAACTAAAGAAATCATAGACTAAGGTCTCTAACATACAAAGTGAAATTGTAATTACAAGAAAGCCTAGGGTTTTGATTTCATCTAGAAAATTCCTATGGTGAGGCTCTAGCTACTTGTTCCCAATGAAGCCTAAATCATATATTAATGGCGAATTTCACTTAAGCACATGCTATTCTTTCTCAAGCAATAGTAATCTGCCCTTGGAAAATGTTATACTATATCTCTACCTCAAACCATCATAACCAATGATGCATTAAGCTTTAGAATCCATAAAGCCACATGTAACTCACAAATATCTCTATTATATGGTGAAACCTGACATTCTATTAATGGTCTAACTTAATTATTATTTCTCAACTTCAAATTAGGTCATAAGTCATGTTAATGGAGATCCATCATCAACAAACATGAAGACTAGAATAGAACATTTAATATAATGAGATTCAAGGTTCAAAGATTTACAAATTAAAGTACAATACCATAGTTCATTGTCAAACTACATCAAAAACCCTAGTAAATGAGATTAGCTCATGGAGAGGAGAAATACAACCATAGAAAATGAGAAAAAGAAAGAAAATAGGAGAAGAGTGTAGATGAAACCCTTTTCTTCTCTTCAAATCTCCTTCTTCTTCTTCTTCAAGGCCAAGAACCGATCTCCCTAAAAGAGATTTGCCTTTAGGTGTTTCCACTCAAAGGATCTTCTCCTTTGCCCCCAAGAGCACCTCCCGAACTCCCTCGAACTCTCCCCCTTTCAAATGCCCTAATTTCTCTCTTATAAGCCAAAAACCAAGAGAGCCCTAATATCCACGTTGTGGTGTGGCAAATCTACGTTGCGGCATGGAGAAAATGGCAAGCTACTAGTCCCTTGTGAGCATATCCACACTACAATGTGGTGAATCTAAGCCGTAGCATCAAAATTTCACACCCCAGCGTCAAGACATAAAGGCACTGTTGTAGGTAAGTTCTAGCCACGCCTTAGCGTGAGTGGATCACGCTATAGCGTGAGAACTATTTCCAACTTACTCTGCTTTTCCTCCTTTGCTTCCCAATGTCATAACTTTTTGGTCCTAACTCCAAATTGAACAATCTTGGTGTCTACGGAAAGCCCTTGAAGTCTAGATTATGGATATAGCCAAAGATAACACTTTAGAGTTTATGGTAAAAACTGAATCCATAAAATGTGTCAACTAGTCATCTTTTGAGCACTATTATCTTCTTTCTTCAACTTCTAAAATCCATAACTTGATCATTTGAAGTCCAAGTTAAGTGAATAAGGACTTTTTGGAAATATTGAGAAGCCTATTATCCATCCATATAAAGATTGGAGCCATGGGAAGTCATTATATAGATAAAAAAAAATCAAAATACAGTAGTTGTTGTTGCATACTGTAGCGGTTTGCTGATTTTCCACTTCTTCGCTTCGTTTTCATTCTAATTTCGCTCGTATGCATTCAATGGTTGACTTAGTCATAAAGATGAAATTTTAGGGCATTAAAACACTTATCTATATCTAAAAACTATAAAATAACACACAAAACATAGGGATAAAATGAGTATAAAATATATTCATCACTATGTTATGTATCATGGACTTCATTAATTCGATTAAAGATCTATATCAATTCAACGTATGAATATCAAATTAATGAAAAAAAACCTTTCATATTAAACAATATGTGAAACGTAAAAAAATTGTTAAGGGTGATTGCCTTTAGAGCACTTCTCTAACAATCTTTTGGACTAAACTCAATTTTGATGGCTCAATGAATAAGCATAAGGCCAGGTTAGTAGTAAAAGGTTATGCACAGGTTTTGGGAGTAGACTTCTCTGAAACATTTGCACCTGTAGCAAGGTTAGATAATATCAAACTAGTTCTTGCCTTAGCTGCTCAAAAGGGTTGGAAAGTGTATCATTTATATGTTAAATCTGCACTTCTAAATGGAGTGTTGCGGGAGGAGATTTATGTTGAAAAACCAAAAGGATTCATCATACTAGGTTAAGAGAAAAAGGTTTATGTGCTGAAGAAGGTGCTATATGGCTTCAAGCAAGCTCTTAAAGCATGGTACATCAAGATGGATGGGCATTTGCTTAGCCTAGGTTTCAAGAAAAGCCTAAGTGAGTCCACTTTGTATGTTAAAAAGTAGGATTCTGATTTGGTTATTGTATCTCTATATGTGGATGTCTTGCTGGTAATAGGAGGAAATGAGGCTCATATTACTATGTTCAAGCAAAATATGATGAAGATGTTCGAAATGATTGATTTAGGTGAAATATCCTACTTTCTTAGCATGAAGATCAAACAAGCTCAAAATGAAATCTTCATATGTCAAAGGAAGTAGAGAACTTGAATGTTAATATTCAAACATTTAAAAAGAAAGCCCATTTCCCAAAACCCTAAAACCCTTTCTTTACCTTTCCTAAAAGTTTCTTTCCCTTCCTTAGAAAACCCTAAATCCCAACCAGCTACCAACCATGTCTGAACCACATATTCTGATTCCTAATCTGAATGAGATCATGGAAGTGTACGTCAAAAATGAGGAAAAATCCACTCTGGAGCTTCAAGTAGTTGTCGTTCAAGAAGAAAGACTTGAAGAAAGGGCAAAAATAGAGCAACCGCCTGCTGAAAAGAGAAAGAGAAAAAGAAAGAGGAATCTGAGGAAGAAATGAGCAAAAGAGGAAGGTCGGAAGATGGGCGAATTGTCGAATAGGGCATATGTCAACATGAAGGAGACAACGATGCGAGAAAAGACCGTCGAGGAAGGGTTTTGTGAGAAGCTCATATTCCCATTTAGAGAGGTAATTAAGAAGAGAGGGTGGAGTTTTCTCTATGAGCACAAACTAGTTGGGTTTGCTGCATTGGTTGGAGAATTCTATGCAAACATGGTGGGAAAGAAAGAGAAAAATGTTTATGTAAGAGGAAAATGGATCTCCTTCGATAGGGAGGCTATCAACAAGACATTCAACCTGAAGGAGCTAAAAGATGGTTCAAAATTCAAAAAGTTAAAGGAGAAGCCAGATTATCATAAAATAGTAGAGTTACTAACGAATGGAAAGGGTGAGTGAAATTCTACCAAGAAGAACCCATTTGAATCAATTTGTAGAGGAAGCAAAGGTGTGGTTTTATTTCCCACAGCCTCGAGTCTACTCCCTTGAAACATTGAAGGCACGATTCGACGGGAAGAGGCAATACTAGCCCATACCGCATTGAAGGGGTAAAAGATTAATATGGGAAAAGTGATAGAAAATTCCATCTTGAGCTATTACCAAAGAAAATATAGAGGTTTGATGCCATACCCAACCGCAACTATCATGACTACGCATCTTAGGGAAGATGAGGGAACTTGAAAAAGAAGAAAGGTGTCCCAAAACCTCCCCTCTGACACTAACTGGTATAACCAAGCCTCCACCCATCGGAGAAAAAAGGGAAAGCAAAGCAATTTGAAAAAGGAAAGGCAAAGGAAATTGAAGAATGAGACAGAGAAAAAAATGAAGAAAATACTGAGCAAGCCATTGTGGTGAGCTCAATGAAAAGAAGAGAAGAAAAGACGAGGAGAAGTCGAGTGTGTGCAGGAATCTATCTCCCGAGATGAAGGGTTCTCGCCATGAGGCCCGAAATTTGAAAGCTCTAGGCGACAAGACTAAACAATCAAGAATTTTGGGAATGCTAAAGAGAATGGAGAAGGCATGAAAGAAAGGGGAAAATCAGGCTGGCAGAGCTAAAGGAAAGAGATATATTCACGGGCAGAGAGTGAGAAAGAGATCATTTCTTTGATGAAGTGATCGAGAAAAAGAGATGAACAAGAGAAGAATTGGAACAAAGAGAGATAAAGTGGAGATAAGTGATATTAAGAGTCAAGTGTGGCGTTACGGGAAGGCAGAGGCATACATGAGTCCAATCTATTGAAAATGTTGGAGGACAGAGACAAAAGCTTAAAGGTAGCTCTGGAGTCAAGAGACAAAGAGTGGTTGAATAGTTTGCAACATTGCAAGGATAGCTTGAGACTTAACACTCAGGAAATGATCAACAATAAAACACTGATGGAAACACTAAGCAAAAGGCAGTGTGAACTCACAAAAGGGAATGCAAAGATCCTAGATTGGACAATGATTATAGTCTCAGGAAAAAAGAAAGTGTCATTACCACATATCAAAATATTAGACTGCATACCTTACACCTTGCAGAGTACTACCTCAAGATGAAACTTATGGTACAATCAAGATATCCTTCAGAACCCCTGAGGAAATTGAAGAATATTTAAAGGAAAAGGCAGCACGGTAAAAACCTCCAAGGCCTAAAGAAAAATCATCAAATGAAACCAAGAAAATTTGAATCTTTCTCTTGTTTCTGAAATTGTTTTACTTGCATATTCCTTGTAATTACCTATCGAACTCAATGAAATATCTTTGATGAATATGTGCAAATGTGTCTTGAGTTGAAGTTTTTTTGAATTTTTTAATGAGTTTGAATTATGAGCATTTAAGACATTGATGTTTGGTTTAATTGGAATAATGAGTTGATTTAATTTCTTGTGCTATGAGTAATTTGCAAAATTGAATTGCCTAATTGAAGTGAGCCTTTGAGTTGAGATATAACACATTAATTTGTATGAACCAAACACAAACCATGTTAGATGAAATTGGGATAGGATGAGCTTAATTTAAGTTGTAATGTTTTTAATGAACAAGTTGAATTTCAAGACTCGGGAAGATTTAAACAAATGATGGAACAAATAAGACTTATAATTCTATTTTGGTAAACATTTTATTTGTTGTGGACCCTGAAAACATTGCACATGGTCAAAAGTACCTCTTAAACTAATTGTGCTGGGATTAGGAACATCTTATGAGATCCATCATAGTATTAATCTCCCTAGGATCCTAGAACTTGTTAGATTATTATTCAAGGTGAAATCCTAGGCAAAACAAGTGACAAGAAATGATATAGGCCATCCTTGGAAGTTTGAACTTTTCAAAGCTCACCCATGTAATATGCTTATGCATACACCCTAGTTCCTTATTTGAGCCTAATGCCTTTTTCATCATCAACAAATAAATGGCTTTAAATCCTTTCTTAAAATCTCATCATGCGAAAAATACCTTGTAGTTAATTGCATTGTAAGTACAAAAGAAGTGGATAATAAAGGCAGAAGTTTTAGAATAAGAATTTTGTAATAAGAAAAAGGATGAGAGTATAAGGGGGGAAACCAATTGAGATGAAGAAAGAAGAATAGAAGTACAAACAGAAGCTGTGGAAATACAAGTGTCAAGGTGGAATGAGTTTTGTCTTGTAGCCTTCCTCCTTTGGGTAATTAAGTTCTTAAGGGTGTTTCAACACCTAGTACCCTAATGCCAATTGGTATGAGAGCTGCTAACCCAAAGCCCTTTAAGGGTGATAGAAAGCTTTAAAAGGCAAAACGTTGCACAATTCCATAAACCTTGTAAAGAAATGAAAAGTAAAAAGCTTTTAGTATGAGGAACTGAACTTCAATTCTGAAAGTGGTTAAGAGAAATACCATAATGGAGAATATGCAAAAAGATGTTCCAAACCAAGTTTGGGGGTGCTTAAAAGCTAACACCAATAAAGAACAAGAAGGTGAAGAATGAAGGCAGATATGTTGAGTTTTATGTGTAATTTTGGTAAACTTGAACTTTAAATGTCCATTTATCTACCCAAGTACCCAAGCCACACATTACAAGCCTGAAAGACCTAATTGATCTTGAAGGTTGAGTTTGCCTACATTAGTGGAGAATAATATGACCAACTAGCCTATAAGACTTTAGAAAAACCATGGAAAAGTTCATTATATGAATAGTATCTCAAAGATTAACTAATTTGCCAAATTGAAAAAGAGGGAAGACCATCACACACTCATTGATCTAGGGTAATGATTAAATTGTTTACATTATATGAATTATTTGTATGTTTAGTGAACTTAATTGAAAATCTTCTTCATTTTTTATTTGAAACTTGTTCGAAGATGATATTAACCACCTATATGTGGAATTAATTTGTGGATGTCCTAAGAAAAAAATGTCTACGGTGCGACACGGAAAAATGTCAGCCAAAAATAAAAGCCGAATTGTTTGAGGACAAACAAAATTTTTCTTCTCTTTGCTTGGGGACAAGCAAAACTTTAAGTTTGGGGGAGTTTGATGAGTCTAAAACTCATCCATCTTTTAAGCCCAGTTTTCATGCATATTTGAGGATTTAAGGTCTAATTTAGCCCAGTGAATTACGAAATCACTTCACCTAAATCATGTTTCAAGGTTTTGTACAAGAAATAAGGAATAGAAAAAAAAGTAGTAGAAAATGGCTAAGGCAAGAAAATGAAATTATGTCACGACATAATTACAACATTGTCGCGAAAAAACCCCAGGCAACATGCAAAAGTTTATCGCAACAAGCAGAACTGTGTCGCAACAAAGACAAAGCAAAGTATTCAAAAGAACAATTAAAAGAATGTTGCGATATTTCATAGCTGTGTCACGACATAATTAGTGAAGAATACAGGACCAACTATGTTGTGACATTCCAGATTTATGTCGCTATACAATGAAAATTTGAAGGCAGAAGTATTGTCATGATATTCAAATGCTCTGTCGCGACACAGCATGAGAATAGCTCATAAGGAAACAGTTGAATTATGTCATGACATAGAGATCATTGTAGAACAAGATCACAAACGAAGAACGGAATTATTAAGTGACAAGAATAGCGGTTAGCGAAAGACATTGTACGTCAAGACATTATAACCTCTGTTGCAATAGAAGAAGTGAGGAATCATTGAATGTTCCTTTGGAACAATGTCGACAGGACATTGTTTGTCGGCATTTATAATGAAGAGCAGAAAGAAGAAAGTTTGATGCAACATAGAAAACTCAATAGCGACATAATATGGCAAAGAGTTGGAAAACTAATACAGCCAGCGATAGGGATCTTTATGTACGACATTTTATTGAAGATTAACACAAGGCATGATATCTTCGGCTTCAACAAAATTTTCAAATCTCGTGACAATCACAACATGAGATTACTTGAACTGTCACGGCTTACGGGTGCTATGTTACGCCAGATTATTCTAGGAATAACATTATAAGGCAAGAAATTTTGTCGTGACATGGAAAGCTTTGTCGCTACAATGACTTAAGAGGAATACAAGGCAAGAATGTTGTGACAAACTCACAACAAGGATGAGGCGCAGAGGCTGCTTATGTAGCAGCTTGTTCATAAGCTTTATCACGACAAACTTGAAAAAGGACATTGAAGACATGAAGCGTGAAATGTTACGACAAAGCCACGACAAAGCTAGAAGCCAAAGAAGGATATTGTTATGTCGCGACATAGACTAACAATGTCGCGACAAAGACATCAATTGGGTCTGCATGGAAATCCACAAATCAACCTTAAATTCTGACCCAACATTTCAAGTCTTATAAATAGAAAGTTCCTGTAAGACCCGAGAAATTCCAATTTCTGGAATAAGGGCAAAATCGTAATTTCGATTACAAAATTGTTAATTTCGGTTAAAAATCCGTAATTAATTCTCTAGATCTTGGATGACAAAGCAGTTGCACCGTTGCAGGAATCGTCTCATGAAAATTTAGACAGCACGTAAAATTTCGTAATATTCGAACGATCGGTCGACACGTTTTCGAGGCATCGCGTTTGAGATCTTGTGAAATGATTTTAGATGCAATGAAAGTCACATACAACAAGTACTCAAGTGCCATAAGTGGTATGAGTAGAGAAATGATGAAATGGACGGTAGAGGTAGTCATAGAATATCGGTCTAGTAAAGAGGGATGTAATGGTCATTTGAGGAATTTATTAAATGAGGCAGACAAACACTAAATGAGTGTTTATTTTTAACAAGGAAAAAAGGGGAAAACATGGGAAACGAAAATGGAGTCCAGGTAAACCTATTGTTGAAAGAGCTTTAGAGATGAGAGGGTTGCCTCCTGCAGAATATTGGAATCTGGCAGTGGCGGTCTTGGGCGAGAAGGAGGAAAAAACGTTCTCACAACGAGGCGGGCTACGCGTGGACTCAGGGATTGTGAGTTTTGACAGCTCCAAAGTAGGGTTTCTCCTATTGAGTTTTTATTCCCATTTTTAGGGGTTTAAGCGATGTTGGGTGAGATAGGGCGTTGGGGGCCGTCGATCGGTCCCAAACCTTTGGGACAGGGGTGATATAAATTTATTGAAACTCTATGGTGAAACGATTATTTATTCTGATGTTTGGGTGTTTTAAATTCATAAAAATTGCTTTAAATCATGCTTTGGTTGGTTTGAGGCCGTGAGGGGCCGTTTTATCGGTCCCAAAACATGGGACCGAAATTGTAGGAATTTTTGGAGACTTTTGGGCTGTCGTGACGATCCGAAACTGGTGAAGAATTTGTGTGTGTGGAGGTAAGCATTCGTCGTTTGCTTAGTACATGCATTGGTAGGGAATGGCCGTGGATGCCAGGTTCACTAAGTGAGTAGTTGATTTGCTCGATTTTTAGAATAGCTTCAACCGAGGTTTCACTATTCTCGAAGCAGATTCAAAATATAATTTTGTGAAAATAATATGTGTTTGGCGGTGATTTAAATTAAATTGCTGAGTGTTTGATCATTAGCCAAGTGAGCTAATTTTGATGTGATAAAATGTACATAATTCATGCTGTGATTGTGTGATTCCCAGATTATGCGAGCCTCTTTCATGTATATATATTTGCATGTAGTTAAATGTCTTTGAGTAGCACACATGCGGTCTATATGCCTTGGAACATCCTAGAACTATAGGAGTTAGTGCATGAGATGAGTCTAGAGAAAATGGTTCGGAGGGTAGTCTAAAATATTAATTATCGGAGGGTAGTCCACAAACTAAAAATATCAATCGTCGGAGCGGCCCAATTGATATTCATCGGAGGGTAGTCCACAAACAATTAATATATCAATCGTCGGGCGTAGCCCAATTGATATATATACATCGGAGGGTTATCACTAATAAAAACAATAAATTCTCATACAAGGCTTAGGCGAGTGTGAGAGAGTCGGTGAGGACTCGGGATCTGAGTTGGTCATGTAGACATTCAAGTAGGATCATGTATTTGCTTGAATGTGTGTTTACTTTAGAACATTGCACTGCACTTAGGTGGTGAGTAGCCCACTTAGGGCGATTCTCCCTCTTGAGCTTTAGCTCACCCGGTCGATGGGACCCCTTTTTTACAAGAATACGGGGGCGTGCGAGGGGCGGTTCGTCATGAAATTTGTTTTAGAATAAAGCCGGGATGTGGCTTTGGTGTCGCATTATATACATGTATTAGAATGCCTTACATTTTAATATATGTTGTATAAGAGTAGTTTATTAACTCTTGAAACTATTGGATATAGTTTGAATATTTTGTGATGAGTATGGTATTATGGGCCCAAGTGGCCGTATTGGATATATATTGCATATATTGGACTGCTTGGGACAGGTTTCATGCAGGTGTATCATTTGGGTAGAGCTCCTTTGTACAAAGGGGGCTGCGCCCGATTTTCGTGAAAATGTCGAGGTCACGGAGCATTCCGCAGTATTGCGGTTGACGGGTAGTCAACGGACCCTCGGGTTTTGGGGCGTCACAGTTCCTAAGGTAATGTGAGGAGCTTTTGCTCAACTTTCAGGAATCCATGAGCTCTGAAGTTCTTTGTGTGTGTGTCTATATATATATATATATATATATTCTTTTTTTTTCTTTTCTAGATTGAATTTTTCTTAGATTAGAGTAGTAGATCTGAACTGAGATTCCGAGCTGGAAATATTGTAAATCAAGTTTCATTTATGTCTTAACTTTAATGGAATTTGGGATTTTTCTGGAATTCATTTTTCTTCAGTTTTGATTACAATTTCAATGAAATTGCTTGATCAGCTAGTCGTTGTCATTTATGATCCAATAATGAAAAGCTAAGCTCCTTTTGGGAAGGATCTAGGATTGGGATTATTGGTTATGGTATATTAATGTTGTTTTGGGAATGAAAACTGGAATGATTTAATTGGTGTTGTTCTAACATTGAACTGTTCTGAACATCAATGTTTGCTACCCAGAAAGAGTTGTATCATTGCTCTGATTTCCAAGAATCTCTTTGAGTGACACTAAGATGGACTACCTAAGAGCAAAGAGCAGTAACTTAGGGGTAAATTGCATTGATATTAATTGAACTAATGAACTATAAGGATCACTGTGATACATCACTAGTGATATTCTAACCTCTGACTTCAAGGTTTCCTCCTAGGTGACAACAGAAGTGTGTTCCCCGAGGAACAAGATCTACCTACTGATCTATTAGTTTAATTCATAGAAGTTCCACCTAAATTGGAAGGAATAATCTCAATCCTCTGTTAGCTAAGATTCTAATCAAGGAGAGAGGGCATTCTTGTCCAATTAATGGCTTGAGGCACTAATTATATTGGAGAGGGCATGCATTATCCTATCTATGGGGGGAGCAAGAAATTTCTAGTCCTAAGAGATGGCTGTGAAGTACTAAGAAGAAAAAACAGTCAGATCTTCAAGAGGATTCAGACCCACTAACTAGAAATATAAATGTGGAAAGCTGGAGAGTGAAATGTGTAGTGTTAGGAGAAATTCCAATGCTACACTACTTTGCTCTTGGACAATTCCAATATTCATGTCACATACTTTATATTTTATTTGGAAACTTGCAAATTGATGGTCATAACACTAATTTCATTCCCAGTGTTATTTTAGTCCAGTAAACTCTATAATTCATATATTTTTATAATTTCTTTATTGTATTATTAAATTTATTTTAGAAATATAATCATCAACAGGAAATTAGAGGTTCAAAAAGTGATGATCTTGAGTAGTGGGGTAGTTAATCTTTAGATTTTCAACTCAATCCTCGTGGGAATGATATCTGGACTTAAAATTCATTTTATTACTTGTATGACCTGTGCACTTGCAATGATTTAGACCAAAACCAAATTTTAATTGCAAATTATTAACTACACAACAGAAAACATATTATATATATTGAGACAAACAAGTTTTTTGCATAACTGTTGGGGATTGAAGAATCTCTAGTATCCGAGTCAATCACTTTGTCAAATTTTGGTATATGTTAAAAATCAATTCAACAATAACAACAATAATCTATTTAAAATTTTAAAATAACTTAAGGAGAAAAATTGATTGAGGGCGTTAAGCAGTTGTGGAATAACCAAAATAAGTTGTGAATTATGCAAGTAGGCAATGTACGAAAGCATGGAAGAGAGAGTGGAGGATATGGTGAAGAGTGGGAACATAAGCCTATAGGGAAAAAACCTCGAAATCAATCTTGGCAAAATATCAAATAGAACACAGAAATAAAATAGGAAAAATAAATGACACAAGGATTTACATGAAAAACTCCTTTATCAAAGGAAAAACCATGGGCCAACCAAGACAAAATTCACTATGTAATAAATTTGTACAATTACATAGATTTTCACTACTCACCCCACAAAAAAATCGAGACCAATACGAGCGAAAATATAAACCCGCAATAACATAGTGTTTATCACTATATATCCAAAGATAACTACACTATAAATCTCGTATTAAACTTGAGAAATAACCATTTTTCTTTCTCACAATCTTCTTCTACCTTACTTCTCTCTCTTCTTCTTAGATGATGTCTCTACTGAACAATGAACTACTTATTTATAGGCAGAATATCAAGAATTGATTATCCCTTCTATTAACTAAAGGACAATTGACCCTTTTCTAACCCTTTTATTAACCAAAGGACAACTGATCCTTTTATTAATCAAAGATAAATTTCTTTTATTTTTCTTCTTAATTAATGAGACGGACCTCATGAGAAGGACCGTACTCATCAAAGCCATGATTATATCTCTAAGGAAGACGTAAGTGAAGCTCTCAAAAAATGGACAGATGGATTCACAACTCATAACCATCATCCAATAGTTCAAGTTATCAGTCATTCATGAGTAGTTTTTACTTGTTAGAAAGTGTCCCCTCAGATCTCTCTACACAGCTCATTCACAAATAATTTTTTAAATTGAAATTGTCACTTCCTAAAATAATTTTCAATTGAATTACTTAAAAGGATATTTCTTTTTTTAATACGCATCTTTAATGAAAATTAATCACTCACAGTATAACCTAGATACATGGATCTTTAAAAGGAAACTTGTGTTTCAGTCCATTGATATGAAAATAATTGTAAAAAATGTATTAAAAAATGCAAAATACATGTTTAAGCACCATTTAAAAAAATGTATTTCAGGTATGGTAGTGTAAAATGTAAGTATTTTATTAATAATCTTAGGTACAATCATAATGAACAGTGATGGTAGCACTCACATTTTATTAAGATGGTAGTTAGATACTATCATTCCTGAAATATAATTAGATTCAAAAATAAGTTGGAACATTAACAAAATTTACTTCAAAACATTCTCACATCCAATTCAAATCAGTTTCATATCAAATGTGATCCAAACGGTTTCATATCAAATTTCGATTCAAAAACTTTCATATCCAGTCCAAAATCAAATACATTTCAAATATATTTTTCTTTGGTCATCAAATATCAAATGGTGCCTAACCATGTGGTACTTTCAAATTGGTGGCTAGCCGCAAATTGTTCCTTTTAAGGTGGACGGAACCAAACACTACTAGTACTAGTAACCTCTAACTAAAACCCATAGAGGTTGGGGTTCAAATCAATTACATTCACCACTAAGAATGCTAAAGGTCGCTATTATTCCGTTGACAAGGGCTGAATAGTGTCAACTATTATTCCCGTTAACAGGGTCGAACTAACCAAAGTCAAATATTTCATTCAAAAGTTCAAATTACAAAACATCATATTTCCACATTTTCTTTCGTAAACAAAACAAATCTCAAAAGTACTATCATACAAAACTACTTTTTGATCCATGGATAATCAAATAAATAAATAAAAAAGTAAAAATTTTCATAAACTAAGATTATATATAATTCAGTTAAAACAATTTTCATCCTCAAATGAAGTAAAAACAAACAATTTTCTTTTTTAAGATCTGCATTAATATCTCTTACCTCAAAGGAGTACTCAAAAGCTTTGAAAGAGCTAATCCGAAGAATTTCACCTCAATGAAATATTTCTCCTAAAACAATAAGGAAAAGCATCATCGTGATACTTATTTATTCTTAAAACTTTCCTAATTTGATATTCTTAACAATAATATTATTTTTAATTTTAATTCATAATAAAAGTTAATGGGTTTCTAAATATTTTATAAAATTTGTGATTTACTCAAGTTTATTCTATCCCAACATGATTTTTTGTTCACCTCAAGCATATTGACAACTGTTCAAATGATAACTATTTGAATTAGGTAGTTTTACAAATTTTATAAAACTTATATTCCTTTTTAATCTTATTTTAATAATTTATTTATTTTTTATGCTCTTAATTCGAACTAAATCTTTTACTAGAAAGAAATAATGTTAATAATATTTTACAAATTATATTATTACACAATATATCTAACCTTTTACCTAACAATTATCATACTTGACAGCAAGTATTATTAACGGATATACCTATAATTGCTAAATAATTATTCTAATCATATTCCCTTATAAATTCTCCAATCCTTAATAAAATATTTACATGCCAAAATACATATATCTTTAAATACTTATCAAAATACATATATTTATACAAAATTCAACCTTTTCGAAATTTATTTTATTTGTTTTATTATTATTTTCTTTCCAAAAATTATCCTTAATCTTTTTCATTCTTATACTCAAAGTAATTGATGACACCACCAATTCTTTTTTTTTTTTTTTAGAGCGAGAGTGAAATCATCGACTTTTTCGGGAGTTCATCTAATAGAAAGAAAATTAAGTAAATAATCTACATCAAATAAATCTAGAAAAATAAAATAAGGAATATCTTACCAAGATAAATTTATTCTTCAAACCTGAATCCAGAAAGCGTGCGTCCTGCAGATTCTACCGACGAGGGAAAAGAAATTCAAAGATGAATATAAAGGATTTTCTTTTCTTATTCCAATTTATACCTAGGGTATCTATTAGGAAAATTACCTTTTTACCCATCTTCCATTAAATTAATTAATTAATTAGCTAATTGAATTATCATTATTATTTTTCTAACTTATACTATAAAATTTATCATTATTATTTTACTCAATTATCTATACAAATTCTTGTCATTATTATTTTCCCTAATTTATACCTATACAAATTTCTGGGTGTTACATACATCTCTAAAGAGAAAATCAGAGATTCTCCTCACCATTTCAAGGCTGGTGCCCTTAACGTCCTGGTATACGATCCACAGCTCATGTTTCAACACAAATCCAAATAAAAATTTGTAACCCCTACCTTCTATTATTATCCTTTTAATCATCTTGAATCTCCTAGCTATTTCTTGTGGAGATGACAATTAATTTGTTTGAATTTTGAAGCAAGAGTATCGACCACCATGACCGTGCACGATGATACTAGCCTACAGGCGATGCGTGCCATGTGCTCCAACGATCACGGTGCTTACGTAGGCTGCGTGCCTTCTAGATTCTTCCATGGACCCAAAAAGTTGGGTACATTCAGTTTCCTTAGGTTTTCCATGGAATCAACAAGAATGATACCTATGGTGGTGAAATGAGGCATGTGCTTCAGGCTCAATTGCCTAGAATGGATGGACTAGCTGGCCCGATGTATATCGGCTCTGGATGTTTTTTTCGGCCAAGAGTAATCTATGGTTTCCCGGAAATGTACCAGGATTGGCAGGTTATCCATTCGATCAAGTCTGGAGAGGTTTTGGCAATGGCACACCATGTTGCAGGCTACAAGAATGAGAACCAAACCAAATGGGGCACAAAGGTGGCTTTGTTACTTGTCAGAGATTTGCATTTTAAATAAAAAGAAAATTGACCTGTTGGATTCATTATTTTTTTTACAATTTGCGGATGGGCGTGGGTATGTACGGTGGCGGCCGACTTGGCCACAAGCTATCTCTTTGCCAATCCCGAGAAGGATGGAAGTCCGTCTATTGAAAGCATCCTTGCAGGGCTATGTTTTGCTCACTTCACCTTCTGGGTGGTTTGGGCGATTCCAATCACCATCTATGCCTTTCTCCCAACTAGCTAGCTTTAATTCTACCTCAATATTCCCCAAGGTATGCCCATCTATACATTCATTACCATCATATATATATATATGAGGGAAAAGTAGCATGTATCAAGCAACAGATTTGAAAATAAAGGCAAATAAGGTATAAAGAAAGGGAAATACATGGTAATACTTAAAGTTAATTAAAATAATACCTCTACCTAAAAGACAATTTTTTTTTGACATGTTCAAAACTATGTATTTCCCATTATTTATACCTTATTTGCCTTTATTTCCAAATAGGTAACTTGATACATACTTTTCCCCATTCTCTTATCTGACTTTGATATATGTGGTACCATGGTCTTTAAGCGTCTTGGATCGTGGACCCGGGGCTGGGTTGGCCTAGGCTGCACGGCTGTAATGAGAAGACGGCCCAAGCCACCTGCAGGTATTAAGGCCGGGGGGGGGGCACTACGAGGAACGAGGAAAGTCAGCCCGTATGTGAAAGCCAGGGGTGTCTCCTAAATGTCGGATTCGAGGCGACTGGTCACACAGAGTTTTAAGTCTCCCAGCCAGCCATCCTTTCGTATATGACAAGTTCGTGATTGATAAATAGATAAAAGCGGGAAATACGCAAAGGATATTTATCTGCAAATTTCCTAGTTTCCAAATCTCATACTTCTCGGAGGAGTAATCTTTGATAAGGAAGAATCAGTCCTTGATAAGGGAAAATCAATCCTAGATAAGGAAAAACATATTTATCCCTAAATATAGAAGACTCATTCCTGAGATAAGAGGGAGATTCGATAACAATTTTCTATAAATCAGGAAGATCCCCCACGAGGGGGAGGTAAGCAATTCCAACTGCACATACTTTCTTCGTCATCATCTCCATATTTTTGCTGACTTAATCATCGAAGAGGCGGCCAGCCCACCATCGTTGGATCGGCCTTTTTGTAGGTTTACATTGTGCCGCTGATGACTCGGAGATCAAACGATCAAGGTAACAACAATTCGCGACGTCTGTGGGAAACAAACAGAAAGTCTCGTCTACAGGATGTAAGGGCTTGGCTTCAACGGCTATCTAGCAACCCTTCGTTAGCGGTAGCTCTGTCAATTCCCCTTCCTACGCTTGATTCTTCCAAGGTAGTCGCGATGTCAAACAACCTGATGATCCAATCCCAAGAAGATTAATTCCTCCATTGGCGCTAGGACATGGAGAAGAAATAGGAGGAACAAGCAAGACAGATGAAGGAGTTACAGGATCATGCTAAACGTCTGCAGCGTGAGAACAAATGATTGAGGGCCTAGGTAGAAAAAAGACGTGATCTTTGTAGAAGAGATGTGCAAGATAGTAGTCAAGCTTTGCATCCAATCCCTAGCAACAGAGGGAAGGAGCCCATTATCCCAAACGAGATTGATGCCCCAACAAATGACGAGTTGTCCTAAGGTGATTCAATATACGGGTCTTTCACCGTAAAGAACCTGAGGGCCCAGATCGTGTAAGAGGACCTTGCACGTCGCCTGCCTTTACCGCGATGCCACTGGTGGGCGCATCCGTTAGACAGGAGAGCGGGTGGGGTACTAGTCGGATCGAGGCCCTCTGCAATGCATCACTAGTGCCCTCTGAGTAATGAATGCCATCAGTAATCGTTTGTACATCCTGCCTTCGGTATGGGGACGACATTTTACATGTCGCTAGTAGCTCCAATTCGGGGACCCAACAACATGCTCTCCTTGACCCTAGAGCAACACATTCTTGACTACAAGCCACCTCGTGGGTTCGTCATTCCCGCTTTTTCTATGTTCGGCTTGACTCATTGACTATACCCAACCACATGCTCCACTATATTCGGAAGCGGCAATGATACTAGCCCAGGCAAGCGATCACATTTGTGTAAAAGTGTTCCAGAAGCCTAGCTTGTGAGGGCCCATGTTAGCCTGGTTTCATAAGCTCCTGTGTAACTCAATAAACTCATTCAATGACCTGTGGGCGGCATTCGTATCGTAGTACCTTTGTTTGGCGCGAAAAAAGAGGAACATCAGCTCCTTACAGGCTATTCTCAAGTAGGAAGCGGAATCTATTCAATACTTCACGAGGAGATTTGGGTAAGTCGTTCAGTAGGTAGAATTTTACAGCATGGATGCGATCCTCTAGAACTTTAGGAGAAGCTTTAAGCTATCCACGCAGTTCTTCTAGTCGCTATCTTTAGACCCGCTAGAAACAATGTAAGAATTATACATGAGGGTCGATAAGTACTCAATGCTAGAGGTCAACATCCGTGTAGCAACCCAAACTGTCATGATTACAAGTCAACTAGCCGAGAGACATAAGTAGTCTAGGAAGAAGTCATCCGAGTCTAAAGAAGGGTAGAGTAGAGACCAAAAACGATCCCGTGACTAGTCCTTATAAAAGAGCCCTCGATTCCCCACAGAACCATCTACGTATGAAGAGTGCCCTTTATCATTCATGATTTGCTAGAGTTTAAATGGCCTGCACTGATCTAAACATATCCTTCCCAAAGAAACAAATCCTTGCGATGCGATTATCATAGGGATCATAAGCATGAGACTGACAGGTGTCAAAGCCTAAAGTTCTTGGTGGAAAAATTGGTCAAAGCTAGACACCTTAGGAGGTATATCAAAGAAGCAAACCATAGAGATAAGATTCAGGGCCGGCGATGAGCCAGGGACGGTCGGGCCGTAAATCCTCGAGCCTAGACCAATCATAAATTCTCATCTTTGGCGTGTCGACGTTATCGGTCGAAGCGTCAATAGAAGATCTTAAAAGCTACCACATTCAAAGCCAGGGTAAATATCCACACAGAAGGCAACCATGAAGAAACCAGGCCCATGGATGGCCCCATATCCTTCCTTCCTGTCAACCCAAACAGGATTATTGTGCCCCACTATGATGCATTGGTACTCACCCTCTGTATTAGTGGTTTTGATGTGCATAGGGTATTAGTGGATCTTGTGAGTCAATGAATTTGTTGTATATTGCAAAAGCTTTTAACCAAATTAGGCTCCTTAGGGTGTTGGTCAATTGGAGCGAATTATCTGGTTTTAATGGTGCGACTATCGTAACACTAGGAGATGTCATGCTCCCCATAGGATGCGCTGATCCGCCGGCAAGTTACGATTATACATCGTTGGAGACTTGGTCGCTTCTGCGCGCCATCATGGCGAACGCTGGCACTCGATACGAAATCGTTCCTTTGACCTACCACTAAATGGTCAGTTATTAGACTACTTGAGTGATGCGAGTTGACGCTTTTGCAATCGCAGGCGGCCTCAAAGAGCGTGTTATAGGTTATATGCGAGAGCAGAGAGATGGGAGAAGAGCCTCAAAAGTTCTCGCCTCGAGGATCAAACCCCCATGTAGCAATCACAGTTCGCCGCCCAGATCAAGGCGAAGGAGAAATATCTACTAGCTATGGACCCCCTAGAAAAAGTAATGTTGGACAAGCCAAAGAAGTTCACTTATGTCAATTCTCTTCTGACCGATAACGAAAAAGAGCAGTTACGACTCACGTTATTGAGTAACATAGATGTGTTTGCCTGGAGCCACTCGGATATGGTCATAATTAATCCAACGATGGCCTCTCACAAACTAAATATTATCTCCACGACTAAACCAGTGAGAATGAAAGAAAGGCGTTTTCACTCGGATCGCCATTAGATCATCCAGACGAAGGTAGACAACGTACTAAGAGCAGGTTTCACCAGAGAAGTAAAGTACCCCGAATGGCTAGCCAACACAGTGGTGGTTCCAAAGAAGGGCGGCAAGTAGCGAGTATGTATAAATTACGTGCCTCAGCAGAGAAGCATGCCCGAAGATAACACCGCCGCGCATCCTCGATCAAATTGTTGACACTATAGCTAGGCATGGGATACTTTAATTTTGGACAACACATATAGATATCGCTGATTCCCGTACTTTTTGCGGCGTGAAGCGACCATTATACCATAAGGGTTATATTGTTACAATGTGATTTCTTTTGGATTGAAGAATGTTGGGGCAACCTACCAAAGATTGGTAACTGAGATATTCCAACTGTTGTTGGGCAACACCATGGAAGCCTATATCGACGATATTCTTGTAAAATCTAGAGAACGCTTCAATCATCCGGCATCCTGAGAGGCCTTTGAGCTGTGCGAAGGTACGGCAGCGAAACTCAGCCCTTTAAAATGTAATGTTTGGTGGTTCGGGGCCAAGTTTCTAGGCTTTATGGTGACCCAGAGGGAATGAGTGGTAACCAGGTGCAACTGTGAGCTATAATGGGCTCTCGGCTCCTACACTCGGGGAAAGGAATAAACCAAGTGAGTGTGGCTAGCTGACCCTCGGGGCGGTTCATATCCATTTCCTGGGATGGCTAAAAAAAGCCTTTTTTTATCGCACTCTAAAGAGAGCCAAGGGCCATTTGAAATGAGAAATGCGACAACTTTATAGCAATCAAGCGATATCTTACCAAACCACCAATTATTGCAGCGCAGGGGCATTAGATCACACTCTATCTCTGCCTAACGATTAATCGGAAGTCTCGAGTAAGTGCAACTTTGTTCAAAAGAAAACAAAGCGAAAACAAAGACCAATATTCTTCATAAGAAAATCACAGCTGAAGTAGAGCTTCGGTACACCGTCTTGAGCAAGCGAGTTAGGCCTCCCATATGTGCCTTGAAAGCTTTTGCGCCCTTACGCCCCCACAAAGCACCTTTATCATTGTGCTGAGCAATCTCTCTTTGTGAAACACTATACATAAGCCTGGCTTATCAAGAAGGATGGCTCGATGGGCGATTGAGCTAAGCGAGTTTAATATCCAATATAAACCTCGCTTGTCGTTGAAGGGGCAGGTATTGGCAAATTTTTTAGCATAACTACCCCAGCCGAATGTGGACCAAGATAACGGTGGTTGGTGGATTCTTAATGTGGACGGAGCTTCTTGCCATACGGGAGTTGGAGTCGGCTTGCAACTTAAAGCCCCAATTAGGGAAAGGGTAGAGCGTATATGACTCCAGGCACCTACTGCGTCGATAACAAGGCCCGGATACGGAAAGCAGTCCCTAGGCGGGGGTAGATCTCGCGCGATTATTTCGTCGAAATATATGCGTCGGTGACTCTCAAGCGGTAGTAGGACGAGAGTAAGCGAAGAATATGGAAACCGCGAGACAGTATGGCTAGGTATGTGGGTGCAGTACGGCTTCGACTACTAGGGAGTTTTGCGGCTTGGAGGCTTGAACATATCGAGGACCAGGCGTAGAAGACGGACGCATTGCCGGTAGTGACCGCATCCATCGATAAAGATTGTATTCCTCCCATTCTAATTGCCGTCAACATCGTCCTGGCCTGGCCAATCCATTGGGTAAGTCATAAAGATGAAGCAAGCCCTTCTTGGCTTTCTTCTATAATGCATTATCTAAGCTCGAGGAGAGAACTTCCGGATAACAGAGTTGAAGCCCACAAGGTCCAAGTCCAAGAGGCGAGATTTTCCTTCGTGAACGGGCAATTATACAAGCAGTCTCTAGACGAACCGTATTTTAAGTGTGTCACTACTCGGTAGGAGCGGTATCTACTAATGACTCCATGAGCAGGTATCTTGAGAGCCATCCAGGAAAGAAGAACTCTAGCTCACACGGCCCACACATAATGTATTATTGGCCAACTATGGAAGCCGATGTAGCCGCCTATGTCAAGAAGTGCGACCGCTGCCAACGACAAGTCCTCATGTCAAGGATGTCAGCTCAAGACCTAGCC
This sequence comes from Tetrastigma voinierianum, assembly GCA_016808115.1. Taxonomy (NCBI): domain Eukaryota; kingdom Viridiplantae; phylum Streptophyta; class Magnoliopsida; order Vitales; family Vitaceae; genus Tetrastigma; species Tetrastigma voinierianum. The sequence continues at coordinate 327,313 of JAEQBH010001710.1, forward strand.
ACCATCACGAACCCCTGGCCCTTTACTCAATGGGAAATTGATATAGTTGGACCGCTGTCTACCGCCCCGACTCAGAAAAAGCTGTTGTTGGTTGTCACCGACTATTTTAGTAAATAGATAGAAGTTGAAGCCTTCACCTCCATGCAAGTGTCGTCCGATTTGTGTGGAAGAATATTGTCTGTTGGTTCGGAATACCCCATTCAATTGCTAACGTAGGCCTTTGTTTGACAGCGGCATATACGAGTACCCTGGCAGGGTGAAGATCAAAATTTTGTTGCTAACCACATTGGTACCTATGAATATTGAAATTTTCCAACAGCTACCAAAAACTAACTAGGTAACCAGGCAACGGCCTTGAAAAACTTGATACACTAGATAATTAAAATATGTTTTCTTCTGTTTAAATAATAATTTGAAATTTAAATTAGTTTTGGTCAAAAGGAGATCTGCGAGTGCACGGGTCATACAAATGTAAGTGGATGTTTAGTCGGATATCATTCCCAGAGGATTTGATTAGAAATTCAGATTAACTATCCTCTTCGAGAATCTCACTATTTGAACTTCCAAATTTTAGAATATATTTATCTTCTACAGTAAAATGAATCAAAGCAATAATGAAATTCTAAAATACATGATTAGAGAATTCATTGGATTGAAATAACACTATAAATGAAAGCAATGTTGTAAATATCATTTTGCAAGTTCCAAATAAAAGATAAAGTTTTGGGTATGAACATTGGAATTGTCCAAGAGCATATTAGTGTAGAAATGGATTTCTCCTAACATTACACATTTCACTCTCCAGCTTACCACGCTTCTATCTCTAGACAGTGGGTCTCAAGAGCTATTTATAAGGATTTATCATCATTTAAGATCTGACTATTTTTCCTTCCCAGTACTTCACAACTATCTCTTAAAATGAAATTGCTTACACTGTGACGGTCATGTAGAGCCCTCTCCAAATATTGATATCTTCGGTCATCAATTGAAAGAAAGAATTTAACACTCCCCTTGATTAGAATCTCAGTTAACCTTTCAAAATTAAATTTCTAGATCATTAAGTGGATCATATTCCTCGAGCACACACTCCTGTTGTCACCCAGGAGGGAACCTTAAAAGCAGAGATTGGATCTTCACTAGTGATGTATCAAAGTAATCCTAAAAGTGTGTTAGTTCAAATAATATCAGTGTAATTTACCCCCAAGTTACTGCTCATTTCTCTCATGTAGTCTCAACAGTGTGTCACTCAAAGGGATTCCTGAAAATCAGAGCAATGATACAGCTCTTTACCAGGCACGAACGTATTACAAAAACAACTCGATGTAGGAGTAATGATAATTAAATCTGCTCCAATTTTCTTACCCAAAACAACATTACTTGGCACTACAAACAGCAATCACCGTGATAGATTCTTCCCGAGAGAAAATTTGAGCCTCAAATGCGGATCATAAATGACAATGACTAGTTGATTAAAAAAGAATTCATTTGAAATTGTCATCAAGCGAAAGAAAATAAACGAAAGTCAGAAAAATTCTCATATTCCATCTAAATTCAAATAGAATTTTATGCTTCAATTTACATTCATCGACTCAAATTCTAGTTTGAATCCACTACTCTAATTTGAAGAAAAGAAATCTAAATCTAGAAACAAACAAAAATAGAAAAAGAAAGAAAAATTAAAAATAAAATAATATATATATATATATATATATATATATATATATATATATATTAGAACTTGACTCTCCCAAAAGCACACATACTTGATGAAAAGTAGTGGGTGTCACTTTCCTTCCTAGACTTCTATTTATAGGCTTGGAGTGCTGCCCTAAAAGCAGCGAGAACTATGCACTTCGGAAGCTCATAAATCTTTGCCCTATATTTGTTGATGTCGTGGTGATATCACTTGAAAGCATCAAAGTTGTCAATGTCTGGGTGCATTTGTTGTAGCGACATATTGACAACTTTCTTTGAGCGATTCTCAATTTCTAGTGATAAGTCAATGTCGTGACGATGTCACAACATTGAAATCCAGTGTTGTAGATTAATTCCGATGTCACGACATTGAATTTATGTTGCGACATAGCTTGTTGATGCCTTTACTCTTACCTTCTTGCCTTGATGTCGCAACATCGCTTATAGTTCACTTTTTGATGTCACACGACATTGCCTCTACAGTTCTGATCTTTTCAGTTTATGTCACGACATTGCTAATTTAATGTCACAACATTGGTCGGTTAAGTTCATTATGACCACTCTAGGCTGATGTCACGATATTGCTAATTTAAATTCGCAACATTGAATCTTGTTGTTCTGAAGCCCTCTGCAAATGTTGTAGTTGATGTCGTGACATTGCTGTTATTCCTTCTACCGATGTCGCGACATTGGTCTGTTAAACTTCAACTGAGGCTTGCTTTAGTCTGATGTCGCGACATTGGTTTGATGTTGCAACAATGTTTAACTGATGTCTACACTAATTGGGGCTAGTTCTAATGTTGCCATGATGTCATGGCGATGTCACGACATTTAAACAATTCAGTTCTTCCCACTGCAAGCAATGTCGTAGCAATATCGGGGCGATGTTGCGACATTGGATGGCTATTATGGTTTAACTAATGGGGTTGCTTTTGATGTTGTGACATTAACATGATGTTGCCTTAACACTACTACAAAAATGTTTGTTTATGACGCTTCATACAATGACACTTGCAAAAAAATGTCATTATCTAATTATGATTAAATGTACAATGACACTTAATTTAAAACGTCATTGTCTTGTTGAATTTTTATATTGTGATGACGCTCTTTAGAGGTGTCATAGTTCAAAGTGTTCTATTTAGCTATAAAATTACTTGTAGACTCAATCTTGATACTTCTACAATGTCATAGAAAAAAAATATAAAATTTCTCTAAAACGTCATCATGTAAATTATAAAAATAGTTGTTTTCTTAAACATTTAAAATCTAAAAACCTATTTTTGATATCCCATTCTCAAACCCGATAACCCTCAACCCCTCACATTTGGAGGATGTCCATGGGAGTATTTTTGGAGAAGAAATTTAAGATGTTTGTATATGATTGTCTGAGAGATCAGGAATTAGTTTGTTGGGGAGAAGGCATGTGCTAGGGTTTAGGTGATGAGAAAAGACCAAACTTTTTTAGAAATTTTCACTACTACAAAAATGGAACAAGGGTTCTAGGATAACCAGTGTATATTTTAGGGGTTGATAAAGCAAGTTGAAGAAGAAAGTTCGAAACTTTTCTTAGGGTGTTCGATCATTGAGCTATAGAGGTGGATTTTAGAGGATCTCTGCGATAAAGCCCAGTTTCTTGATTTCATCTATTCGACATTTTATCCTTGGTCTCCAACCTTTGTGACCATAATCTGTTATCGAGAATCAAGGTATTATTTTACGATTGATATTTTCTTTGATTTCGATATACCTCTGATTGTTTTTTCATTTGATTCTGTTGTGCTTGAGTACTGGGTTTTCTTGATTGACTTTTTCTTTTATTTTTTCCCTTGATTTTTTGTATGATGAATGTGATGTATTAAAGTGAATGATCCACAGTTGCTTTTCTGGTATGCCCTGCTGCTCACGTAAAGGTCCTCTGAGAGCAGTTTGTTAAGGGTTGTTGGAAGGTTAAAATTGGAGTCCTAATAACCCTAGTGGTTATTGATTCAAGCTCTAATGGTTCTAGATGTATTCAAGCTGGAAAGATCTTGAGAAATAAAAGGGGGTTAGTGGCTTGATTGTGGTGATGGCTTGGTAAGACATAATGTAATAGAGGGAACGAGTTGTCCTTGATTATATTTTTTAATGCAATATAATGTAAGGAATAGGTTGAACGATGCAGTAACATGCCATAGATGAGAGCATGTGTGTTGTGTAGAGAAGGTGTTTATTAAAAGACTGGAATAAATTGCCTTCAGCCAAATTCCTTCTCTTAAATCTTTGTTTGATCTTTTTACCGTTCGTCAGCCAAATTGAATGAAAGTTAGAAACTACTTTTCTTGATTTGCATAGTGATTAAATAGGCAGGTATTTCAAGATTCAAGACAAGATTAATTAATTTCCTAGTTTTTTTTTTTAAATGAGAATTTATGCATGAGTTAATTTCTAATCAACATTTGTAGCAGGCGAAGAAGCATCCACGCCCCCATGTTCGAGACCAACCTAAGCAAGGGGCCATGTTGAATGGAAGTTTAAAACTGCTTGTTTTTCTCAATAATTGTATAGACCGGTCCTAATGAAGGAATGAAGATCAAATTGATGAGTGATAGCTGCAAAAAAAAGCAAATACCAAATGCATTTGTCACAGTAAATGCTACTTGGATAGACCGAGTCAAAGGTAATAGGATTATTTAGGTGAAGCAGTGCACGGCCATAACAGTGTTTTCTCTAAGTGTGTAAGCACATAAAAATATTTACAACAAAGGGGAGAGATGCCCATCCCATCCTAGTCTCAAATGTAGAGATTAAACACCCAGATGAGTGATGATGATGGAACCCGGGGAAGCGAAACAAGAACTACAAAGCCCAAGCACTTGGAAAGAATTGAACCGTCGAGTAAAAAATGGAGGCAGAAGCCATTTAGAAATATACAAAGGGATTTTGTAGGGTAAAAAATTCTTTTCATAAACAGGGAGGCTTACATCATGAGGATGATTTATGCTTGTCATTTCTTTTCTTTATGCACATTTTCTTAACTTGACAAAACATGAATTAAGCTCAACCAAACATGAATTAAAGCCGTTAGTTCTAGATTTGAAATCGTGCCAGGAGGTGCCACTATCTCTCCCGAGAATATTGTTGTGCTAACCATGTTTTTAGTTTTCACTTTAATGATATTATATTAACGAAGATGTGCAGTATAGTTACGGAAAGAAGGAGGGAGAAAGGCTTTTAAAGAAAATAGCAGTTTAATTTTACCTTCTTTGCAGGGTAAGTAAAATGAATATTTTCGAGTGAAATTTGACCTTATGATCATGTTGAGTTAATATTAGTCTCGCCAATGCCTGTGAGGCTAAATATTTTAATTGATCAATCGTCAACTAACTGACCCTTGTTTTCATTTGGGTGTTGGTAGCATAGAAGACGAGGACAATGTGGCCTTACTGCCTTGAACTCACCACATCAACCATGTGATGACTTGAAGGATATTGTTAACATATAAGTTTATAAATTGCAATACTTGAATGATTGATGATATATACCTTTATATTATTGTCTTTGTATAGGGCATTAAGAATCCATCCTGACCGTGAAAGCATCTAAGAGAGACCCTACGCGTTAAGGTCATGGTTAGTATAAATTATTTCACTTTGATTGTGATTTATAAATTGATTCATAGAATTCTAAGTACTAGAATCATACACTTTAATTTAAGGATCACAAGCTATAATGGGTTACATTTTCATTTGAGTATTTCGAGCTGACCCGGGTAGTGTAGAATGTGGATATTATGTAATAGAGATACATGAAGGACGGTATAATTGATTCAAGGCATCTCAGCAAGGTTGATATACTTATTAATAAATTTTCCAGAATGTTCCTATTGTTTACTATATCAACTTAACTAATCAATGGTGTATGTTGCACAAATTATTGGTTAATGGAAAAGTCTTATATAGCGAAATGGAGATAAATGAAGTGCGATCGAGAATGGATCCTACTGAGGTGAATTGATATGCTTTTTCTTGAAGTACAATGTAATGGGTGTCTTATATTTTGCCGTAATTTTTTGCTTTGTTGGTAAATAACTCATCAAAGTTAAGTGAAGTTGACAAAAGAATATTTTGATGATGCTCCTGCAGTGATTAGAATCTATGCAATTTTTTATGATGTATGATATTTGGAAGCATAATGCATTACTATGATTTTCCTAGTAAGTTATATCTAGAACAAGTAGTCACCTCCATAAATTTATCGCAACATTTTCACTAGTAACTTTTTTCAGTACATTTGAAAGAGAGTTTCTTATTTTTCATTCACAAAAAATACATGTTATGAACTTTTTATCATTTACTTGTAGTTGATGAGTTTAACTTCACATAAAACAAGCTATACTTTCAAGGTGTGAAGTACATTATTAAGTTTTGCTATTAGTTTGTATTGGCACATTGCCGGGTTGTGAGCTGTTGGCTCTTGTTTATGTTGGGTTATTTGGTGGTTACTCTCATTTCTTTGGTTGTTTGAGTGGCCTGTGCCCGAGATGTGGGCTTGTGCTTCTAGTTGTGTTGTTTTATCAGGTGTTTTTATATCGGGTTGATGCCCCTTTCTTATGTTTTTAGGGGAGGTGCTATCCGTTTTTTGTTTTTTCTGGGGGCCTTAGGCTTCTTGTATTGTTCTTGGTTGTTTTTTGGGCTTTGCCCTTTTGGTAATAAATTCTTACTTATCCAAAAAAAAAAAAAAGCGATATCGCACCATTGTTAAATTTTTTTGTATTTATTGGAGGTTAGAGATTTTATAAATTTGATTTATATATCAATTTGTATTAATTATTTTATTACTTTTACCTCCTTTTTATCTCTTTTGATTTTGAATCGCTTTTCCCTCATGACAAAAATAGAGATATTAAATAGTGATTAGGTTAACACATTATGGTACTATCCTTGCCTCTTTTAGATCCCCTATTCCTTGGCTCTTTTTGGACTATTTATGTAATGCCTTTGAAATGCGGGAATTTTATTTTTAGGCCCAAATCCGTTATGTTGAGTGATGTCAGGCTTTTGATCTGCAGTATATGCGAGGTATCTCATTTTCGATGAGCATTGGAAACTTTATGTCTTTTGATTGGTTGTTGGTTCTTAAGATTTGTTGTTTACATTCATGTGTTTATGATATTATTTTATAAGTATATAGCTTAAGTTTCCTTTGTGCTAGTAATATTAATCATTTTTGTATATTTTTATTTGAAACCTTCTACGAATAAATTGAATTTCGCTGTTTAGGCATGCTTAACTTATTTCTAGTTTAGAAAGTTATATATACCCAGTATATGGTTATATGTCCTATAATTCTTGTTATTGTGAAGCGCTTTATTTTCGGATATTGGGAATATACATAATGTTGTGTCGACCTTGTTTTTATGTCATTCTTTTCTGGTCGGTTCCATCGGAGTCGGTTTGTATGCTTCTGAGTTATCATTAATTTGAGTTCTTTTTTGGCAAGGTATTGGTGGGTTGATGTTCATTACCTTGAAAATTTTTTACACTAGCACTCTCAAATAATAAATCGATGTCTTAATCTAGTTGGTACTCTACGAGAAGTTCTTGGTTTTACAATATCTAAAACTTAATTTTTACATTTGAGCGAGAACGGATAGGACTCATGTGGTGATTTGATGGGCTTAACACTCTCATAGAAGGTCCTCTACCTGCTGATAAATTAAAGAACATTTTGTACTCCACAGATCTATGAAATTATTGGCAATGTTGTTTGTAATTTTGGATCGGTGTATGCTCCCGATAGCTTATAGCTTTGTCGATATGACTTTGATGTTTTCCTCCTCTATATTGCTGTATTATGTACATTTTAAATAATTATATTGTTATATCGAGTTATAACAAATGAAATTAATGAAAATAAGATTTTTAATGTGATAAAAATGAGTGTACTTGTAATGAGTGTCATGATTCTAAAAAACAAAACATATAAAAATCAACACTCAAATAAGTGTCATAGTCAAGTTATTAGATTCAAATATTATGAGTAGAAGGTATGGCTTTCGTGATATCGTGGGTTTTGATTCACAAGATGACGCCCATTATAAATTGTCATTGTGTGTAAACTTATACAATGACAGTCGAGAACATGACACTTTAGGGAAGTGTCATTGTAACTCTTCAATGACGCATTAAACGTGTCATTGATTAACTTTTTCCTTGTAGTGTAATGTTGTAATGATGTCGCGACATTGGAATATCTTTGCCTTCCCCTCTTCAGCTGATGTCGTAGCTTTGTTGCAATATTACAATAGTGTCAAGACCTTCTCCACATAATGTCGCGACCTTTGGGGAAATCCTAATGCCATGACTTGTGGCCGCTTTCTCTGCCTGAAATCTTGATTCTGCTCGATTTATTATGGTCGCTGTCCTTAGAAATTTACGAAAACATAAATTTGAATTGAAGCTCCCATAATTTTGGATTAAAGTGAACTTTTTAAGCCTGAAATATATTTGAAAAATAGGCTTAAAAAATAAATAAGTTTTAGACTCATTAGTACCCATAGAGCAATGGCCAAGCGGAAGCATCTAAGAAAACCCTCTTAACGGCTTTGAAAAAGCGTCTACATTCGGCTAAGGGAAAATAGGTGAATGACTACGAGGAGGCGTTCTTTGGGCTATCGGAATGACAGTCAGCCATTTGAAATGTCATATTCACCCTCACACCCACCTGGGGGATAGAGGTCATCATTCTCTGAAATTAGGATGCCCACACTGGTAGAAATCCTGAAAAGACTAATGCAAATAAATCACAGCAAAAGACACAGATATAGGAACGAGCTCTAGGAGAAAGCGACCACTATAAGTATAACCTCATTGCCAACAAAGGGATGATGGTCATATAAGCGGCATGTAGAAGTTCACGTACATTCAAGTAGGAACCTAGTTTTGAAGGATCTTTGAAAACACATTGGCAGACGATTAGCAGTTGAGCCAATTAGAGTGGTCATACATGATAATAAAGAGTAGCGGTGCGCAAGTAAGCACTAAATAAACTAGACCGGGACTCAGTACCTAGGATGTGGAGATGTACACATCTTGAAGACCTTCATCAATAAAAGTTCTCTTATTTAAAATAAAATTTCCTTTTAAGTGTTTTCTTTCCAATCTTTGTTGCCTTACAGCTTGAGATGTGGCTTTAAACTGTTGGCACTTTCAAAATCGATTTGGCTCGAGCACATTAGCGCACAGAAAAGCCCGGATCTTGTCAAGCTTCTTGGCACATTCAAAGAAGCCCGAGTGCTCGAGCTGTTGGCGCACGTGACGCATTATTCCGGGGTCAGTGTGACGGAAGTCGACCGTGAGTCTTCGTGAATGTCGGGTAACGAGCACCGCTCGCAGCCGGCGAAGTCTCGGCTGTGCGGGGAAGCTCTACTGATTACAAAACATGTCCCTAATCAATCATGATGATCACACGGTCCAAATGCGGAGTAAATAATGGCCCACTTGGGCCCTGTCAATCTCCCAAGTACATCCAACGGCCCATCTCACATGGTTCGAAGTTAATAGTGCTCTTATCTGACCTATATTAAATTACAACATTCTAATATATGGGTAATGACATGTCGAATCAGAGTCGGCTTTGTATAAACGGCCTCTAATGAGTCTTTGCCTTCGAATCGCTCCTGTGCACAAATGATATTCCCTCGACAAGGGGTGAATGAAAGCCAGTAGAAATAATTTCTGCATAGGTTACTCCCACCCTAAGTGCACATGCTTGGCAAAACAAACGCGTTCAAGTAATTACATGAACCTACTTCAATATCTACATGGCTGAGCCAAGGTCAGGTTCTCATCGACTCTCTCACTTGCCTAAGCCATGTATGAGAAAACCATTTCCAAACAAAGGTATTTATTTTTAACCGTGGAAAACCCTCTGATATAAATAGTGGACTGACTTCGATAATCTATTTTGTGGACAACCCTCCAATGTATATCAATTGGGCCGACTCCGACGATTGATATTTTATATGGACAACCCTCCGATGTATATCAATTGGGCCGACTTCAATGATTGATATTTTATATGGACAACCCTCCGATGTTGTAATGGACACACTACGATAATTATTATTATTGGTCAACCCTCAAAACAATTCTCTCGAAAACCACCTCATGCACTCACTTCTATTGTGCAGGGTGCCCTAGTGCATACTGGATGCATGATGCCAATTCGATACGTTCATCTTTAATATCACAAGCATATATATTAACATAATTTAAATCACACAAAACATGTTATCTTGAATTCTATCAATTACACGAAAATTAGCTCATGGGCTAATTAACAAACCATGACTCCAATTTAACTTGAATCACTCTGACAAACACATTTTCACACAAAAATTTATTTTTGTGTCACTATTCATGTGAACAGTAAAACCCTCGGGTTCTTGTTTTGATCACTGATAGAATTTTCTCCACTCCGGTTGAAAGCTTTTTGAAGGCGGGGTTTCACGACTAATATAAGCCTGAAGTGTTCCTAACCATTTACATGGTTCTTAAATAAGGAACACCGTAGGAAAAGATCCTACCTCTTTGAGTTGTCAAAACTCCACCCAGGTGGTGTCCACCTGGCATTAGTCTGCCGCGTCGTAGCCTTTCCTTCTTGCTCCGTCAAAAACCGACGGTCCAATCGACCAGAAACCTAGAGAGAAGCCACTTTCTCTCTCTCTAAAAACTCAACGTCTCAGCCACTACATCCTCTCCCTCCAGCCCACTGCCCATTTGGTTCTTTTAATTTTTGGAGAAGACAACTATTCACATTTGTCTTATTCATTAACAATTTTATTAATTCCCTATGTGTCCCTTCTCTTGGATTTTTGACACTTTGCACTATCTAGGCCTCCATTTCCATTATCTCTCTAATCATGCAACATGTGTCACATGAGTACATGTTATAGGTGACTTTTAATGTGTCGCGTGTCTCGTTTGACACCCCAGATCTTCGGTGCCTCAGAAAATGTGTAAATTAAATGTCTCGGGTCGACGAGAGTCGGCGATGGTAGCTAGATTTTGAGGTGATTCAACAGTGTTAAATCCGTTTCATCATCAAGATCTAGAAAATTTTCAGATTTTAGAGATAATGATTTTGCACTTTCATAAAATTGAAATTTCTCGGGTCTTGTTCTCCCCTCCTTAAAGGAATTTCGTGTAGAAATTATGTACGATCACTATGAAACACATGCACATGCGATGTGCACTCTTACCATATACATGTAAGCAGTCATTTAAATATTAAACGGCTAAACCGCATTACCTTCATCCCCTAAGCAAGAAGGGTTCGTGGCGCATCGTAATCTCGTGCGCCACGTTGACTCCTCCTCCGCAGTCTTTTGCCGCGCACCCTCGCTTCAACTCCACGGTCTTCACGTCATAAAACCTGTTAAAATCTGTCGCGAAATGCGGTCCCTCTCGAAGGTCACGTCAGTGTCAACCTCGATCTCTGATCCACTACATGAAGTGGATGCAGTGTACTTAGAACATGGAGACGTAAATGCCTAGTGGACACGACCTCTTTTGGCGGTAAGAAGCCAGCCAGATTCGCCGTGGTACCTACCCTCTCGAGTATCTCAAAGGGCTGATAAACCTGGCGATAGCTTCCCTCGCTTGTAGAACTTGACCGCACCTCTCTTGGCATCACCTTGAGAAGGCGTGATCTCCAGCCTCGAACTCTAAGGGTCGGCGTCATACATCTGCATAACTCTTACTGTAGGCTTTGGTCGTGGGAAAGCGTTGTAATGATATCAGCTCACCTTCTTGGAGGTGTCTGTCGGATAAGACCGTGATGGAATTTTCTCTCCCACCTGCAGTCCAGCGCCGCGGTGATCGCATAGCCTCCCATGTGATACCTCGTATGGATTGCTGTCGTATGCTCGCCGTGCTTGTTGTTGTGAGGCGAGATTCCACTAAAGGTAAGTCTCTTCCCAACTACCCTTATGATCGGGTGTATGCGCAACGTGTCCTCTAACACCTGTATAGTCCTCAGCGGCTAACCATCACACACGTGGGTGGAAAGTTGCTGCTCATGGTCGGTAGTGTGCCCGTAGCCTTTGGAAACTCTTCCAAAAGTGCGTTTGTAACCTGAGGTCTCTATCAGGCCACTATGGATACGCTCGATGTGGGACTATATGTCGAATATACAAGCTGCCAAAAATCTCTCAGTGTGAAGGTCATTACATGCAATTTAGAAAATGTCTTGGAGCTTAGTGAGCGGTCTACTATCACCCACTCTGCTTATCATGTCTGGTGTTAGTGGCAAGTGGGTCCCACAAAATCCATCGTAGCCCAGTTCCCACTTCCACTCGACCACCTCGATATTTGAAGTTATGCCTTAAAAATACCTGGAATTTTATAATAAAAATTTATTATATTAAAGTTATAATTAAACTTAGGTATTTTTAAGATTTTAGATGAATATTGATTAAATGATTATGGAATCCATAAATAAACCCAAGTGAAAAAGAGAAAATGATTGTAAATGGGGACCTAAGGGTCAATTGTAAGTAAGTTACATCTCTAAGGTGATAGGAGGAAATAAATGAGAAAGGTGAAAATAATAAGAAGACTTAAATGAAGAATAATAGAAATGGAGGACCTAAATATAAAGAAATAAAGAAAAGAAGAGAGGAAAAAATCAGGAAATAACATGTGGCATGTAGGAAGAGGGAGGAAGCCACTCCTGTTTAAAATCTGATTAAGGGTGATCCATCAAGAAAAGGAAAAGCAGAGAAAAGAGGAGATATTTTAGAGTGGCTCTCGCTTCTCTCTAGATTCTGCTTGATCGGACCATAGGTCTCAGGCGAGAAGCAAGGGAGAAAATCCTTCCTTGTATGAGGTTGCAAGTGAGACCCGAGAATCGAGGCTTTGACAAGAGCGCTCTAGGAGTGGGTCTTCCTCTGCTTTGATTATTTTCTACAGGGTTGTGTGGTGGTTATCTTGCCTTAGGGAATGTTTGGTTGTATTTTAAACCACTTGGGGCGCCACATTGTAGTCTGTCTGGATATGAAGTGGATTTTGGGTATGAGTGAAGGGAATTTGGTAGTGAGTCCTTTAGTATATTGTAGCCACATCGATGAAATTGATGTTGGTTACAATTTCTCGTTTTGGACCTCTGTAGACAAAGTTGCTGGTCCTTCAGGAGTCGTCGACTAGATACGTTAGGTCGAGTTCGTCCGGTTCGAGTCAACTAGCCGGACCTTAGAACGGGTTTTTGGGTCATAAATAAAGATAATTTGGTAGTAAGTCCTTCCTAATTAAATTCTTAGCCACATCAAATGAAATTGATGTTAGGCTTTGAATTTCTCAGTCGGACCCTGTAGACCAGAAGTTATGGTCTTTTTACTGCGAATAGTCTCAAATGGCGAGGAGTCGGCCCAGCCAGGAGGTCGTCGTGAGGTCGACGAGACCTCATGCCGTGAAGATCAGCGAGACCTCATGCGGCCGAAGTCAATGGGAGACCTCATGCGACGAGAAGTCAGCGAGACCTCATGCAACGAGTCGACGGAGACCTCATCTGTGAGAGGAATTCAGTGGTCGCGGACCTCATGCAGTGACGTGTGAGACCTAAATGCAGTGGGGTCGAGGCGAGACCTCGTGCGACGAAGATCGTGAGACCTCATCTGCGAGGTCGGCCAGACCTCGTCCTGAAACTCATTTCGTCACAGTTAGTCGGCCCGGGTGGGGGATTTGACAACGTATGACCTCGACTTTGGAAGGTCACCTTCTTCGTCGAACCGTTTTGGGTGTTCTTGAACTCTATGGAAGCCCATTGAGTCGAGAATACGTTTCATGCCTGAGGATAGAGATATGTCGAGACCGGTTGGGGACCAGTTTACCGAGGTCAGGTCGATGGTGGTATTTCGGCTAGTGAAACTACGTATGACCTCCGACCCCGGAAGGTCCATAACTTCGTCCGAACTCTGGATTCGGGTGTTCTTGGATTCAAATCCGGTAATTGGGAATGCATTAATATGCACGAGGAGGGATAGAATATGTCGAATGAGGTTACAGGACTGAGTTCTGAAGTCAGTCGGGTCCGGTCGGCCGCTCAATTTGGAGTGTGATACATTATGACCTCCAACCCGGAAGGTCATAACTTCTTAGATCCGAACTTTCGGGTCGGGTGTTGCCGAACTCACATAGAGCTCATTGGTCGAGAATTCATTCATATTCCTGAGGAGGGATGGAATGTGTCAGGCCAGGGTGTCATACCGGGTTACCGAGGTCATGTCAGCTGTTTGGGTGGCGTGCTCACGTGTGACCCTCGCTTGGAGGTTATAACTCCTTGATCAGAACTCCGTTTCAGGTGTTCTTGGACTGTCAAACCAATTAAGTCGAGAATCCATCTATATATATTTTTTTGAAATTGGAACCCATGTAAACTCTGAAAAATCAATCCCTAACGAAACTACTGGTACACCTGAATAATATTATTCTTTAATGGTTTGGAACGGGATGACGAGGAAGGAAAATGGCCCAGGTGAATTCAGTTGAATCAAGTCTGCAATTTTTGGGTTTGTTCTCACGAGCTCCTATTCCTCGTTTTAAATTTTGCATGTTTGTTAAAGCATATTAAGATGATTTAATTGATTTGAGAAAAGTGATTGTGAAATGTTTGCATATAAAAATTGCATGATTATTGAAAATAAAGCATTTTATACAAGCATACATATTGTACTATATTTGCTATAAATGATTTGAGCATGTAATAGAATGTTAAGTTTATTCGCATTAAGGATAGATTGGTATACTGATAGGGTCGAATAAGCGATCTTGAACTATTGTATTGATGTGTCACTCCCGATCGGTAGCCAGGGACCCCGTGTCGGTAGTGTTCACTATTTGTTATTTATAACGGTCGGCGGCCCAGCGGAGACGTGCTGTGTTATAGAAACCATTTAATCTGAACTGACCCGGTAGGCCGTCATAGGTGACTCGTATCTGTATATCGAACGCCCAGTTTAAATTAGTTAAGGAACTTGGCCAGATTGATTGGCATAAGCGATTGATTGAATTGGAATTGAATTGCGAAGCTGAATTGAATTTGTGACATATTTAAATTGATTTGAGATTGTGAAATATTGAATATAGAGTCTTATTTTGGGATGATCAAGGCTGTAACTGATTATATATATATATATAACAAAGTATATGTATTATATTTATATTGATCATCCAAAAGTTGAAAGTTCGAATTATTAAACATGATTTGATTAGTGAGCCCGAGAGATGGATTTGTATAGAACCACTAAGCATGAAAATGTTTAAGCGTAGTGTTTACTGATGCAGTGCAGGAGTGATAGATAGTGATCGAAAGTGGACCCAAGATCGGAGCGTCAAATTTCATAGAAGGGAATTCGGTATGCTCAGACATGTGCATTCATTCCATGTTTTCTTTTGGATATTGATATTTTTAGCAAAAACAATTTGAACTCGAACATATTTTTGTAAATCATTTGAAAGGCTTGAGATGCTCTTTCATTGTAGCGTATTTTTAAAGTTAAAATGTATTTTGTTAAATGTTTATGGAAACACCCAATTTTATGTCCCTTGTAAGATATGATTTTGAGTGGTGGAGTGATTTTAGTGGCATCTACAGACTCAGTTCGGATCGCGGTAGTCGGTCGGGAAGGCGTACAGTAGCCTGGCATTACGGTGCGCCGGCCTTAACTTTATTGACACGTGAGACATCGTCGAACAATCCCTCCATGTCTCTTCATTCCGCTCATTAATACTAGCAGCGAAGATCCACGAATTACGTCTGGTGCCACTGCGTCTGCAGCCGAATCGAGGCTTGATAAACTCCGCGAGAATCTCCACTTTCGTCGATCAGCGGGGCACCACTACTCGTCACATACATCAGAGACTACCATCTGTGTGGGGCGGTCCGGCCCTCGTCACTATTTTGGCTATACGGTCCACTGATGGACACTATCTACTGCATCCTGCCACTAAGGGCTCAAATCACTCACGCTTTCAGCGAGAGAAGGTGTAGCTACTAAACTCCCAGCCTTTGAGCACGCTCCTTTATCTGTAACCCAATTATCCCGAGTCTCGGCATTTACCACTCCCGAAGCTATACTGGCAACCTCCTGACTTAGTGAGTCGCCGGTATACGTTTGCCTTACCGGGATGGTAGTAAAAGTGAATCATAATCCTCTAAGACTCCGTCATCCCATTGCCTCATATTGGGAGTCCGTACGTGAAAATATACTTTAGACTTTTGGTGATGCGCTCGAACTCTCGCCCGTATAAGTGGTAGCGCGAATCTTCAGAGCAAGACTACGGCCACCAACTCCGCTGCTCGTGTGGGGTAGTGCATGTGATTCTTCAACTGGCGGGAACCATAAGCTACTACCACTCACAGGCTGCATCAAAACCATCGATCATTTCGAGGCATCTGTCTCTTGTGTACCGATGTCCTTAATGGAATTTATCAGGGTAGGATCAATAGTAAGCCTCTCTTCAGCTCCTCGAGATGCCTCCTCGCATCGGAGTCATCGATCAAACTTGACCTCCTTCACAATTCGATCTGTCGTCATAGGTGCCCTTATTCGGAAAATCTCGATGAATCTCTTGTAGTACCCGGCCCGATCCAACTACGTATCTCGAAGTGACCGTATCTCAGAACTCATCACGGCCTTGACCTTCTTTGGGTCCTGCGGCCTCGATCTTGACACCACGTGTCCCGAATCTCTCACCTCAATTAAGCCACAAAACTGCGCCTGCTGACTTAAGCGTCTGGTGATGGTCTCTGTGGCTTGTAATCTGATCCTCGAATGATACTCCCATACTCCCTACCATTTGGGGTAGATCAAAATGTCATTCATGAAGACTCGACAAGCGATCTAGATGGGGTTTGAACACCACATGCATGTGGTCAATGTCTTCTTGGCGGTCGTTAATTAGCGAACGTCACCATAAACTCAAAGTGCTATACTTTGCGTCTTAGCGTCTTAGGGATGTCATCTCCACTAACCCTCAATTTGATGGTAACCGGTCACGAAGGAGTCACATCTTGGAGTAGGCTGGCGCTCCTCTCAGCCCAGGTGACAAGTCATCATGTCCTCGTGTGGAGTCACAGATTCTTGATCGTAACCACTGATTCCAAGTATCTGTAGTCAATGCACAATCGAAGGTCTTGTCTTTCTTCTTACATAAGCGAAGTGGGCGCCACCATGAGTCAAAGTGCTGAATACGTGACCTTGTCCGTCAGCTCACGTGGTTAGAATGAGTTCTGAAGACTGTTGGTGCCGTCACATGAGTCATGAGATGGGTGAAGTGCCAGTGTAACTTCGATCTTGGGAGTCTACAACCCTGCGCTAAAAGCCGATCTACATTGCTTCGTCAGAAAAAACATCCTCATATTCGCATGACTACTTTCGGGGTAGATCAAGTCAGGATCTACTTTCGATCCTCTAAAAAGTAAGACCTTGTGACCCATGGTGTCCTTGACACCTAGACTCATTACAGATGCGGAATGAAATTTCATGCTTGTCCTGAGTACAACTACGATCGCGCAGATCTGCGTGTAAGCGGTAACCCTCATGCTCCGCGATTGATAAATGACCACATAAGGTACATCGGCTGATCCATGCTCGAGTTGACATGACTACGACATGTCCGCCGATACTCAAGTCTACTATGAGTAGAGTCCTAGATCTCTAACTGCATAACCTCGACATATCATCCACCATCTCGCGCAATCCACAGGAGAACTCACATCTGAGAGCTCCTCTGGGGTCTCCGACCTCTATTGACTCATGCGTGAGGTGAAGCGATGGATGGTGTGACGTGAAATCGACTCTTTCACGCGTGGCGTCTGTGCTCTGCGCAAGTTGGATGATGACTGTAGGTGGTATAATGGCGTGAACACGCCTGAACCCTTGAGCGTCCTGCATATGGGCTCGTCCTCTTGCACGGCCCCCTTGGCCTCTCGAGCACTGTGCCGAGGTGCAGGTGCGGCTCTCGAGGCCCGAGCCAGCTCCCTACGGCACGTACCATCTTTGTCAGAGAATATCTTGTATCCTTTCTGTCCTCTACCGTGACTAGGTACGTCTTGTCGAAACCTTGGGATCCCACATTGTCTCGACGATCCTCCTCATGTGTCGGAGTTGGCAATGATAGCCTGTCGCCTGGCGGCAGCCACGATGCGTCTGGATGGCGTGGCGCATGGAACCCTGCGTGAAGCCCCAGAAGCCTCACCTTTAACTCCCAGAACTAGAAGAAGGCCGACTCTCCCTTCCTCTTGCTACTAACACCCAGCATCACAGGTGCTTTGACATCCTCGATCCTCTCTCTCTGTAGTCGGTGTCTGACCAAGGAGTCCATGTCATGCGGGGGTCCTGTGATCCTGCCTGAATGGACAACTTGACTATTCTCGAACCTCGACTTTGGCCGAGTGCATGGCCCACATAATCATCGCTAAAGCGGAGCTGGCTGGATTAATCTAGCCACATAATCTATCACCAGGTCATCATCCTGTGACTCACAGGAACTCTGAGCCTTTGCATGTGCCTTGGTATAGGAATACTTACCCATGAGCGACTCACGGAACTCTGCCCATGTCATTGCCCTCTAGGTCTCACAGAGGTCTTTTATTCCACCATACTTGGAGGCCTCACCCTCTAATTTGGAATCTGGTAGTATAATCTGATGGGTAATCGGAGGTAATCTACATAGTACTCTAACACCTTCTCGATCTGCATGAACCAATGGTCGGCCACCATCGAATCTCCTCCCCCTATGAATGTCGGAGGATGATGTGACCTAAACCTACAGAGTACTTGGACCTCCACAATTTACTGCTACACTAGCCTATACGATATGGCCGGCCCATGATACCTACGCAGCCTGGCTGGTCAAATGCGGGTAGTTACTGGCGGGTTTCTGTGGGCGACCTCTCGTCCTCGCCTCGAGCCCAGCCATCTACACATGTCAAACGGTAAGTTAAATCTCAATGCAGTATCTCTAAGGCGTAAACATAGCCCCGAGACGCTATTCATATGTCAGAAAACATTTCATATACAAAGTTCTTGCATTCTTAGGAAATGCAAGACGATAATTCTATATACAAATCAAAATCAACGTCAAAAAAAATTTTTTAGAAAATTTTATTTTAAAAGATTTTATTTTTTTTTTTTTTTAAATCTTGTGAACAGTGTTCATGAACAGTGGTCCAAACAAGGATCGAACAAAGGTAATCGAACTAAAACTAGGTTAGTGCATAGGTGCACAATCTAATCCGACTAAGTCAAGGCGCCCATCGCGCCCAAAGCCTCACACACAACGCCGCGCCAGCCGTGGTCGCGGCGCCCACAACGCTATATCGCGATGCCCTAGCGGTCGCGGTCGCTGCGGCGCCGTCGCGCGCGACTCCGTCGCCGTGGCAACGCTTCTCACGCACGTTGTGCTTCCAGGCACGCTGTATCGCAACACCACCCAAATGCCTAGCTCAGCCTTTGTCACGATACAATTTATCAGACGTGACCCGCCTCTATCCGTGTTCGCTTTGTCACGATACGTGAGACTGTGATCGTGATTACCGCCTTTCCAACCCGCCAAGAACCTCAACCCGTCACGACATACAAAAATCAGATCGTGACACACTCCCAAGAACAACCCGCCTCCCGTCACGATACAATTTGGTGTACTGCGACACAATTTCCCAGTCATTCAAGCCACCCCAGCCACGATACAAAATTTGTATCGTGACACGCCTCCCCAGGGCCAAGCTGGGCCTCCAAAATTTCTCCGTGTCACGACACAAATGGTTGTATTGGGACGTTACAGTTGGGCCTAAGCTAAACGGGCAGTCTACCCAAATTTCTCGCACTTTTCCTTTATTTTTTTTTTATTTTTTTTCGTTTTTCACACTTTTTTTTCTCATTTCTGCTACTAGAAAAACGACTCAAAAACATATACATACATTTTTTTTTTTTCTCATTTCCCAGTACACCCAAATAAATTTATAAAAATTTATTTTATTTAATTTTCTTCAATTTTACACACTGTAAAAACTTTAGAAAATTTCCTCTCATCATATTTTTTTTTTTCATTTATTTCTGGACCAATTTGTCCAAAAAATTTCTCAACACTCAAGGTTATATTTTCTCCTATGCTACTCACCAAGCATACAAGCACACACAATTCAATCAACACATGATCACTTCACACATCAATCATCAAAGTGCATAAGGAATGTGTGATCTAACCCATGCCCATCAAGTCCTAGGTAATAGTATACATAACTTATTGACACTAAGCTCTAGGTATTTATAAACTTAGGCTCTGATACCAAGCTGTGACACCCTATTCCCGGGGGGTCCGTTGACAACCCGTTAACCCGCGGAATACTGGTGAATGTAGGGTAACCTAACACCGCTCACGAAAACCGGGCAGAGTCTCCTTTATATGGGGAGCTCTACCCAAAGTACAAAAACCTGTCTCAATAATCAACAATGACCACACAGGGTCCAAATCCGAGTAAAATAATGGCCACTTAGGCCCCTGCATCAATACTCACAAGTACATCCAACCAACTATCTCACATGGTTCAAGAGTTAATAAATTACTTTTATACAACATATATTAAAATTACAACATTCTAATACATGGGTACAACAACATCAAAGCCACAAGTCGGCTTTCTTCTCAAACGGCCTCTAATGAGTGTCGCTTCGATCGCTTCAGACTGAACGGTATTTCCTCGACAGCGAGTAAAGCCCAAGAGATAATTTCATACGTTACTCCACTCAAGGGAACATGCATGGAAACAAACGCATTCAAGTAATTACATGAACCTACTTGAATGTCTACATGACCGATCCCGGGTCCCGAGTCCTCACCGACTCCCTCACACTTGCCTAAGCCATGTATGAGAAAACCATTTCCAAACAAAGGTATTTATTTTTAACCGTGGACAACCCTCCGATATAAATAGTGGACCGACTCCGATAATCTATTTTGTGGACAACCCTCCGATGTATATCAATTGGGCCGACTCCGACGATTGATATTATATATGGATGTATATCAATTGGGTCGACTCCGACGATTGATATTTTATATGGACAACCCTCCGATGTTGTAATGGACACACTCCGATAATTATTATTATTAGTCAACCCTCCGAAACAATTCTCTCAAGAAACCACCTCATGCACTCACTCCTATTGTTCTAGGTTGCCCCAGTGCATATAGAATGCATGATGCCAATTCCAATACGTTCATGCTAATATATTCACATGCATATATATTAACATAATTTAAATCACATAAAACATGTTATGCAAATTCACCATCAATTACACCAAAATTAGCTCACATGGGCTAATTAACAAACACGAGCAATTCATTTTGAATCACTCAACCAAACACATTTTCACACAAAATTATTTCGTGTCACTATTCATGTGAACAGTAAAACCCTCGGGTTACTGTTCACGATCACTCAATTATGAATTTTCTTTACTCCTGCTCAAAGCTTTGACACCGAAGCCATGTACTAATATAAGCCCCGTAACGCTCCTAATTATTTACATAGTTCTTAAATAAGGAATAACACAAGTAGAAAAGATCTCTACCTCGAGTTGTCGTAAACTCCACCAAATTGCGTCCACGCGCAGGCCCACCGCGTAGCAACTTTCTTCGTCTGTCGAAACCGACCTGGTCCGACGGCCGGAAACCTAGAGAGAAGCCACTCCCTCTCTCTCTAAAAACTCAACGTCTCAGCCACTGCATCCTCTCCCTCCAGCCCACTGCCCATTTGATTCTTTTAATTTTTGGAGAAGACAACTATTCACATTTGTCTTATTCATTAACAATTTTATTAATTCCCTATGTGTCCCTTCTCTTGGATTTTTGACACTTGGCACTATCTAAGCAATCCATTTTCATCATCTCTCTACTATGCAACATGTGTCACATGAGTACATGTTAGAGGTTACTTTTGTCACATCACATGTCGTTTTACTGAAGACCCGATACTTCCTAAGGTTATCAAAAACGGTGTACTCGATTATCTTCTAATTCAACGAAATTCGATGTAGCTAGATACTGGCAGACGAGTCTCCATCGCAGTGAAATCCGTTTCATCATCCGAGATCGAGAAAAATTTCAGATTTTTACCGAAATGACCGTTTTGCCCTTTTTCAGAAAATTGAAATTTTCTCGGGTCTTACACTTTCAAAAGCCCAGATGTGGCTCCAAGCCTATTGACACTTTCAAAAGACCATACTTGTGGCTCTAAGCCTACTAGAACTTTCAAAAGACCAGAGATATGGCTCTAAGCCTTATGGCACTTTCTATAAAAACCCAAGTAAATTTGAATTTTTTCGAAAAAATGCAAAATGGTATATTGTCGTTACAGTATAGGTTGCAAACCTTGAATTTTTCTAGATTTTGGATGACAAAACGGACCTCACCATTGGATTCGTTTTGCGAAATCTAGTTACTTGGACGAATTTCGTTGAATTTCGAGAGTTGAATTTTCACAATTTTCGGGGTGTCGAGTGCTTGGTGGACCCCAAAAACGGGATTTTGAGAAAAAAAAATCTTGAAATTGGAAAATAAATTAGATAAAGTTCATTTAAAATAAATTGAACTTGAATCGAGACAAAATAAATTATTTTGGGACAAAAATGGACTCGAACAGGTCGCAAACATGTGGCGCGATGTGAACCTCTCACTTAAACTGAAGTGAGAGGCTTGGGATAAAAGGAGGGCCTGTGAGGACAAAATATCCCACCCCATTTCTTGATTTTTTATGGAAGAGAGAAAGAGAGGAGGAAAGCGATCTTTAAACTTTTCTCTTCGATCTACAAAGTTCTATCGGTTAGAATTCGTCGAGCCAAGAGTAAAAGTCCATCTACTCGATGAGGGCTATGTGTGGGTACCAAAAAGGAAGGGTTTCACCGAAGATTCAAATGAGGAGATTTCGGGAAATAAAGGATTTCGGGCTAGGGAGGCTTCCCACCCATGCTACTACACTTCAATAGGTAGGGATTATTCTTACTTTGATTTATTTTCCACTCTAAAGGTTGTTTGGTTGTGTTTTATGTCCTAAGGGGCTATTTGGCCATGTTTTTCCCTAAGGGGCTGTTCGGCAAAATTTTGGGTATGTGGGAATAGTGCCTTATTTTGACTCTATATGATGTCCAAATTTTAGGGCTAGTTTTCGATTAGAAAATGAGGGAATTTGGACTAGTATTATTCTTGGAAATTGTAGCTTCAATTGTGAACTTGAGGTTAGGCTTTTGAATCACCCAAATTGGACCTCTATAACTCAAGTTATGTTTCATTTTCCGGGGACTGCTACAGGCTGCCCTATTTTGACCCTACATATTGTCCAGATGTTGGGACTGATTTTCAGTCGAGAAAAAGGGGGAAATTGGACTAGTGTCCTTCATGGAAATTGTAGTTGTATCTAAGAAATTGATGTTAGGGTTTTTGAATCATCCAAATTGACCTCTATAACTCGAGTTATGGTCCATTTTCCGGGACTACCACAGGATGCCCTGTTTTTACCCCATACACTGTCCAGATTTTGGGATTGATTTCCAATTTTGAAAAAAAAAAAGAAATTTGTACTAGTGTTCCCATGAAAATTATAGCTACATCTGTAAACTTGATGTAGGTTTTTGAATCTCCCAAATTGGACTTGTACAGCTCAAGTTATAGTCCATTTCCCAAGACTGCTACAACTTATGATGTTTAACAGTTTATGTCTAGATTTTGGGACTATTAGGGGGCTAGTTTCTTACCTAAGTTCGGAACTACTCTGTGGTCTATTATGGCTTGTTGTGTGGAATGTTTTGTGGGCATCTTTATGCCACAACGGGTCTTGAGGATCAAGTTATCATTGCTTGAGTTTGAGTGACATGCTTGGTGCTAATTGATTAGAGGTCAATATGTGTGTCCTAATGTATTGACATGTGATGAGTTTATGTATGGATAAGGCCATTGCATGGCTTGTTTGTAGGCTATTTGTGGACATGTTGTGTCACAATTTAGCCTAGAGGATAAAGTATGTCATTGCTTAATTGGTGATGACTTGTTGATATTGATATAAGTGTGTGCAAATATATTGACATGAAATGTGTGATCGTTTGGAAATTTTATGTTGATTGATATAATTGTCCATGGTACATGATGAATTGTACGGTTTTAGCATTATCCATGTAACATTCATTATGCATGTGGTATGATATAACATGCAATGGCGCATTGCATTACATATGCACGGGGACATCGCATTGAATGGGTGTGAGTGCATGGTTATAATCAACACTGTGTTTGGTGTTTGATCGTCAGGGCTCAGACGGTGGGATAATGACCAACAAAGTCAGACCGTTGTATAAAATGAAATGAAAATATGTGTCGGGTATTAGCAAGTAGAGATAGACAACCCCTTAGGTGAAAGCCCCTTTATTTTTTGTTATGCATATGTGTCCAACCCAAGAAAGCCCGTGAAAGTGGGGGAAGGGTTTATGGGCTTCTCCTCATGAGGCCCCTAAAAATTTGCTACCCACAAAAAGACACATGGTTTTGAATATAAATGATCATTGGGGTGTACATCCAAAAGCTTTAGTTTGAAAAACAAATGAATTTTGACAAATGACTACTTGATGTAATCCACAAATGACGGGCTTTATCACACTTTGACATCGCATTGAGTGGCAAGAGTCGGTAAGGACTTAGGTAAGAAGTGAGTTAGTAAGGACTTGAGTGCAGGGTACATGATTGAGTCTCATCTCATTTCATGACATGTAGGATTCCATAGTAGAAACTTCATGTTTTTACTTGGAATGTGAATGTGAATTATAAACATGACCATTGCATGTGCACTTAGGTGGGAAGTAGCCTCTATAAGAGTTTACTCTACTTGGTATGCCTCACCCCACCGGAAAACATTGCGCAGTAGAGTACACTGCTGGACGACGCCACTGAGTATCGCAATTATGAAGAAAGTCGAGTTATGGCTTTGTAATCATTTTTGTAAAGATGTTTGGAATGAACTAGTTCTAGCATGTATTTTTTTTATAAGAGTGTTGTAATTAAATTCTTAAGGACTATTGTAATATTGCCTTGTATATTTTTTAGTATGGATAAATGGGCCCGGTTGGGCCACTTTTACTCATAAATGGACCCCGTGCAGTCATTGTGTTATGTTGGGCCCCGGATGGGTCATGTTATTGTATATCCTACAAGTTGTATTTTGGGTAGAGCTCCCCGAACAAAGGAGACTCTGTCTGGTTTTTATTAAATTATGGGTCCTAGTAAAGGGGACATAACAGTGTGGTATCAAGTTACCCGACATCCATAAGTTTTCCATGGGTTGACGGTTGGTCAACTAACCCCTAGGTTTTGGGGTGTCACACTTTTAAAGGGCCAGCCTTATGGCTGATAGCCCGCTGACACATGTTTAAGCACAAGAGTAGTTTTAGCCTATCAAGCAAAGCCAAGGCCTAAGAATGCAGGCCCTAATTACCGCCCAAGCTCAAGCCTCCTACCAACCCTGTAGCTCCTAAAAGACTTAACTATCCTAGCCAATGTTTGCATAAAGGATGAGAAATAGTAGGGATTCATTGCATGAGTATACCAAAAATCATATTTCATTAAAATACGTCAATAAGCGTCAGTGACTACAAAAATATGTATGTATTGGTGGCCAAACAGGGCCCCTTACAAAAATTTCAAAAATTGGGGGAGGGGAGAGAAGCAAGGAGCAAAATCAGCTCTGATCCCCAACGGAGGCATTCTCCTCAGGATCCTTAGCTAGCTCGATTAGATCCACCTCGCTGAGCACACCTTAGTAGTAATCGCTAGGACCAGTGTTCCTGGGGTTCTCAAAGAACTCCAAAAGCAAATGTGCCTGAGGAGTCGAGTACGCCAGATGGAACCTTTGGTTACTCTGGCTGCATGTTGTGTTTGAACATACAACATCCGTAGCCGTAGGCAAAGATCACCTCCAAGGCCTTCTGGTAGTCCTCCTCCATGGCTTCTTTGTCTTACCAAATTAGACCAGCTGAGACATCATCTTTTCACACCTCAAGCTCCAAAGTAGGGAACGATGTCCGTTCAACCTCTAAGTGGGCGGTCTCAGCCTCGGGCTTGCTTTAGGCTTCCTCCGCAACCGCCAGGGCATCTCGTACCCTAGCTAAGTCATCCTTTGCCCATGCCTTTACATCACCCGCTACGACGGCAACTAGCTAGACAATTCGACCTTCCTCCTTAGCCTTATCCCTCTCATTCTCCACGCTCATGGCTCTTTCAGTGCTCTCCTTAGCCTTCCGCTCCTAATGCCTAGACTTAGCCCTAGCCTTTCCAAGTGCATTATCTAGGGCATTGTGCTTGGAGACGTCAGATTGAGCATAGCGTCGCAGCTGCTTAGCATCATCCAGTTGAAGATAAAGTTTCCTATGCTGGTACGCCATATTTCGGATGGTAGTGACAGCTTGTAAAAGAGGAGGCAAAAATGAAGCATTCAAAAAAATGACAGTAAGAGAATTCACATTCAAAAAAAAAAAAAGGTCAGAACATACCAGCTCGCCGTCACGTTGAAATCATGGTTGTACATGTGCATTTCGTTCTCGGCCACACGTTGGTAGGACTTATTATCCAAATAACTAGGGAAGGGGACAGAGTACTCTTCTGAAAGCGCCACCACCGATATACGATGGCTAGTAAGGTAGAGGTTGTGCATGTTAGCGACAAAAGTATCCCTAGTTAAAGGGGCTCCAATGGTCGATGATTGACTGGGCAATATCGAGACCCGGGACAGGATCACCCATCGAAGGATGCTCCCACTTCAATGGGATGAAGAGTGAGTTGAGCACCAACCTACCAGAACCCCTCAACCTACAGGAGCCGGCAAGAGGATTGTGCTCAGCCTGCAACGTACTCAATCCGGCCATCTCCAATGGAGCCTCCCCCACGACTCTATCAGCATTGGGAGGCCCCTCGTCTTGAACCCCATCCTCCAGCGATGCACGAGCCTCCCTGAGAGCCTCCTAAGCGGCACCCTCCAAAGCCGACAGGGAATCCAAGGCACTTTCCAAATAATCCACTGACACAAATTTCGCTATTTCGAAAGCCTCTTAATCCCACCAGATTGTCTGGGCGCTACACTGCACTTCGAGCCTCCAGAGCTCGCAAATTCGGGGCCAAGGCGCATCCAGGCAAAGAAACCCCAATAGCAAGGCTAAACATATCATTCTCCCTATCCTCAGTTGGCTCACTAATAGTTAGATCTATCTAATCCACAAATCCCTCTACCCTCTCATCTGAGAACCTTGGCCCATCCAACTTTCGCTTCTTCATCTTTTTTCTTACAAATTGGGGCGTGTTGTGGATCTTGCTCAACCAAAGGTAATTCGTCGGCTTCAAAAATTTCACCGCGTCTTCAATGAACCCGCTTAAGCAGAACTCCGCTGCGAAGACCCAGATTCACTTAGTACTCAGGTAAGAACAAAATGCTCTTCCTTAACAAGCTCTACCATTAGCGAGCGGGGGATGACGAGAACTATGTAATGAAACGGGCTAGCGCCTAGCTCCTGCAAGTTCATCATCGACAAGAGGAGCTCGTGATTACTCTCCGGCTCCGTAATCTTGAGCAAATTCTTTCCGATACACTCCGCATTAGCCTTCAATTCCACTTCCACCATTCGCCTCCTCTACGCTTACCGATAAAGTCCAAAGAAAATGGGCATGTCAAAGCGTGGAAAATATAGATAAGAACAAGCCCTATCAAGATGAGACAAACCTGGAAACGTGAGCGACTGGTTCAGGTCCAATGGGAGCCCAAGAGAGCCTGGAGTCTTGTACCATGGACCTTTCACCAAAACAACCCTTTCGCCCCGCTAAGGAGTCGAGTAGCCCTACATAAATTGCAGCCGGGGCTTAGTCGATACAGATAGATTCGCCCCCCAATCCCAAGCTTCAGTAAAGCAAACTCAACCAGCGGATATCCAACTAGTAGACAGGTTCAAAGACACGCAACTCCACTCAAGATCCGAAAAGACGCTCATTTTTGAATTGAGCGTACGAGGTGCTCGAGTGAAGTGTAGAAACTACTTTACAAACTACGAGATGGGGTAGTGAAGTCCAATAAAGAACCGCTTCCCACGGGGTTAGGACCACGCTTATATGCCCTCCTACAATTGGGACAACCACTTCGTCTAACAACTCCAGACTAACGTCAACGTCAAGAGGGACTTGACAAAAGGATCTTAACTCCTCTCCAGACATAGTAGTGACCAGGTTGCTTGCTGTGGGCAATTCCTAGGGGGCTCCCATCCTACACCCACCGTGTGATCGAAAAAGTGGAAGTCTCTACTGACCTCGCCATTCTGATACAAAAAAAAATACCAACTCAGGATCTTTAAACCCAGAAACAACAAGACCCTAGAAAGACAAAAGTAATTCCCCCCTCCCCCCGGAGGTTTGACAACCCACTAATAACAAAACCTAAGAACCCTTGGGAGTATCCCAGAAACCTCCCACATCCTCATGACCAAAACCTTCACTGGAACAACAAAGGAGGCAATGCAAACGGCCGAAAAACCGACTTAAAATTCAGTGCCCTGCTAGGGCCTCCGATGACACATAGAGAGCAAGGTTTACAGAAGCATAACGGAAACGAGACTGTAATAAGCAAAGAATTTTGAGAAGTAGTAAAAAATGGAATACTTAGAGCCTAGCCCCTATATATAGGAGCGTAACATCAATAGGCGCATTAAATGTGTCGTCAAACACCTTGAGAAAACGTACGCTTCCCATGCGCTTCGTGTCCCCGCACGCTTCACCTTCTGACGCATTCAATGAACGTGTCAGTTATCCTTGTCCTTTTAACTTTCCGCACCCTAGGTTTAAAGCATAGTATTTACCCCAACTAAAAAAGCACAAATTTCCAGCTGAAGAAAAGGGGGGCGTTGTGAGTACCATGGTCTTTAGACCCAGTACTCAATAGACCCAGGGCCCGTTTGGCTCAAGGCCCACCTGGCTCGTGATGAGAAGCGGTCCAAGCTCACCTATCATATTAAAACCAGGGGGCACTACTAGACGGGAGAATTCAAAAGCCCATCTGTGAAAGCCCGGGTGTCTCCCCAAATGCCATATTCAAGGCGGCTCGTCTAGTGTTTTAAGTCCCTTAGCCGGCCATCTTTTCGTATATGGAAAGTTCGTTATTGATAAAAAGATAAAACCGAGAAATACGCAAAGGATATTTATCCATAAATTTCCTAGTTTCCAAATCTCATACTTCTCGAAGAAATAATCTTTGATAAGGAAGAATCAGTTTTTGATAAGGGAAAATCAGTCTTATATAAGGAAAAACATATTTATCCCTAAAAATATGATACTCCTTCCTGAGGTAGGAGGGAGATTCGACAACAATTTTCTATAAATTAGGAAGATCTGAAGGTAAGCAATTCCAACTGCGCACACTTTCTTCTTCATCCTCTCCATATTTTTGCTGACTTGATCATCAGAGAGGTGGTTGGCCCACCATCGTCGGATCACCCTTTTTGTAAGTTTACATTGTGCCACTGATGCCTCGAAGGTCAGACGATCAAGGTAACAACAATATCTACTAAGAAAACTCTACATTGTTTATAAACAGACATCAAATCATTGGTTTTGGGTTTATGTGGCTCTTTTCCTTATAGCCTATGGACAAGTGCGTCTCGAGTATTCATTATCCAGGGGGTCGATGCAAAAGTGGTGGAACAATTAGAGGCATGAATGATGAGGGTGTAACTACCATGGGTTTTAAACCCACTACTCAATGGGCCCATGGCCCAGCCCGCTCAGTCCCTAAGCCACCTAGCCCATGATGTGAAGCAGCCCAAGCCCACCTTCCATATTAAAACTAATAGGCACTACTTAGACGGGAAATACGAAGGCCCAACTATAAAAGTCGAGGTGTCCTTCTAGAGGCCAGTCTCTAGGCAGCCCGTCTAGAGTTCCAAGTCTCTCAGCTGGCCATCCTCCTGCTTATGGTAAGTTCGCTATGGACGAATGGATAAAAGCAGGAAATACGCGAAAGGTATTTAACCACGAATTTCTTAGTTTCCAAATTCCTTACTTCTCAGAAGGTTAATCCTTAATAAGTAAGAATTAGTCTTTGATAAGGAAAAAGAGATTTTGTTCCTAAAAAAAAAAAAAAAAAAGATTCTCTCCGAAGAAAAAGGAAAAGGGATTCATGAACTGCTTTCTATAAATCAGGAGGATTCCCATGATGAAAAGGTATGCAATTCCCATTGTGCGAACTTCCTTTTTCTTCATCTTTATATTTTTGCTAACTTAATAATCGAAGAGGCGGTTGGCCCACCGTCGCCGGATCACCCTTTTTGCAGGTTTACATTGCGCAGCCAATGCCCTAGAGGTCAGATGATCAAGGTAACAACAATTGGTGACATCTGTGGAAACATAACAGAAAGTCTCGTTTACAAGCTGCAAGATCTTGGCTTCAACGGCTATCAAGTAACCCTTCATCACCTAAAGCTCTGTCGACCCCCCATTCTACATCTAATTCGCCCTAGGCAGTCGCAATGATGAGCATTCCGATGAACCAATCGCCAAAAGACTAATTCTTCCATTGGTGCTAGAAAATGGAGAGAAAGCAAGAGGAACAAGCAAGACAGATGGTTGAGTTGTGCAAGGTTTCACGCACCATTTAATGCGAGTAGGAATGACCCAACAAGCGAGGCCAAATCGAAAAAAGTCATGATCTTGGAAAAGATGTGCAAGATAGCGGTCACAATGACAGCCGATCGCCCATGATAAAAGGAAGGGGACCGTTGATCCTGACGACGTCGATACCCTAGCGAACGATGAGCTGTCCTCAGGCAACTCCCCATCCTTGAATCTCTTGTCGACAAAGAATACTCGGGAGAGCATAAGGACCAGATCGCACAAGAGGCCTTTGCCTCACCCTACCTTTAGTGACGTTGTTAGTGGTGCATCTCTTAAGGCAAGGAGAGAAGCAGGCAAAAGACAGTACCAGCCAAGTCAAGCCCCGGGGAACCCTCCAATGCTGCCCTTAGGCACATTGCCACCAGCGCCGCCTGCGCATCCTACCTTTGGTACCGCACCAACCTTCTATGTATTATCGGCGTCCCTCATTTGGAGACCCGATGACATGCTCTCTTCACCCCTAGGGCAACACATCCTTGACTACGAGCCACCCCGCGAGTTTTTCATTCCTGCTTTCACCACGTTTGATGGCTCTACTGACCCTTATGACCATATGCTCCATTATAATCAGGCGATGACGCTGAATGCTAGTAATGACCGGTTGTTATGCAAGGTATTCCAGGCTAGTTTGAGGGGGTTACGCGTATTTTCTGGTTTCACAAGCTCCTACATTACTTCAATAAATGCTCACGAATCAAGGGTCGTGATTCATATCACAATATCTCTGCTCGATGTGACAAAAGAAAAACATCACCTCCTTACAAACCATTCTCAAATAGGAAGAAGAGTCGATCTGTGACTTCACAAGGAGGTTCGGGCAAGCTGTCCAGTAAATAGAGTCATATAGCATGGACGCAATCCTTCAAAACTTCAAGAGAAGCTTTGGGCCATCCATTCGTTTCTTCCAATCACTATCTTTAGACTTGTAAGCAATGATGGAATAATTATAAACAAAGCTGGATAGGTGCTCTATAATCGGAGGACCGCATCAAGCCATGATTAAGGAAGCCACCGGCCGACAAGTAATTCGCTTGGGAACAAACTCTAAATCCAAAGAACAAAGACCTAAAGCGACCTGACCAATCACAAAATGATAGAGAGAGTCCCCGCCTGCCTCACCCCCGAACATCTCTTATGAGAGGCTATTGCCTGTCATTTGCGACCTGCCACGTTTTAAATGGCCTACTCTGATCCAAATGGATCCCTCCCAAAGGAATAAATCCTTGTGGTACGATTATCACAGAAGACCATGGGCATGAGACCAACAGGTGCAGAAGCCTAAAATTCTTGGTGGAAAAACTTATCAAGGCGGGAAACCTCAGGAGATATGTCAAGGAACCTGACCACGAGGTGGAATCGGGGTAAGCCGCGAATAGAATCACAGCTAGAGTGACAACCCTGACAAAATCCAAACATGCCATAAACTACATATTGGGTGGCCCGTCTGACTATCAGTATTTGTCAAAGCGCCAACAAAAGAACCTCTTAAGGTCGTAGCCAAAGTTAGGGTGAATGCTATCCACGCGAAAGGATGACACGAAAAAACCAAGCCAATAGATGGTCCCATATCCTTTCCTCCTGTCAACCTAAACAAGATAATTGTGCCTTACTACGATGCTCTAGTACTCACCCTCTATATTAACGATTTTGATGTACACAGGGTACTGATAGATCCTAGCAGTGTAGCAGACTTATTGCAATTACCGACGTTCGAGCAAATGAAACTATCTTTAGGAATGCTGAACTTAGCCAAGAGGATCCTCTTTGGTTTCAACGGTGTGACTACCACAACACTGGGGGATGTCGCCCTCCCTCCGAAGGCTGGGTCAATGACTCAACGGGTTCTATTCTCAATCATCGAAGGCTTGAGACCTTACAATGCCATAATGGGGCGAGCCTAGCTGCACTCAAAGAAAGTTATCCTTTCAACCTACCACCAAACGATCATCTATTTGACTAATGTTGGGCAGGTTGACCTTTTAGGCAGTCAGCTAGCTGTGCAGTAGTGCTATCAGCTATTTACGAAGGAGCAGACATGGGAGAAGAGCCTTGAAAATCCCTCTTTTTAAGATCAAGCCCCTGCGTAGCAATCACAATTTGTCGCCCAGATCACGGTGGAAGAAAGGGATCCGCTGGTTGTGGATCCCCAAAAAAAGTAATGTTAGACGGGCCAGAGAAGTTCACTTATGCTAATTCTCTTTTGTCTGGTGACGAAGAAGAACAGTTACGACTCATGCTGTTAAATAACGTAGAAGTGTTTTCCTGGAATCACTCAGATATGGTAGGGATTAGCTTGATAGTGGCCTCTCACAAGCTAAATATCATCCCCACGACCAGGCCGGTCGAACAAAAGGTGAGGCGTTTTCACCCAGATCGCCATCAAATCATCCATGCAAAGGTAGACAACTTATTGAAAGCAGGCTTCATCAAGGAAGTGAAGTACTACCCTGTGTGCTTAGCCAACGTGGTAGTAGTTCTAAAGAAATGAAGAAAGTGGCAAGTATGCGTGGATTACACTTACCTCAACGAAGCATATCCAAAGGATATTTTCCCCTTGCCATGTATAGATTAGATTGCTGACGCCACAGCCAGGCACGAAATACTGTCGTTTTTGGACGTCTTCTCTAGATATCATCATATTCCCATGCACCCGCCTAACTCATAGAAAACGGCCTCATCACCCCGCACGGGTTGTACTGCTATAATGTGATGCCCTTTGGTCTGAAAAATACCGAGACGACTTACCAAAGGTTGGTGACTAAGATATTCCAACCGCTATTGGGAAACACCTTGGAAGCCTATATCGATGATATGCTAGTAAAATCCAAAGAACGCTTCGACCATGCCAAACACCTACAAGAAGCCTTTGAGCTGCTACGAAGGTATGGCATGAAACTCAACCCTTTGAAATGTGCGTTCAGAGTCAATGCAGGCAAGTTCTTAGGCTTCATGGTGACCCAAAGAGGGATTGAGGCCAATCCCCTTCAACTCAAAACGATACGGACTGCACTCTACCTTAAAAAAATGGGTTCATAGAATTGATCGACCATTACGCCTCATGCTAGCTTATATCCCTTCATCGACCAGTTAAAACCAATTTTCACCACCCTAAAGGGGGCCAAAGGGGCCGGCTAGAATGAGGAGTGTGACCAAGACCTCATGGCTATCAAACAATATCTTACCGAACCAATTAACTCGGCTAGCCTAGGCAAGTGTGAGATACACTCTATCTTTACCTAGTGCTGTCGTAAGTCCTAGTTTGAGGCTTCGTTCAAAGAAGATGAAAATCTAAAAATGCAGACCAATATTCTTCATAAGGAAACCTTTAGCGTGATGCGTGAAAACTTAATATACTACTGAATGTTCCCCTACGTGTAGCAACCAAGAATCTTCACCCCTACTTTCAGGCACACCTTATCGTCATGCTAACCAATCTCCCTCTACGAAACACTATACACAAGCCCGACCTATCAAGGAGAATGGCCCGGTGGGTAGTCGAAACATGCCGAAGTTCTCAAGATCCAATATAAACCTCGCTCGCATTGAAGGGGCAAGTATCGCGTATTTTCTAGCATAACTACTCCCAAATTCGATGTGGTTCGTGATAACAATGGTCGTGGATCCTTAATATGAAATCTGCTTCCCCGCCAACAGAGTTAGAGTCACCAGAATCTCAAAAAGCCCCAATTGGGGAAAGGGTAGAGCAGACCATACGATTAGACTTCCCCACATCCAATAATGAGACTAAGTATGAAGCGATCTTAGTCGGGATCGATCTCGCTCAATCAAGAGATTACCGAGAGATTCCTCGATACGTAGCGATTCTCAACTAGTAGTAGGCCAAATCCAGTAATTACTTAAACGCGAGACCAAAGATATGGCCGTATATGGGCCTGGTCAAACAACGACTAAGGATTTTTGCAGCTTTGAAGCTTGAGCATATCCCAAGGGACTCTAATGAAAGGGCAGTCACATTAGCAGCAGTGACCGCGTCCATCCCAACAAAAGAAACTGTATTCCTCCCAATCTATTACTAGACGGCATCGTCTATTGCAATGAATCAAGTAAGTCAGATAGATTAAACGGGGCCCTTCTTGGTTGACTCCTATATTGAATTATCCGAGCTCAGGAGAGTTGTCGAATAATAGAGCCGAAACCCATAATGTCTAGGTCCAAGCAGCGCGATTTTCCTTGGTAAATGGAAACTTATACAGAAACTTCTGCCATGAGCTGAAAATTAGAAACTAGTACTCAACCTCGTAGTACTCGCAGAGCAATGGCTAAGCAGAAGCATCCAACAAAACTCTCTTAAGGGCTTTGAAAAAGCGTCTGCATTCGGCTAGGGGGAAATGGGTGGACGAACTACCAAGAGTCCTTTAGGCCTATAGAACAAGCCGAGGCTTACTGAAGTATCACCATGTGCACTCATTTATGGTATGGAGGCCATTATTCCTATAGAAATCGGGATGCCCACTCTCTAAACTGAGGTTCCTAGAACTGACAATGCTAAAGCTATCTCTAAGGACCTAGATTTGGCATACGAGCTTCGAGAAGCGGCCGCTATACATATAGAATCTTACCAACAAAGAATGGAAAACTTATACAATAGACATATAAAGCCACATGCACTTCGAGCCGAAGACTTAGTCTTGAGAATGGTCTTTGAGAACACCGCTAACTCGACGACAAGAAAATTCCAACTAAATTAGGAGGGGCCATACTTGATCTTAAGAGTGGGGCCAGTCGGTTCGTACGCATTAAATAAACTAGACAAGGCACCGGTGCCTAGAATGTGGAATGTTATGCACCTCAAAAGGAATTATCAGTAGGGATTTCTTTAAGGGGATTATCAATAAAATTTCCTTTAGAGTATTTTCTTTCAATCTTTGGAATATTACCAATCAAGTGTTCTTTAAAGGCATTATTTCCATCAACTTTGGAATAACCTCCATTTCATAAGACTAAACTTGTGGCTCTAAGCCTACTGGCACTTTCATGAGACCAGACTTGTGGCTCTAAGCCTACTGGCACTTTCATAAAATCGAACTTGTGGCTCTAAGCTTGTTAGCACTTTCATAAGACCAAACTTATGGCTCTAAGCATGCTAGCACTTTCATAAGACCAGACTCGTGGCTCTAAGCCTATTGGCACTTTCAAAAAGACCAGACTTGTGGCTAGAAGCCTGCTTGCAATTTCAGAGAACCAGCCTCGTGGCTCTCTAAAGGAATTAACTATCCTAGCTGATATTCGTAAAAATGACAAGAAATAATAAAAGTTTAACACATAAGAGTACCATAAATCATATTTCATTAAAATGCGCCAATTAGCGTCTGTGATTACAAAAAAGTATGTTCTAGTGGCCAAACGGGGCCCCTTGTAGAAATTTCAAAAATTAGCTCTAATCCCCGAGGGAAGTTGTAACACCCCGAAAGATACCCTAGTTGTTTTCAACATGTTTAGGGTATTTTGTAGACATAAATTAAATTTTCAGAATTAACTCGCGAAAAATATAGAAACTTAAAACCCCCAAGTTGTACAAATTATAAGGGCAAAACCGTAATTTGTCCAAAGAGGGACATCAAAGATTACGGTTATATAATTAGAGGCCAAAGTATAAATAATGAGATTTGTAATGTAATTAAGGAAAGTTAATGGCTAGAATGCTAAATAATTTAAAACCTTATTATAAAAGTAGAGCCGGGAGACCAAAATGCATTGCCCCAAACAAGAAGCTTACTAGCGAGGAGGAAAAAAGGAAGGAGTAATAAGAGAAAGAAGAAGAAGAAGGAGGGAGGGAGCAAATCCAAGATATGGATGTTTTGACTTTGGTATGGAACTATGAATGTTTGGATGGAATTCTCATGTTTTATGTGAAGGTTCATGCAATTGGATGGTTAGGAGCTTGCCCAAACCTAGAGTTGTTAGGATTACATCTTAACCAAAGGTTTCTTGAAAGTAGGGTTGCTATAATTCTAAATAGCACAAGATTGGTATGAAATCCTCTTACTTTGAGGAGGATTCATGGAAATTGTGTTAGTGGTTTACAACAAACTCTACATAACCTTTATAATTGTTATTTATGTATGGGTTATAACCCATAATATACTTGTTTATGATTTATGATGTGCTGATCTTACTGATGATAAGTGTATGAAAATGGGAGAAAATACCCATTCTTGGCATTTTCGGGATTAGTACCGGTACAACTTGAGCTTGTACCGTACACTCGGTTCCTGTCATTTTGGCCGTTGTACCGGGCACAACTTGAGCTTGTACCGCACAACCTGCTCTGGTTTCCTGCTCTACGCTCGTATTTTGGCCATAACTTGCTCATTTCTTATCCGATTTGAGTGGATTCATGGCCACTTAAAATAGACTTCAAGGAGAACAAAACATATTTAATAAGTATCTCCTAAATTTTACTCTAGATAGCTCAAAATTCACTCCAAGTGGGGCTACAGCAAGCCCATTTCCCGTGATCGGGCTGATCATAGAGTAGTCCGAGTCAAGCCGACGTAACTTGAGTTTCAGATTCGAATGGGGTGATTCCAGTCGAATAGAACCCTTAGCACCTTAAATTCTAAAGGAGCAAGCTGCAAGATATAGTGCCAAATATGAAGTTAAGACCCCCAGAAAAGTGAGAGTATTTCAAACTGTCCCTGCAAAATTCCAGAAAGGACTAGTTGGGCATGAAAGTGCCATAACTTTGTAGTCTGATGATCCGATCGATTGATTCCAATTCCCTGCAGCAGATTTCCTATATAATAAGAATACATAATAAGGTGGACAAGACACACGCATCATACCTTACCAAGATATGAAACTGACCACATGAACACATAAGGGCTAAGAATGCCCCATTATAAGATAAGAAGTTACCGAACTCATATAATTATAAAAATACCCGAGACCGCTTATTAAACTAAATAGCACCCTGCTCCGACAGTACTTCCCGGGTGATCCAGCTAGTGCTCCCAGACTCGGACCGGGATTAGTACTTCTGGAGATCCCGTTAGTGTCTCAAGACTCCCGCTTTGATTAAGACTTCGACATCTCGCTACACCAAGACTCGATCCGATTAGCAATTTCTACATTCCCGTTAGTGCCCGGCACTCCCGCTTTGATTCGCACTCTGCATCCCGTTAGTGTCACAAGACTCCCGTCCTGCTATGCTACCAAGACTCTCGCCCGATTAGTGCTACGCACCCGTTCTCGTAAACTGAAATTCTACTTTGTGCTACCTATGACTTCCTCACAGATTGTAAGGCATCTTCTGATATTTATTATACAAAGGTCTTTACACTTTTATTAGAACTGGTCAAGGTA
The DNA here is from genome assembly GCA_016808115.1 of Tetrastigma voinierianum. Taxonomy (NCBI): domain Eukaryota; kingdom Viridiplantae; phylum Streptophyta; class Magnoliopsida; order Vitales; family Vitaceae; genus Tetrastigma; species Tetrastigma voinierianum. The sequence continues at coordinate 365,067 of JAEQBH010001710.1, forward strand.
TTCCTATAATTATATGATAATAACCTGAATAATGAATAAGAGGACATGAAGGTGTATCGCTTTGATCCGTAATACCTAAGGGTATTTCAATATGAGTAAGCTCAGAATTCCTACTGAGATCCGAATAAATATAAGTCTTGTAATACAAGATAAGTCCAAAGAGGTACTTACGAAAATGGGCCCATACACAAACCCGTAGTACCTAATGTGTACTTTTATATGTAAGAATAAGCATAAGTAATCAGATAAACCCATGAGATGAATGCATGTAATTTCTGATATCCGTTATTGTTATATGCTTATTATAACTGTATACATGCATATTAGATATGTTTCCCACTAAGCGTAAAGCTTAGCACAGGTTTTTAATCCGTGTAGGTACAAGAGAAGACGTCCGAGAACTTCCGCATTCTTCAATAACACACCGACTGGGGGTTCATCATCAGAGGTCTTCACTCGATCGGCAAGAATTGTAAAATGTATATTTTTGAATATGTAATGGGACTCAGTACTGTATATATATGTGACATCAGAACAATTTCACTACGTGTGTGGTATTTATTTGGACTTTTGTATATGATGTTGATATATTATAAGACTCGATATACTAATGTTCACTCAAGGTGTAAACAGTCCCTGCAGATATGTTCTCGCATTCCGAAACCGGTTCGGATCCGCCAATCGGGTTGGACCAGGATTTGGGGCATGACGTATGTTCTCAAGTTCCTTGGCCACCGGCCAGTGTGCCCAATCCATCGGACCCGCAGCCTATCGGGGACCGCGGGCACCTGGGCCTCACAAAGAACTCAAGCGGCAAAAAGTCGGAGGAGTCAGCCATACTATCGAGAACCTCTCGGTTTGGTCTCCGCTTCTGCATGTTGTGTTTGGTGCACAACATCCATAGCCGTATGCAAAATGACCTCCCAGACCTCTCGTAATCCTCCCCTCCACGCCTCCTTATTCGCTGCTGGAGTGGATAGAGGATACCGTCCCAATTCCAATCTCCAACCGGAGAGACATCCACTCAACCTCCAAGCGGGGCGACCTCAGCCTTACGCCTAGCCTCCTCCACTATAGCCCTGGCTTCCTCCGTGAGTCCCAACACATCCCTGACCTAGCTAAAGCCACTCCTACTCTACCTTTTATCGCTGGGCTATGACTAAGAAGGGGCTTCTGGGAAACCTGAGCTTCCTCCTTAACCTCATCTCTCTTTTTCCCCGCACCCGCAACCTTCTCTATACCCTCCTTGGCCTTTCGTTCCCAATGTTTAGACCCGGACTTGGCCTTGCTCAAAGCTTCTTCTAAGGCCTGGTGCTTAGAAGTGGTACACTCAGCATAGAGTCGTAGCTTCTCGACATCCTCCAGGCCTGAAGTTCCCTATGTTGGCTAGCCATGTTCCGAACGGCGATGATGTTCTGTTACAAAAAAAAAGGATTATAAGAAAATAACAACACAAAACCCGTTCTCAAACATTAGAAGTCAATATACTAGCCGCCGCTCCCATTGAAGTCATGGATTGCGACATACATCCCGCCTTCCCGCCACACACGTTAGGACCCCCTTACTAGTAGCGTTGGGGGAAGTGGGATGGAGCACTCCTCACGAGCCACCACCTGGCCGCCGAGGGTCACGAGGGGGCAGAGATTATGCATGTGAGCCGAACGAAGAATCCTCTCTGTAGAAAAAGGGTCGCACTCCTTCTCGACAAGCAACCTGCAACTTCCCCGGTCAAGTGCTCCAAGATTCCTACTTCGGATGATGGTTCCACCTCGCAGACTGAGATACGAAATGAGCATCGATTGCTAGCGGCTCCTGCACTTGTGCTCCATAAAGTGTGAGACTATGCTGACAAGCCCGAGGCGGCGGGCCACCCACTTCTTCTATAGGAAATGCATCGTTTGCAACCTCACCATTAAGGGGAGGCCCTCCGACTGGAGCCCCATCCTCCAACAACGCATAAGCCTCCCGGGAGGCACCTCGGGCATCACCCTCCAAAGCCGGTAGGACACTAAGAGCTCGCTCTGGAGAATCCACGGAAATTATTGTCGGGCTTATCTGAACCCCCTCAACAGGACCAAACTGCTTAAAGTTTTTTCCATCTGGACCCTCGAAGCCGGGGGTAGTCTCCTCCTGAGCACCTTATCCTCTTGGGGATAAAGATCGCACATGTGCGCGATCAAAGAATCTCTATGAAGGGTCGCGACTTCGAGTTAAGCAACCAAGTAGCTTCCTAATCAAAAACACGCCCGCTGCAAATGGCCGCGCCCACCCAACGCTTGACATACGAGCCGCGGTATCGCCTTGTCATGGCCTGTACCGCGGCTCCATAAAGTGTGAGATCATGCCGATCGGGCGAGGCAGATGCCACCCACTTCATAGTAGCCGGCCTGCTTGCAACCTCACCGCCGGGCGGAGACCCTCCAATTGGAGCCCCATCCTCCAACAATGCACAAGCCTCTAGGGAGGCATCCCGGGCATCACCCTCCAAAGCCGGTAGAACACCAGGAGTTTGCTCTGGAGATTCCACGGAAATCGCTGTCTGCCGACCTTAAACCCCCCCGCAGACCGCACCGCTTAAAGCCGCTTTTCCGTCTGACCCTGAGCCGGGCAGGGGCCTCTCGAGCACGCTGTCCCTCCTAAGGTAGAGATCGCGCCAGGTGCGACCGAAGAACCCCTTCAGAGAAAGGGTTGCGCCGATAAGAAACCGAGTAGCTCCCGATCGGGAAACACTAATATCCGCCAGCGGACGATTCCACTCCAAGGCTTGACATATGGGTTAAGTATCATCTTGTCGGGTGGCCTTGTCCTCCATGCTCCATAAAGTGTGAGGCTATGTCAACTGGCTCGAGGTGGCGGGCCACCCACTTCTTCTATAGGAAGGGCCTCGTTTGCAACCCCACTGTCAAGGGGAGGCCCTTTGGCTAGAGCCCCATCCTCCAGCAATGCACAAGCCTCCCAGGAGACACCCTGGGCATCACCCTCCAAAGCTGATAGGACACCAAGAGCTCGCTTTAGAGAAGCCACGAAATCGCGCCGTCGGCCGATATGCACCCTCGCCAGACCATACCGCGAAAGCGGAGCCCTTCTAGATCCCAGCCAAGAGTAGCCCTCCCAGCTCGTGGCTCATTTGCGCATCCGTGCAGCAAATCCAACGGCAAGGCGAGACATCTCAGCCTCCCTTTTTCCAACGAACTCGCTAACTGTTGGATCCTTCCAGTCCAAAAACCCCTCCAATCCCTCGTTGGCAACCTTATCCTATCCGGTCTTCTTTTTCTTCGTCTTCGCCGCTTGGGGGGTAGGTTGTGAATCTTGCCCGACCAAAGATAACTGGACAGCTCGCACCTCGGCAAACAAGGGTAGGCGCTCGGCTAAACGAGGTTCCTAACGAGTTCCGGCTGCGAAGAGCTCCTCCCGGCAGACGCCTTGGGAGATCCGTGAGGGAACGAAATTCTCGCCTTCACGCTTAATGGGCAAAGGATGTAAAAGAAACGGTACTATGTATAGGAAATGACTGGAGCCCAGCTTCTGCATATTCCTCATGGATAGAAAGAGCTCGTGGTTACACTCCCTCTCTATGATCTCAAGCAGTCAGTTGATGCAATCCAGTCTTGCCTTCGCCACCCAGTTGACAAGCCAGCCTCGCCTACGGCACCTACGAATCATCAAAAAAAAAAAAATATAGAGGCATGTCAAAAAGAAGACCACCTAGACAAATATGAGCTACATCAAAACTAAAACAGACCTGAGAATGAGAGGGACTGATTCATATCAAAAGGAAGCCTTAGAAAGCCAAGCGCCGCGTGCCACAAGCCCCTAACCAAGACAACACCTTTCACCTCCGTTCTAGGGGAGTTAGGAAGCCCGGTTACAAATTGCAGCCGATGACTATGTGCCGACATAGATAGGCAACCCCCGATCCCAAGCTTTAAAGTGTAAATGAAACATATCTCCACTAGCGAGATGTCTAGCTGTTAGAGAGAGTTCAGCACACTATAACCCGTTAGAATCCGAAAAACATTCGGATAATGAAAAAGTAGAGGTGCCCGTAAAGTGAAAACCGCTTCACGATGATTCGGGAAATATAAGCCCCGCAACGAATCGTCTCGGGTGAAGTAGACAAATTGCTTATTTTGCCTCCCTACACCAAGGCAAGACGACCGTCTAACTTCCTAAACTAACGCAAGGAACCCGGGTTGTACAACCTGCCTTCCCAGAGACATAGTAGCAAGTAGACTCGCTTGCGCAGTTTCCTGTGAGTCACCCTTCAATCTTCATCCCAGAACTTTAGAACCCTTCGTAATCCCTCTTGTCATTCTACAAGCAAATAAAGAAAAAAAAAAAAAAAAGACAAAAGAAGGAGTCAGCTTGAGAAGGTGGAAATGAACCCTCGAAAGATGAAAGAAATCCCTCCCCCCCCTTTGAGGTTTTACATCCCACCAGAGACAAACCTAGGAAAACGCGAACTAAAAACCTTCGAAGAACCTAATAGGACGCCCCCAACCACAAAAACACTCAAACAAACCAATGATAAAAAGAAGGTTTGAGATGCGAACACTCACTTAAAATCGACAAATATCGAAGAGCTCGGTGAGTCTCGATGGCTTTTAAAAAGGAAAGTTCCACAAAGCATGAAAAGGCAAAATCACATAAATCAAAAAGGAAAAACAAAATCAAGATCGCGAACTCATACCCCTATTTGTGCGGTAAGTGTCGGCTGCCGCATTAAATGGGCCGTCAAAACAAAATGCGCCGTATATATTCTGGGACGTGTGGGTTTCCCCCTTGCTTTAAACCTATGAGAGCATCGCCTCCTTACATTCAACTCTCCACATTCAACATTTAATACTATAGCATTTTCCCCAATTGGAAAAGCACAAAATTCCAACTGGAAAAAATGAGGGCATTGTAAGTACCATGGGTTTAAAACCCACTACTGGTCGGGCCTCACGGCCCGCACCGCTAGGGTCCCCGAGCCGCCCGCCCATGATGTGAAGCACCCAAGCCCACTTCCATATTAAAAACCCGATAGGCACTACCTAGATAGGAAATACAGAGACCATCTTATGAAAGCTCTGTAGTCTCCCAAAGGCCAATCCTCATACCCACCAAGTCCAAGTCCAACGAATCGCTCTTATATGGCAAGTTTGTTATAGACGAATGGATAAATGCGGGAAATACACAAAAGGTATTTATCCACGAATTTCTTAGTTTCCAAATCTCTCACTTCTCAAAAGGTTAATCCTTGATAAGGAATAATTAGTCTTTGATAAGGAATAATTAGTCTTTGATAAGGAAAAAAAGATTTTGTTCCTAAAAAAAAAAAAGGATTCTCTCTGAAGAAAGAGGGGGAGGGATTCGTGAACCGCTTTATATAAAGCATAAGGATTCCCATGATGAAAAGGTATGCAATCCCCACTATGCGAACTTCCTTCTTCTTCCTCTTCGTATTTTTGTTAACTTAATCATCGGAGAGGCGATCGGCCCACCGTCACCAAATTGCCCTTTTTACAGGTTTACATTGCACAATCGATGCCTCAGAGGTCAGACAATCAAAGTAACAACATAGGGGACTATCGAGTTTCACCATCAGGTTGGTTGAATACTTGTAGAAATCCATTGGGATTTCTTCATTTAGGTTTATTGTGACGAGCAAGGTGGCTGAAGAAGAACAGAGCAAGAGACATCATCAGGGGATCTTCGAGTTTGGAATCCCATCCCCGGTTTTCTTGCCGATAACTACGGCAGCAATAATCAATTAGATTGCATTCTTATCCGGCATTACACAAGCCTGAGGCAAAGAAGCATAGAAGATGTGTTTATTCAAATGTTGTTGGCTGGTTTTAAGGGTGAAACAACTGGCCAGTATATGAAGGGATGGTGTTGAGGTCCTGAGGACAGATAAAGGAAAGATGCCTATGATGATTACATTCATCTCAATTATTCTTGCATGGGCTCTTTAATTGGTATCCTCCTTTGCACTTTAATATTTTCTGACTGTCTCCACAAAACATTCAACTTTTGCTTTTGTAATGTATGGTTGAAGGTGGTGTTCTGAGATCACTAGTTGGTAATTCGAGTCATATAATGAAAAGTTTTTTGTGGATCCTTATTTTTCTTATCCACAAGTCTTTCTAACTCTCAATGATGAAAAAATTGCATAGAGCTCCCCAAGTGTCCTGTTTGTCAACGTTTCTTAGAGCCTTCAGTAGTTTGAATGGAGGCAATTGTAAATTTTATTAGAATAAAAAATAAAAAAATAAAAAAAGCATAGCCGCCGCTAAATTTACCCATTTCTTGGTCACCAAGATGTCTTGATAATGGGATTAGACCACCCACCAACCCCCAACCATTTCTTTGTCAACAATCTTATAGTGGGATTGAAAAGATTTCTTTATATTACTTTATATGCTAGAAAAGATGGATTTCGCTTTCCTCTTCCTTAAACAACGATGAAAGACAAAAACGATATGTCACTGAAAGAAAAAAGAAAACAAAAAATATATAAAAGAAAAACCTTATTATAAGGTTGAAGAAGACCTTATATGAGATGTGGGAAGGCCATGGATAGTGAGAGAAACGGTGAAGAGACTATTGGAACATTTAAACAAGATAGGATCACATGTCAACATTTAAGCACATTTAATTAAAAACGAAATGGTTCCGATTGACATGAGAAGCCATCCTTTCAATCGTACAATTGACGCCTCTGCTCGCCTCCCGTGCGCGACATTCAAGAATGAGGGATCAATGAGCTCTTCCCCTTTCTCCTATATTCGTCCAAACCGAAGGTAAGATCAGGTAGTAAAGGATATATTTATTCACTTATAGAGAGCAGAGAGTAGAGAGAGAGAGAGAGAGAGAGAGAGCAGAGCATATGATATGAGCAGCAGAGCATATATATATGAGTGAGCGGCTATACTTATTTATCTCATTTCACTTACGCTACAAGAATTGGTTGACCACTTCACTTAATGGGCAAGCCAAGTAAATTAAAAGTGAGCCCATAAAAATCAAACACACATAAGCCTGTACTCCCATTATATTACTAATGCAATGAACTAACACCGACATTTATAATATTATCGTTGATTATGTAAGTCCACACATGTACCCAACAATTTCTCCCACTGACTAAATAATCAAACATCACAACATACATATAATCATAAATCAATGTCTCATAGAATCTCATCAAAACAAATAATCAAAAGCAATCATATATGCTTCATTGCTTGATTTATAGAGAAAAGTACAATAATAGCAATCCTTCCAACAATAGCATAGTATTACGATGCCAAAAATGGCTCCCACTAACTTAATACAAATCAGGCTTCCAACAACCCCATTCTGAGATACATGTTCTCAAACGCAAGCATGGGTAAGCCTTTTGTTAATGGATCCGCCAACATACCTTTGTGGACATGTATTCAATATCAATAAGAGACTCGCCATCTTTCTCCTTAACAAATAGAACTTACATCAATATGTTCTGGAGAGAGAAATACCCTAAGAAATGGAGAAAGTACAATATGAATTATCACAAAATAATTTCAACGTCTAGAAATGGAGTCAACAACCCCAAAGTCGAAACAAAATTCCGCATCCACATAGCATGACAATTGGCCTCATAACATGCCACATACTCTGCCTCCATAGTTGAGGATGCTGTAAGTGTTTGCTTGACACTCTTCCAAGATACAGCTCCTCCTGCCATCATAAAAATATAGCCTGTAGTGGATTTCTTATCATCTATGCAGCCTAAGAAATCAAAGATCACAAAAAACCAATCTACATCAAGTATCGTGCGCCGATATGTCAACATTGGGTCCTTTAGTCTCTTGCAAATACCTAAGGACCTTCTTAGTCGCTTCCAATGTCGACCAGATTGCTCAAGTACCTTCCCACCCACAACAAAAGGCCATCGTATGCGTGCATGATACTTGAGCATACATAAGGTCGTTTCACCACGTATGAATAAGGAATGGTCCTCATTTCCCATCTCTCATCATCAGTTTTGGGGACACCGAGCCTCTGAAAAATCTCATCACCCCTTCACACCGCGCTCTAGTAGATTTACGCCCGCATATCAACTCCTTCAATATCCTTTCAATATGCTCTTTGAGATAACAAGCACTCCATTAGCCCTATCACGAAGAATCTTTATGCCCAAACATACAGAAGCCCTACCAAGATCCTTCATGTCAAAATGGGTTGACAACATGTGCTTTGTTCAATCAACAAGTCGATCATTTGATGCAGTAGTATATCATCAACATATAAACAAGAAATATGTAACTATCTCACCGACCCTTTCAAATATATGTGCATCTATCAATCGTATTCTCTTTGGAAGCTTTCATTTTGGGTGATAATCTTATCAAACTTAGATGTACCACCGTCGAAGCCTCGCTTTAAGACCATAAATCGACTTATCAGCTTGCAAAACCAAATCTTCCTTTCCAACTTCTATAAAACCAAAGAGGTTGCTCCATATACACCTCCTCATCCAAATCACCATTCAACGCATTGTCACATCCGAACTGATGTAGCTCCAAATCAAAATGAGTTTACTATGGCCATAATCACTCTAAGAGTTCGGCAGTTTGACAGCGAAGGTTTCTTTGAAATCAATTCCTTCTCTTTGACTATAACCTTTAACCACAAGTCTAGCTTTATATCTTTTTACTTTCCCCGTTAGAATCACGTTTGGTCTTAAAGACCCACTTACACCCAACTGGTTTACAACCATGTGGCAGTTCAACCAAGTCCCAAACACCATTCATATGCATAGAATTTATTTCATCCATGGCTTCTTCTTTCCAAGAAAGTGAATCGAGGACAATGAATTGCTTCGATAAGGACTGGATCAAAAGCATCATAACCATCATACCATGCTCCTGCAAATAAACCAATCATCTCGGGAATAGCTGCCCTACGAACTGATCTTCTCAAAGGAATTTACTAACAAAGAAGTCATTCCGCAGAAGGCGTATTCCATTTGATCACCATGTTCTCTCGATTAGTGGGCTTCGTCAGGTTGACAACAGAACATCCACATGGAACATGAGATGTAGGAAAAGGAATCACAACATGCTCTTCTCTAAGAGGTATCTCACGAGGCACAAAATTTGGATGAGCATCAATTTCATCCTCAAAATATACAGCCCTCTTCTCCTTTCTGGTCTTTGCTGTCATCTTCTCCTTTAAGCAAAACACACAAGTTTCAAAATCTGAGAAATCAAGATTAGAAAGCACACACACCATCTTTACCAATCTCGTGACCTTTTCCTGAATATGGCCTAGGCGCGAGGCAGCCACAACATGGAAGAGAACCCAAATCAATCTAAGATCGCAACCAACAATGAATTAATCAAGATGAATCACATAACAAACCATGATGCAAACTGAGAGGCTAAAGATTTCTGTACAAAACACCATTACCCACACTCGGAAGGTAAAAATATCGACTCTTCCATCCCAAAGTGAAAAGCAGAATAACCAAGTCTATCCAAAGAAGACACAGAAATCAGATTCCTCCGAAGTGAGGGTATAAAAGCCACATTGTGTAACAACAAAAACCTTTCTGTGATCAATTTCAGCTTTATCATGCCAAAAATTCCACTTTACTTTAAGCTCACACCAGCACATTCTTCATGCTTTGACGGTCTCCCTTCTCGTTTGTCTCCGCAAAGAATTATGACAATAGTAGCTCAAGATTCAACCACAAGAACTATTAATATCAACAATATTTAACAATCATGTTTAGATTCAATCTTAACTGCTAAAATAAACAATTTCAATTTTCTTTTTTTCTAGTTACAATTTTTAAATTTTAGTTACAATCACTTTGTCTGTGGGTCACTTATATAAAAGTTGCACTTCCTTTGAATTTCTCACTTTGCGTATTAGAAGCATGTGCATTGTGAGGTCCTCATTTGAATTCTTCTTGAACGCTTAAAGCCTCCAAAATTTTAGGTTTTTTCATATATTGTTCGACTTGACTCATATATATAAGGGAGTGAGTCTCATTTTTCTTTCGAGACTTCATGTTGCACTACAATAGACATCAACTCTTCCGTGAGTCCATTCTTCCTCATATTATATGTCAACTTCACTCAGATCAAAGGAAACAAGAAGAGACTCAAGTATCAACCATTTCAAATTTTTTTACTCAACTCCACTTTCATCCTTACTCGCCTTGTTGAAGTAGTGCCTTAAATTTTTGATGATATGATCTCTAACTCCACCGACTCCATCATATACCGTAGCCAGAAGCAGTTTTAAATGAGCTGCTATTTCGGCTTATCAACCTTGGTATAATTGGCCTTCACATTCTAAGAAGTCTTGCCCTTTCCGCTTTTTGGCACGCATTCTTTGGATAGATTTACTATCCATAGTATCTCGCATCACTCACAAAACAGCCTCCCGTTGGAGTGCTCCCATCTTCATAAAATGATCTTTCATCCGTAGAGCCTCCCATTAGTGGGCTTACGGCTTCATCAACCTCAGCTGCTCAGATTTTTATGAGTTATACAAGACGCGGGCACTCCAAACCATTCTTCAAAATTATTTCAAAGAAGAGGTTTGACGGCAGACACCAGTGCAGAAATGCTTATTTGCTTGTAGTCGAAATAGCAAAATTCAACAATATGGCTGTTGTTACAATATCATGCATTTGTTAAGGTTTCCATAATTTCTTAATTTAGCAATAGCTTGGAATTAAAAAAGTTCTGAATACGATAAGGACAACTAATTAAATATTACAACCAAGATTTACTAATTTTATTACCAGCGGCAAAAGAAAATAAGACGGTTCACATACCACTTCCTTCATCAATCTAAGCATCCTACCAAGCATTATTATCATCGATAGGGACAATTAAAATATTCAGATGGATCTAGTAACAATCACAATAATAAAGCAACTAATGAGTCAAAAAATAAAAATAAAAAATTGACATATATAGGGTCGATAAAAGAACCACATTACATGTCATTATCACATGATAAGGTTAAATATTTAATTTAGATTAATTTGACACACTTTGGAATTATGAGAAGTAATCACACAAGTGTTCATTATCATTATACAAATTTAAATAATTAATTAAATTGACTTTGACAAAAACAATGATTATAATAATCGCCCTAGTAAAATCAATTTTAACAAAATGCATAATCAATCAAGTATACCAAGGCAACAACAACAAAAAATATGGGTTTTTTTTTACATCATGACAGACGTCATGATGACGTCATCATGTCATTGTTCATCTTCCCTCCATAGAACAATGACTGTCTAGAATTTTTTTATTATTATTATTATTGAACTGAAATACTTAAATTTTTTAAATTTCCTTCAATACAACCTAAGAATGCACAAAAAGCGAAAAACGCATAATAACAAGAAAGAACCAAACAAGTCTGACTTCCAAAATACAAGATGAGCTCCAAACCACAAAAAAAGGATGGGCTTTGCTCCAAACAACATTCTCACCCGTATCCAACCTCTTAATCAGTTTAAAACCAGTTAATAAACACCAAACTAAGAGAAAAAAAAATAGCCTCCGCAATCCAAAAAAAAAAAAAAACGAGAGTAACCAAAATAACCCAAAATCGCGCTTAAATGTCTTTCCATGCCACCGATACCAATTATCGAACATTTAAAACAAGATAGGATCACATGTCAACATTTAAGACATGTATTAATAGGGAAAACGATATATGGTTACCTTTATTGATGAGAAGCCTATCCTTTCATAAATCCCACCGATGCTCTCCAAATCGCTTCCGCTGATGGTCCAAGAATGAGGGATCAATGAGTTTTTCTCTTTTTTCTCTGCAAGATTCTACCCAAAACCAAATGTGGAGTACCCACAAAGTAAGCAAAATGGAGCATGCCTTCATCTCTCACATATCTTTTTATATACATATATATATATATATATATATATATATATATATATATATATATATATATATATATATACTACACTTTACTGACCACTAATTTAACGGCTCGCCAAGAATGAAATGGAAATTCCATGCAAATCAAACAATACAAGCCTGTACCCCACATATTCACAAACGCAAAAATAAACTACAATAATCGTACTATAATATTATCGCTCGATTACGTAGTTCATTACAAAATCTAAATTGCATGCTCGATATCAGATGTTATGCTGAGAGAATTAGGAAAGAACAAAAAGAGGAACAATATAGAGATGATAATGAGGGAAGAAAAGAAGAAGATCAAGAGAGAGAGAGAGAGAGAGAAACAGTTGAGAAAAACGGGGAAGATTATAGAGAGATAAAGAGACGACGGAGAGGAGAAGGGGGAAGAAGAGAGAAAGACAACGAATAATGAGCCCTAGTCTCATAGATATGTTTTTATATATAAAGGGTAAAATGGTAAAGTAATATCCAAGGCGGGGCGGGATAAATTCATGTAAACCCAACCCCGTCCCAAACCCAATATGGGTTTACCTTATAAATCCCATCCCCGCTTAACGACTCCCTATACCCGTCCTATTAAGGCGGGGCGGATATCCCAAAAAACAGTTTGACCGCCATCTCTAAGGTGGCACAACAGAAACTTTTGACCTTTCCTTATGATAGAGCATATAACAAGCACAAACCGGACAATCCGCAGGCACATATGACCAGTGTGAAAATGGGAGAGGGGAGGAGGAGAGGCGTAACCGATCAGAGCCAAGGCCTGCTCTTCACACGCAGAGAGCAACTGTCTCTCGCACACGTGGGACAGAGGTTTGCAGTTGTTCAACAAAGTTATATTTCACAAAGGTATCATCACTTGTTTCTATTTCACCCAACAGATAGTCTCCTCCTTTTTCTTCTCAGCTGATGCAGTTCTAGCTTTCAAGGTGGACAACAGCACAGGCCTTCGGATGTGTCCCACCCGACGCCGAGTTTTCATCGAACACCTTCAGGATGCTGCCAAAGAGAGTGATTATCCTGGGGCTGGATGTATTATATGCACTACTGATCCATACAAGGAACCACCTATAGGTGTGGTGGAACACGGTCTTATCTGATGGCATATGATTATCCGGCAGAGAAGTTGTCGGTATATGTATCGGATGATGGAGGTTCCAAGCTGCCACCCTTGTTTTCATGGAGGCTGCTAGGTTTGCAGCCCACTGGCTTTTATTGTGGAGAACAAGATTGAAAGGAGGTGTCCAGAAGGCCTATTTTAGGTCAAAACCCTCATCTTATGTCTTAAAGGATGAGATTAAGGTGTGTGATAAATTGTTCATAAATTTATATACCATACCATGGTCTGTATATCACCTCATTTTACATTCATGACTTAATTCATGGAGTTGGTTTTCACCAAATGCATGTAATATTAAATTCCCACTGTAGCATTGGATAATGACAAAAAGAAAATAGAAGTAGTTGAAAAACATCACTCATCCACTAGCTGAGCTAACCTTGAAATGCAATTTCGATCCAACAGTGATTACTGCTTCTTTCTTTCTCGTGGATGCATTTTCATTTCATTATCCGAGCTTATGGAATTATTTGGTTCATATTTTTAAATTTTTTATTCTTAAAAAATAAAGAGAATAAAAAAATAAAAAAAAACACATTTGATTTTTAGTTTTTTGTTCTGAAAAATATAAAAAACATAAAAAATACTAAATTTGAAAACAAAACAGTTTTCAAATAACACAAAAAATGATGTTTTTTATATTTTAAAAAATTATTCTTAAAAATAATTTTCAAAAAACAACAACCAAACATGTATTAAAATCTTTTCTTGATCGTCCTCATCTGGAGCCAACAACTTTTGACCGACGTTACGTGCTATATCGTCCATATGTATAGATATTTATAATTAGGATAAATATTTAATCAAATATAATATACATGAGAGGATAAATTGAGATCATTCCTGAATAATGAGATGCAGCTGATGTACGAGAACATGAAAGTTAGGTGGAGACTGTCAGAGAGGGATAATAGCCATGATTATGTCACTAGCAAGCAGGAAGTGGAAGCTAGCAGATGTCTGATGGTTTACATCCTCAGAATCATCTCCAGTGATTCAGGCTTATATATATTAAGGAATTTTTCTATGTACATAAAATCTGTGTGCTCTACAAAAGGCAATATTCAATAATACACTGTAGGTGCATTGGAGAACAGGTTTATAGAGTGGCATGGATGAGATGTCAGCCACACATGCCAATCTTGTTTACTTCTATCCAGAGGAAAACATCAATTACTTCTCACAATTTAAGCAGGTTTGAGGCCTAATGCCCAGGTAAGTTCACTAACAAACAGGCTGAACTCTATGATCAATGGACAGATTTTAATTGTAGAAGATAACTCCCAGCAGGGAAATGTGTCCTAGGTTCACACTGCAAGTTCACTATAGTTATTAAACTCTCATTATTAGTGGGGAGTCCGGATTTACTCAGTAGGGATAAAGAAATATTTCGGTTCATAACCTTGATCGTAATTTTTTTTTTAAGATTTACCAATAGTCATCGAGCTTTATTACGATCTTCAAAATAAAGTGCTGATTTATTTTTAAATATGACTTTGAAGCCTAAAACAGCCACTATGAATTAATGCGCCAGTGATACTGACCTCAGACAGCGACATGTATTCTGAATGATCCACAAACACCTCTTCGTGTTCTGTGTTATCTCTTAGGACTTCTATGATCCAAATCATATGGCGTTCAGTTTCTCATAGATCTTCAATGGGATCAACAAGACTGATATCTATGGAAGCGAAGCTAAGCATGTGTTTCAAATTCATCCCGCCGGAATGGATGGACTGGCAGGACCAATATATCTAGGTACAGGAGGATTTTTCTGGAGAAAGCTCCTTTTGGAGGATGGTGTTAGAATCCTCTGAACAAAGCAGGGGATGAAGGCGATCAGGTCCAGGGAGGTCTTAGCATCGGCACATGATGTCGTACAATGCAATTTCGAGAGCCAGACCCAATGGGGCACCATAGAGTTTTTTTCACTACTAGGAGATAGGATTCATAGGATAACAATACCGAAGTTATATTTAGTAGGAAATAGATTCTGAAGGAAAACAGAGACATTAAATAAAATAAAAGAAAATGGGCAAAAAAAACAAGGTAAAAAGAGGGAAACCTTAACCTTCACATGGTCAAACCGAAAACTCTACAATAACTAAGACAAATTACTTTTAAGTTTTGAATTTGATCGGTTCGACCAACTGGACCGTATTGATGACCGGTTACAATCCTATTTGACTACAATTCGACCGACCCTTGAAGCATTGAACCAATCAATTTCTGGTTAGGTCACCGATCTGAATATAAAGTTTTTACAAAAGAAAGCTTTTTGGTTTTTTTTTGTTCCTATTTTTTAAAATCCTTATATTCTAAAAAATAAGGAGAAAAAAACACAAAAGAATATATTTGGTTTCCAAATTATTATTTTTAAAGCTCATAAACTAATTCAAGAATATAAATGACTCAGAGCTTATTTAAACTGCGACAACAGCGTAGTAAAAACAATAACCAAACCGGTCCTTTAATTTTTGGGATGTATAACGGGTGGAGGTCCCTTTTATAGTGTACAAGAAATCCTTCAAATTTTTATCTTTTTTCCAACATGAGACGGTTTCAACTTTCAACCTTATCAGGATCAATGCCAGTTTTGAAACACCTATTCAATTAGGAAATATTGATGATTTCTATAATGTGCAGATGGGGTTTAGGTATGGGCACACCACAAGGTTGAGACATGTACATCAGCTACAGTTACAAATGCAGGGATGGAAGTCCATTTTATGATCCTAAAGGCCTGCATTTCTGGGAACCCACCAGCTGCTCCACATACTGAATCAAATTATATGATGGTCCGTTGTGGACTCTTTGAAGTGGCTCAAATAAAACAACATGATACGGCACCCGGCAAACATAAACCTCAGTGCCTGTTTGTCATATTCCTTCCAGTTTGCACGATTCTATCAACAATTTTCACGCCTTCTCCCCAGCTACCTACTGAACCATGCGCACCTGTCTCCCAGTACACTCTCTGGTTTCTAGTATATGTTCTGTTTTTCTTGAGCATATGTAAGGGAAGATTATCTCGAGTTTATATCATCAGGGGGATACCCCAAGATGGTGGAAACAATCAGAGAATATTGATGAGAGGACTTACGCTTTCTCAATTGGGGTTTGTTGAATATGACATTCTCATCGGCATTCCACACTGATTCAATGTGACGAGTGCTATGGTGGAAGAAGAATGTATAAGTTGATACAAGAAAGGGGATGTTGGAGTTTGGAGTGGCATCACCTCTTGTTCTTGCCAGCACTGAGTGCAAAGAAGAATAATCAACTTGGTCTCGTTCCTAAGTGGCATTGCATGTCTTGTTCAGACAAGGAAGTATTGGCCCTTCAGAGATTTGCCATTGGTTTTGGATGGTGAACTGTTAGCTACTATACAGCCATGGTTCAAGGGCCGATGAAGGAAAGATGCCACTGAAGATCACTTTGGTCTCAATTGGGTCCCTGCTACCACTTTACTATTGTGGTGCATTTTGAGATATGGTGATAGTAAATTTTCACATCTTGTTTATTAATCATTTCACTTGTTAGTAAAATACTTTTCAAAGTTGGGAGTCCCACTTGAAAAAGATGTGAGAGTTTTATGGGTTTATATACTAAAACTGCACACTTATAAAGCCATATTTGAGAAAACTTATCCTCACCTCACACGCCAAAGAAATAGGTCAAGTTCTGGGACCAACAAGAACCACGGATTCCTTAGTTCATGCAGTTACGATAGACGAATTCGGGATAAACGCGGTAAATACACACAAATGTATTTATCCACGACTTGGGCTTCCAAATCTATCACTTCTCAAAAACATTAATCCTCGACAAAGTTTAATAATTACTGAGGCTTAAAACATTGTCTTAAAAAGATTCTCTCTGAAGAAAGAGGGGGAGGGATTCGTCAACCGCTTTATATAAATCATAAAGATTCCCATGATTTAAAGGTATGCAATCACTGGCGCGAACTTCCTTCTTCTTCTTCGTATTTTCGTTAACTTAATTATCTGAGCAGGCTGACGGTCCACCGTCACCAAATCTCGCCTCTTTTACAAGCTTCATATCAAGAATCGATGCCTCGTGAGATCAAACAATCAAAATAACAACATGTGGGACTATCGAGTTTCACTCACGGTTAGTTGGATACTGTAAACTGCGATTTCTTCATTTAGGCTTATTGTATATAAGGTGGCTGAAGAAGAACGTGAGCAAGAGACATCATCGTGGGATCTTCGAGAGTTTGGAATCCCATCCCCGGTTTTCTTAAGGTTGATAAATTTACGGCAGCATGACCAATACTGCACTTTATCCATTACACAAGCCTGAGGCAAAGAAGCATAGAAGATGTGTTTATTCAAATGTTGTTGGCTGGTTTTGGAGTGGTGAACAACTGGCCAGTATATGAAGGGATGGTGTTGAGGTCCTGAGGACAGATAAAGGAAAGATGCCTATGATGATTACATTCATCTCAATTATTCTTGCATGGGCTCTTTAATTGGTATCCTCCTTTGCACTTTAATATTTTCTGACTGTCTCCACAAAACATTCAACTTTTGCTTTTGTAATGTATGGTTGAAGGTGGTGTTCTGAGATCACTAGTTGGTAATTCGAGTCTTATAATGAAAAGCTTTTTGTGGATCCTTATTTTCTTATCCACAAGTCTTTCTAACTCTCAATGATGAAAAAATTGCATAGAGCTCCCCAAGTGTCCTGTTTGTCAACGTTTCTTAGAGCCTTCATTAGTTTGAATGGGAGGCAATCGTAAATTTTATTAGAATAAAAAATAAAAAAATAAAAAAAGCATAGCCGCCGCTTAATTTACCCATTTCTTGGTCACCAAGATGTCTTGATACTGGATTAGGACCACCCACCAACCCCCTAGTGTCCATTTTTGTCAACAATCTTATAGTGGGATTGAAAAGATTTCTTATATTACTTTATATGCTAGAAAAGATGGATTTCGCTTTCCTCTTCCTTAAACAACGATGAAAGACAAAAACGATATGTCCCTTGGTGTTTGGAGTCTAACTTAACCCCTTTAACTTTTTTAGGTCTCATCATGTTTCTAACATTTGTTTATGTAGCTCAAATATGTTTTCATTATCAACCAAATAAACTAATGTCTAACATCATTATCGCTCACACATAATATAATTTATTGATACGTCATATTATTAATCGATGACACATCAATGATGTTAGATACATATTTACTTATTCACTCTAATAACGATAACGATACATTTGATCTATGAAACCAAAAAAGTTTAATGATCAAATTAAACATATAACCAAATAAGGACATTTATGTATTTTATCTTATTTAACCGATGTATAACTAAAGAAAATCATCATATATAATTAAAATCAATTAAAATTTTATATATAATATATATTTATATTTGTGTGTTAAAATAAGTCGAATGAATTTGAATATAAAAATAAAAATTATTTATTAACTAAAAATAAAAATTATTTATTAACTTTCAACATTACTTTTATTTTCCTTCCCGTCTTCTTTCATTTCATTTTTTTTCTCTATTGTTTCTTTTATATTTTCCCTGAAGTTTTCTAATAACCGAACATAATTAATTAATTACATAAAATATGATCCAATATTATAATGTGTCAGAATACGCTGCGCATTTGCTGATATGCGCGCGTATAGTTAAAATCACGGTGCCAGAATAATTTCTCTTTACCTTATAAATCCCATCCCCGCTTAACGACTCCCTATACCCGTCCTATTAAGGCGGGGCGGATATCCCAAAAAAACAGTTTGACCGCCATCTCTAAGGGTCAGGAGAAACTTTTGACCTTTCCTTATGACGAAAGCTATATAAATAAGCACAAACCGGACAATCCAAAGCAGGCACATATGACCAGGTAAGAAATGGGAGGAGGAGGAGGAGGAGGCGTAACCGATCAGAGCCAAGGCCTCGCTCTTCACACGCGAGAGCAACTGCCTCGCACTACTGCAAATAGAGTGTTTGCAGTTGTCTACTTGTGTGCCATATTTGCTGTGCTGTATCATCACTTCCTTGCTCTATTTCACTCCACCAGCATAGTCTCCCTCCTTTTTCTCCTAGCTGATGCAGTTCTAGCTTTCATGTGGGCAACAGCACAGGCCTTTCGGATGTGTCCCACCCGACGCCGAGTTTTCATCGAACACCTTCAGGATGTTGCCAAAGAGAGTGATTATCCGGGGCTGGATGTGTTTATATGCACTACCGATCCATACAAGGAACCACCTATAGGTGTGGTGAACACGGCTCTATCTGTGATGGCATATGATTATCCGGCAGAGAAGTTGTCGGTATATATATCGGATGATGGAGGTTCCAAGCTCACCCTCTTTGCTTTCATGGAGGCTGCTAGGTTTGCAGCCCACTGGCTTCCTTATTGCAGGAGGAACAAGATTGAAGAGAGGTGTCCAGAGGCCTATTTTAGGTCAAACCCCTCATCTTGGTTCCTTGGGGCTGATGAGATTAAGGTGTGTGTGATAAAATTGTTCATGAATTAAGAGCGATCATAAATCATAGTCTGCATATCAATTGCCATTTTTACATTCATGACACATGGAGTTGGTTTTCACCAAACGCAAGCACATGGTGGGTTCCCAATTTAAATATTGATAATGACAAAAATAAAATAGAAGTGCAGTTAAAACATCCACTAGCTGAGCTAACCTTGAATTAATTTAGATCCTAATATGATTGCTTCTTTCTTTCTGGTGGATGCATTTTCATTTCATTATCCGAGTTTTAGGGATTATTTGGTTCATAATTTTTAAAATTGTTTTTTATTCTTAAAAAAATAAGAAGAATAAAAAAAATAGAAAAAACAAGTTTGATTTTCGGTTTTTTGTTCTGAAAAATATAAAAAACAATAAATTTAGAAAACAAAAACAGTTTTCAAATAACATCAAAATAATATTATTTATATTTTAAAAATTATTCTTAAAAATAATTTTTAAAAAGCAAGAACCAAACATGTATTAAAATCTTTTCTTGATCGTCCATATCTGGAGCCAACAACTTTTGACCGACGTTACGTGCTATATCGTCCATATGTATATATATTTGTAATTAGGATAAATATTTAATCAAATATAATATACTATTCAGAGGATGATAACCGAGATCATTCCTGAATAATGATGCAGCTGATGTACGAGAACATGAAAGTTAGGGTGGAGACTGTCGTCAGGAGAGGGACAATTAGCCATGATTATATCACTAGCAAGCTGGAATTGGAAGCTTTCAGCAGATGGTCTGATGGGTTTACATCTCAGAATCATCCTCCAGTGATTCAGGTTTATATATATTAATGGAATTTTTCTATATGTACATAAAATCTGGATGTGCCCCATAAAAAGGCAATATATTCAATAATAATACACTGTGGGGTATGCATTGACAACAGGTTTTGTTAGAGTGTGGCACGGATGAGGATGTCACAGGCCACACCATGCCCAATCTTGTTTACTTATCCAGAGGGAAAAACATCAATTTACCTCACAATTTTAAGGCAGGTGCTCTTAATGCCCTGGTAAGTTCACTAATAGTCATTGAACTCTATGATCAATGTTGGAGTCAGGATTTTATTTTAGTGAAGATAACCTCTAAGTAGGAAATGTGTCCCGGGGTTTATGACCGCAAGTTCACTTATAGTTATTAAACTCTATTATTAGTGGGGAGTCCGGATTTTACTTCAGTAGGGATAAAGAAATATTTTTCGGGTTCATAACCTTTGATTGTAATTTTTTTTTTTAAAGATTTTCACTAATAGTCATCGAGCTTTATTATTGATCTTTCAAAATAAGTGCTGATTTTTTTTTTTTAATATGACTTTGAAGCTCCGGGTGTCAGCCACCATGACTAATGCGCCAGTGATACTGACCCTAGACAGCGACATGTATTCCAATGATCCACAAACACCTCTTCGTGTTCTGTGTTATCTCTTAGACCCCTCTATGGATCCAAAACTTGCTTATGTTCAGTTTCCTCAGATCTTCAATGGGATCAACAAGACTGATATCTATGGAGGCGAGGCTAAGCATGTGTTTCACATTCATCCCGCCGGAATGGATGGACTGGCAGGACCAATATATCTAGGTACAGGAGGATTTTTCTGGAGAAAGGTCTTCTTTGGAGGACAGTTAGAATCCTCTGAACTGAAGCAGGGGATGAAGGCGATCAGGTCCAGGGAGGTCTTAGCATCTGCACATGATGTCGTACAATGCAATTTCGAGAGCCAGACCCAATGGGGCACCAAGGTAGGCTTTTTCACTACTAGGAGATAGGATCTATTATGGAATAATACCTGCAGTTATATTTGAAAAATAGAATCATAAAGGGAAAACAGAGTATTAATAAATAAAATAAAATAAAATGGGCAAAAAAAACACGGTAAAAAGAGGGAAACCTTCACCTTCACATGGTCATACCGAAAACTCTACAATAACTAAGACAAATTACTTTTAAATTTTGAATTTTATCGGTTCGATCAACTGGACCGTATTGATGATCGGTTACAATCCTATTTGACTTCTGCCACCCGACTGAGTTCCTGTAGCTTACGAAATCCAATAAATTTCTGGTTAAGTCACCGATCTGAATATAAAGTTTTTACAAAAGAAAGTCTTTTGGTTTTTTTGGTGTCCATTTTTTAAAATTGTTATATTCTAAAAAATAAGGAGAAAAAAAAAATAAGAAGAACATGTTTAGTTCCCTTTTTTTTAAAAAAAAAACATATAAATCACTAAATTCAAATAACAAAATTAATTTTCAGATAACACCATTTTGATATTTTTCGTATTTTCAATAACAGTTTTTAAAAACAATAACCAAACAGTTCCTTTAATTTTTGGGATGTATAAAAGGTAAGGTCCTTATATGGTACAAGAAATCCCTTCCAATTGTTATCTTTTTCCAACATGAGACGGTTTCAACTTTCAACCTTACCAGGATCAATGCCAGTTTTGAAACACCTATTCAATTAGGAAATATTGATGATTTCTATAATGTGCAGATGGGGTTTAGGTATGGGTCACTGGTTGAGGACATGTACACTAGCTACATGCTACAATGTGAGGGATGGAAGTCCATTTTTTACGATCCTAAAAGGCCTGCATTTCTGGGAAATTCACCCACAAATCTCCATGACTTTCTGAATCAAACCAGGCGATGGTCCGTCGGACTCTTTGAAGTGGCCTTCTGCAAATACAGCCCAATCACATACGGCACCCGCAACATAAACCTTCTCAGTGGCCTATGTTTTGCCTACTATTCCTTCTGGCCTATTTGGTCAATTCCCATCACTATCTACGCCTTTCTCCCCCAGCTAGCTCTACTTAACTATGTCTCCGTCTTCCCAAAGGTCAATTCCTTCTGGTTTTTTGTGTATATGTTCTGTTTTCTTGGAGCATATGGGCAAGATTATCTCGAGTTTATATCATCAGGGGGGACAATTCCAAGATGGTGGAACAATCAGAGAATATGGATGGTGAGAGGACTCTCTAGTTTCTCAATTGGGTCGGTTGAATACATTCTCAAGTGCATCGGCATTTCCACATTCGGATTCAATGTGACGAGCAAGGCGGTGGAAGAAGAACAGAGCAAGCGATACAAGAAAGGGATGTTGGAGTTTGGAGTGGCATCACCC
Organism: Tetrastigma voinierianum; assembly: GCA_016808115.1. Taxonomy (NCBI): domain Eukaryota; kingdom Viridiplantae; phylum Streptophyta; class Magnoliopsida; order Vitales; family Vitaceae; genus Tetrastigma; species Tetrastigma voinierianum. The sequence goes on from JAEQBH010001710.1 coordinate 387,811, forward strand.
TTGTTCTTGCCGCTAACACTGACAGCAATAATCAACTTGGTCTCGTTCCTAAGTGGCATTGCACAAGTCTTGTTCAGACAAGGAAGTATTGAAGGTCTCCTTCTGCAGATTTTGTTAGCTGGTTTTGGGATGGTGAACTGTTGGCCAATATATGAAGCCATGGTCTTAAGGGCTGATGAAGGAAAGATGCCACTGAAGATCACTTTGGTCTCAATTGTCCTCGCATACCCACTTTATTTGGCATCTTCTGTAGCATTTTGAGGTGTAATAGTAAATTTTCACATCTCTGTTTGTTTAATCATTTTCTACTTGTTAGTAAAAAATACATTTCAAAAAGTTGGAGTCCCACGTGGAAAAAAGATAAAAGAATTTTTTATGAGTTTATATACTAAAACTTAATTATAGGCCTGTACATAATTCGAGAAAATGGGAGTCCTCATGCACCCAATAAATGGATCAAAAGCCTGAATTCAGTGTGCTAATTGATGGATTCACCCCCCACCCCCTTGCACGTGAATAAACCTAGGACAAATTCGGTTTTATTTTTAATTTTTGAGTATTTAAAATCAAAACGGTCCACTCATAAATTCACAGTAAAAACAAAACCGTTTGATTTTAATGGCCAACGGTTGTTCCTGCTCTAGAGTTCGTCCTCGACTCTAAAGAACAGTTGTATCCTAAGGATAATGTTTGAAGGCACGCCCTAGTCTTTACTTCCAACCTATTACTAATTTCCATAAAAGACAACGATCCAACGATCTTCTGGATTCCCATTCCTAATTCCGTTTGTCGCCGCTCCGCTGCCTTTCCGACCTTCTCGCACCATTTATAACACTTCTTATGTCCTCGAGGCCTTGCTCAAGTAGTGTTAATATTTTAAAACCCTTTTCATCTCCTCCTGTTTGTTGTTGTTATAGCACTTTTTCGGTCCGACCCGATTGACGGGTCCGAACCGAATCCAGGATACTCTGATACCACTGTATCACTTTATCAAAATCATTTATCAAAAACACGCGGAAGCGTTACATTTCAGTTAGCAAATCTTTGCGAAAACGATTTCAATTTGGGGCAAGCTCATAAACATTTACAAATTTAATGCAATTCCTTTACAAAATATGCATTTAACCAAAAATGGCATTTTATGCCATTTACAACATAATATCCAAAATCAGATTCAGATATCAAGTACAAAATAATTTCGAGCTCAACTCCTTTTATTTACAAACAATGTCATGCTCAAAATGGCGAGATGCATGTGATGAGCATACTCCATGAACTTTCCGAATGACTCGAGCTTCTCGACTTCGTATTCGCTTTCAATCACTATCTCCATCACTCTATCGCCCATTGATAAAATAATACGCTAAGATTTTCATTCTTAGCTGGTTCTATACACCTATCTCTTTTGCTTTCAGCTTTTTAAGTCAAAATCACGAAGTTTCTTGCGCAAACTTTGAATCTTTTGGATGATCGATGTCGATACCAATGCATATACTTATTTCATATATAATCATTTATGGTTCATTAATCATCTCAAATATACACTTTCATATGATAAATCATTTATAACCAAATCATGCATTTCACCATGCTCTTTTCATTTCAATTTGCAATCATGCTTTTCAATACCAATATGTCAACAATCTCAATATCAATTCAGTGCATATAGCCCAATTTAACGTATGTTTCGGTATCGGGATATCGGAATCACCGGCCATGGTCCTATTGGAGTTGCAGGCGATTATAAAAACATTTGTTTTATAACCTGATTCGGTCCGTTGATTCTTTGAACACTACCCAATCTGTCATTGTTTCTTGATCAATGTGTGTCGTTTGTTATGATGCTAATTTGTGAGTATTGGTATCTTATCTATCCTTGTCTGAAATAAGCGGTTAACATTCTATTAAGAGCGTTCAAATCACTATAATAAAATACGATCTGATAATATGCATTTGTATAGCAATTAAATTTTAAATCTAAACACAATTTTACGTATGCAAGCATTTCTGAAAATCAATTCCCTCGAATCAATTAAAAAGCAATCGATATGTTTTTGCTCATTCGACAAAGCATTTCAAATCTTAAACGAGAATAGAAGAAAGATGAAACAAGCCGATCTATCTCTTTCTTTTTCCTTATCTTGATCTCGATCCTAGGTTAGGTGATCATACGAGCCCACAACAAATCCACACACATCACATTTAGTAGTATTTTCTCACACTTTAGCCACCTGCGTAGATATCGTTAATATTGATTATCCTTATTTGAACCCTCATTAATCACATTTATTAGAGATTACATTAAACTATCAGTTATTCAAATCTGAGACTTTCAAAACAAAAATCCAATTTGCCCTCGTGAGCAGTATCTGTATGACGTGAAACTTGCTCTGTCTCAGTATGCCAGGGGTGCCATTTTGGCATCTCAGCCTCGTCACAGCGAGGGCATCCACGCCTTAGCGTAGGTACGCCGGCGTGGGACCACCTGCGAACTGAAAATGCCCATATTTTCAGTTTTCTCAGCACAGATTTTCTCCAAAATCACCCAAAAATCTAAGACCAAACATGGGAATCACTCCTAATAACATCTAATATCATCTTAACCAACCATGAGCAAAACCCATGGATGGATTAGGGTTTTTCTAACCCAAACATTAAATACAACTTTCTAGGGTTTGGTTCTTACCTTAAATCCCTTTGTACTTGAAGCTCTAACATTTTTCCTTCTTCCTTCTTGCAAGATTTTGACCAAATGGAAGGATTTACACCACAATCCCTCTTCTCCTCCAAAACCCTAGCTTTTCTCCTCCCCCTCTCTCTAAAAAAAAACGTATTTTGCTCATATGCACAAATGTGACCTTCTAAGACCACATTCGGTCTTATTTCTCTATTTGAGTGTAAGGTCATGTTTGGCTTACACACAAATTTCATTTCTCATTTTTCTCACTTAAAGCTCACTAGTCTCCTTATTTGCACATTCACTTATTATTTATTTCATATTAGCATTTAAGCTTATCATTTGACCCTTAGGTCTGCATTTCTGAAATTTTAATTTGCCCTTTTCATTTAGGTTGATTTGGGTTGATCGATTTCGTTTTAGCGTATAACATTTAATCATATCTTTCAAATATTCATTCGCATTCACGATTTATCGTTTTTTAGAAAAATAAAGTTTATTTAAATTCATTACCCGAATATATTATAAGAATTATTATAAAAGAATTAAAGGTATTTTGAAGCGTTCTGTTTGATTCACTCGTCGTCTTTTCCGACGCCTACTGTTTGCATTTAGAACACTACTTACGTCCTCGAGGCCTTGCTCAAATAGTGTTAATATTTTAAAACCCCTTTCATCTCCTACTAAAAGGTTTAATAGGAGCAAGGTTCCTCCATATATTCACTTAGACTATGTTCAGTCGATATGGAACTTCCAACAAGTGGTAAAGGAGTGTGAAAAAATAGAGATTAAGTGAGGCACTAGTAAGACACTGTCATAAGTGAGGCATTTAACCCTTTTATAATGTGTAGTGTGAAGATTCAAGAAGTGTACAAACTAGTAAGATAAAGGTTGGGTGAAGATTATGTCTGTTACGCAAAGGGAGACGAGGATTGGTTACGCGGTTATTAATTTCCTACGCTCATGAGCTAGCTAGATATAAGGTGTTTCACTGTTATCAATCGATTCTGAGTTAGTTTAAGTGAGACGAGTACTTTTATATGATAGTCTTTTCTAGCCATCCGTAAAGCGTTAAAATGAACTCCCCTTATTTCTCATACGCATCTAGGTTTATTAATGCTCAATCACTCCATCCCAAGTGGAGTAAATGTATTGCTCACATCAAGGTTTCGAGCAGTACCTACAACTGCTTTTTCTTCGAATAACAACTTCTTCAAAAGACCTCCTGTTTGTGTGCTTAATCGATATTTTACCGAGAGCATCTTCTCATACACCATTTAAGCGCAGATGAGATCTTTTCGTATTGGCGAATCAATGAATTTGAGTCGTATTGTATGATTGCATTTACCTATTTGATTTCATTCCTTAAACATTGGACAAAATATTTTTCCTTTCCAATTAGGTTACTATAATTGAGATTTCCCACAGTAGATATTTTCATAATCCAAAAATATCACAATTTTTCCTTTTATACTTCATTCCTCAATACGTATAAGATAATGCAGTCTTGTATCTTCTTGCCTTATGTGATAGAGAATCTTACCAATGCGTTGATGTCCAGCTGGGGGATGATCCACCTTTCCTTATATTCTATCAACATAAGACATGTCCAACTCTAGTCAAGAATGATATATAATTTGTTATGTCATCCACTGTGTTATCAGGCGAGGGTCACTTCACGATTTTATTTTTGTAAAACGCACATCGATAATGATCTGCATGTAGTGGGATGAGCGTCTGAAGCTCGTGATCGAATCGCATAAGAGCAATCTTATAACATAACATGTAAAAGTAAATAAAAATCCACTTTACCATATGAAAAAAATACATAAGGAAAAGACATAGACGGTAAGAAGAATGTGGGAATAGTAAAAGAAGTTTTTTGAGTACGTATTCACATCCGACACTTTTCATACTCTTACAAATTTCTTAGAATTTTAATTTTATGTATATTTTTCAAAGTTTTACAAATTAGATAGATTGGTTCGTCATATCGGTCCAACCATCCATGGATCGCTTTTTTGGTTTAATTCGCTACTTGGACCAGAAATGCATCGAATCGGAGTCAGAAGCTACGAACTGGACGGTTCAGCCCCTTCACATTTTTCCTGTCCCGAAAATACGCGTAATGCGCACTTTTCGAGTGGAATCTTCCCACTCCACGCGTGGGTGGATTGTTGTTGAAAACTGTGAGATCTTATCTCTTTAACCAAGATATCATTAAATCTTCACAAGTTGACGTGTAACCAATTAAAAATTTGTTGCTTGCAAATCTCAAAAATGCATGCCGATATAAAGTAAGTAAAGCCAGCATTTGTTGACTCTGAATTAAATAATTCAATAATGTATCATGATTGGGATCACACGGTGATTGATTACCATTGTTGTAGTGTCCTACTTAAAAAAAAAAATTCGTTGATTCATAACATCAAGATATTATATCTCAATATATAAATCAAAATACTAAAAATATTAAATAATAATATAACATTCAGATAATAATAAGAATGAATGACTCAAAGTTTATAAAATTAGTAATCCTAAAATATTTATAATACCTAAGATTAAGAGGATTTGATATAACTTCTATTTATTCAAAATAACTCTTCTACCTGAATCACTTTCGTACAAAAATAATAAATAAAATCAATTATTAATTTATTATACAATAACATTATACACTAACATAATCACATACTGCAAACAAATAGACAACAAAAACACAAAAAAATCATAGAAAAATCGAATGATCATCTCATTGAGAGAAAACCCAGATATGAATGGATTCAATAGAGTCCATATAATTTGAAAGGATGGATGGAATGGTTACATCTTCCTGACCATCCATCTTCCTGAACACCAAAACCATGGCGAGCAGCCAAATGCTTCCTCTCCACACCAAGATGCTTATGCCCCGGGCCGGCATAAATCGGGCATTCGCACTTGTCTACTCTTGTGCAATCTTAGCTCTACTCTATCACCATTTCATTGGTCTACTCCATTCCGCATCCATGGTCTCCATCTTCCTTCTTCTGGCTGATTCAGTATTAGCTTTCATGTGGGCGACCGCTCAGGCTTTTCGTATGTATCCAACTTATCGTCAGGTTTTCATCGAACACCTTGAGCATTATGCCAAGGAGGAGGATTATCCGGGGCTGGATGTGTTTATATGCACTGCTGATCCATACAAGGAGCCACCTATGGGTGCGGTGAATACAGCTCTATCTGTGATGGCTTATGATTATCCGACAGAGAAGTTGTCTGTATATGTATCGGATGATGGAGGTTCCAAGCTCACCCTCTTTGCTTTCATGGAGGCTGCAAGGTTTGCCGCCCACTGGCTGCCTTACTGCATGAAGAACAATGTTGTGGAGAGGTGCCCAGAGGCACATTTTGGATCCCCCGACCCCACAAGGTTCACAGAGACCGATCAGATTAAGGTAAGCAATAATTTGTTATCAATTTGTGTAGAGACTAATAACCATATTAGCTAAGAAAATTCTGCATTTACAAACATAGGTAAATCAGAATTAATGAATAAAATAAACTGCGAAGTTATAAATTTAATTATTTCGTACATAGCCTTTAAACAATATATGGAGAAAATAACCGTTGAAGCGTATAGAATTGAGATGTTTGGGATATAGCAAGGCAGAACAGAGGAATAGCTTCAGAACGTTCTTCTTCAGAAATAACCAAATGGTTTTGTCAATTATGTATATAGATGATGTACGAGAGCATGAGAGAGAGGGTAGAATGTAGTGAAGAGTGGGAGCATGGCCATGATTATATCACCGACGAAGAAAGAAAAATGGCTCTCAGAAGATGGGCAGATGGATTCACACCTCAAACCATCCTCCCGTGGTTCAGGTTCGGCTCAGCCATACAACTTCTAAATCATTTTGAAAAAGAATGTAGATCGACATAGAGTGTTTATAGGTTTTAGAATTAATGTCAATGTCACAACTAGATAAGATTTTACAAGCCCCTGAAAACCTGGGTATTGTAGAGTATGGCAAAGACAGGATATCCAGTGGCCATGGGGTGCCAAACCTTGTATACGTCTCCAGAAGAGAAAGCGGAATTCTCCCACCATTTCAGGCCCCAGGTGCCTTAACCCTGGTAAGATTTACACCTCATGTTTCAACAACAAAAAATCCAAACAAGATTACTTTTGTCAGCCACCAGAAAGTACTGTCCATTTTTATCCTTTTAATCATCTGAATTTGACAATTGGTGTATAAATTTTGAAGCTCCAGTATCAGCCATGACAAATGCAGTGATCCTCACCTAGATAGTGACATGTACTCCAACGATCCACAGACGCCTCTGCGAGCGTCTGCTACCTTTTAGATCCTTCCATGGATCCAAAACTCAGCTACGTTCAGTTTCCTCAGGTTTTCCATGGGATCAACAAGGATGATATCTATGGTGCTGCTATGAGACATTGGTTTGAAGTGCTGATGTCCGGAATGGACGGCTAGCGGGCCCTATAATTGCAGGTTCTGGGCTTTTCCGACGAAGGAGTCTTCTATGGTTGCCCATCTGAAGCGAAATGAACCAGGATCTGGGTTAGCCATTCAATTAAGTCTAGAGATGTTTTGGCAATGGCACACAATGTTGCAGGCTGCAAGTATGAGAACCAAACCGAATGGGGGAGAAATGTAGGCATGGTTACTGAACGAATTTACAATATTTTCGCCAAATAAAACCCTTGTAGGAATTACACCAGTTTTTTAGCATAAATTTGGATTCATTTTTTTTTTGTTTTCTACAATTTGTAGATGGGGTTTAGGTATGGCTCTTTGGTTGAGGACTTGTTCACAAGCTGTCTGCTGCATTCCGAAGGATGGAAATCCGTTAATTGTAATCCTAAAAGGCCTGCATTTCTGGGAAAGTCACCCATCAACCTCCATGATTGTCTGAATCAAGCCATGAGATGGTCAGTTGGCCTTCTTGAAGTTGCCTTCTCCAGATATAGTCCAATTACCTTTGGAGTCGATCAATAGGCCTCCTTTCCGGGCTATGTTATGCTTCCGTTACCTTTTGGGCAATTTGGGCGATTCCGATCACCATCTATGCCTTTCTCCCCCAGCTAGCTCTGCTCAATTCTGCCTCAATATTCCCCAAGGTATGCCCATCTATGCATCCATTATATTATCATCATATTATCAAGCCGATATCTACTAATTAAGAATGTGAAGCCATGGTATTCATATTAAATCCATAAGCTTTTAGTACAATTGGTTATTTAACGTGATGTCGAACGAGTTGAGGAGATTCAGAGGTTAATCCATATAGCGCGAATTTGAATATTTTATCACTATTTATTGATTTGCCAAGTCAGCAATGGGTACCAGGCTATGCGATGCGATGGGTATGGGACCTAATGCGTGAAGGAGGTTGTGAAGTCATTATATTCATATTAAATCCGAATTCTAGAAACTTAAGCTTTTAAGATAGTTTGTTATTTAACAAAGAAAACTCTTGGTTTTACAGACGTCAAATCCTTGGTTTTGGGTGTATGTGGCTCTTTTCCTTGGAGCCTATGGACAAGAGTATCTCGAGTATGTATTATCCTGCGGGTCGACACAGAGGTGGTGGAACTATCAGAGGGCGTGGATGATGAGGGTTCTGTCGAGTTTCAGTTTTGGGTTGGTTGAGTACTTGCTGAAGACCATTGGCCTTTCATCTATCGGGTTTAATGTGACAAGCAAGGTGGTTGAAGAAGAACAAAGGAAGCGATATCAGCAGGGCATCTTCGAGTTTGGAGTCGCATCCCCGATTTTCTTGCCGATAACTATGGCAGCAATAATCAACTTGGTCGCATTCCTATCCGGCATTGCACAAGTCTTCCTTCAGACAAAGAGAAGCATTGAAGGTCCTTCTGCAGATTTTGTTAGCTGGTTTTGGGATGGTGAACTGTTGGCCAATATGAAGCCATAGTCTTGGCGAGGCCGATGGGGAAAGATGCCACTAAAAGGTCACTTTAGTCTCAATTGTCATCGCATGGGCTCTTTACTTGGCATCTTCTGTAGCATTTTGAGATATGGGTGATAGGTAATTTTCACATCTTTGTTTGTTTAATCATTTCCTACTTATCACCCCTGGTTCAAGAGGTAAAGGAACGGGATGGGTTTGCTAGAGAACTTGGGATCTTATCTTTATAAGAACAAAGTACTACAATATAATATACAAAAGTCAATAGAAGTCAAAAAAAAAAAAATATACCATTTCCTACTTGCTGGAATGTATGCCTAAAATGCCATAGAATTAGCCGCTGATAGTAAGTAAAGCCAGCATTTGTTGACCCTGAATTACACATTTTCTTCTATTTAGTGATGGCCAGACTCAGCCGTATGTCGAGCCTCAAGTAAAACTGTAAAACAATAAATAAGAACTGCTGTGACGATGGATCGTTAAATTTTGTATTTGCAGGTTGTATTTTAGAAATGGTCTTATTAAAAATTAAGAAAATAATTTTCTTATATTTCGTTTCACATAGAAAATGCGAAAAAAATAATAATATTAATAGAGATAATTAATGTAAAATCTAAGAAAATTAGAAATTTAAAAAAAAAAAAGTAAAATGATAATAATAATAATAAATTATTAAAATTTATTCGAGAGCCTTTTAAAAATTACATAGATTTCGGATGGCGAAGAAGCAATTTCTTATTTATTATTAAGTCGATGCCATGAGAAATACAGTAGCTAGAATTTTAAAGTCGAATTTTGGGACAATCGAAATTTTACGATTTTAAAGTGATAAGTTATGCGATAGCTCAGTGGGTGAAATGTTCTCTTTAAGCTAAGTTCTTTTAAACTTAATTGAATTGAAAAGAAATAAATTATTTCGGGATAAAAATGGACTTGCATGATATATGGACATTGTACCATATATCAAAATTAAAAAAAAAAAGATAAAAATAAAAAAAACAAAGTTAAAAAGGAAAAGGAGGAGACGGGAGGGAGAGAAAAGTGAGCGAGAAAGAGAGAGAAGAGCGGGGGTAGAGAGAGAAAAACTTTTCTCTAACATATATGAAAATTGGATCGTAGGTTTTGTCGGGCGAGGTAAAATCGGTCGAGTGCGTGAAAATTTGCGCATGGGTTCCCGAAAATGTTGGAGTTTCATTATTTCTACGAGGTAGAATTTTAACTACTTGGATTATTTATAATCTAAAAATTTATTTAATGTTTGGATTTTCTTAGAGTCGTAAATTCCCGATCCCAATTTTTGGGATTTACAGTGTAGAGGCCTATAGATTTTGGATTGTTTTTGGGCGGTTGGACTGAATTTTTCGGGACTATTTCGAACCAGAGTTAAGGCTGAATTTTGGATATTTCGGACGGAGTCCATCTTGAATTTTCGAGATTATGTGCCAGTAGTCTCGGACTAGGTTCGAGCTTGGTTTTAATCCCGATCGTGACTGATGTCTTCAGGTTTTGTGGTGTATTTTGGTAGCCACGGTGGTTGATGGCCAGATCATGAAGGGTCCGAGAGGTCTTACCCATTTTGCGATGGGTCGAAATTTAGATCATTTATGTGTTATTGTTAGAAAAATAAATAATCTACTGTTGTGTGTAAAATTCATGTTAATATGTGCTTGCATGATGTGTTAACATGGAAGTTGTAATAAATGGAAATTATATGTAGGAAATATAATTATTTGAAATTTATAAACGTTGTGACGTAGCCTCTATTATGCATGTAGTATGACATAACACGAAATGGCATATCCGCATTTCTCGTACGCACCGGCAAGGTTGAAATATTCCGCTTCGACTAAGATATTCTTGATTTGATTTACGGATATATTGGATATATCGGAGATATATCGCTGGATATTTTTGCCATTTAATGATATATCATAAATTAACAAAAATACTTTGAAATTCATGGAAATACTTTGTAAAAGTGTAAAAATGACATTAATAACGAAATATAGGCATTGATATTACATTGCTATGGTCTTTTACCACCAAAATGAAGATCAATGTGACTCCATTGCAACATTTGATGAAAGGATCCCGTCTTGGTGAAGACTATAGTCATACCAGGACATGGTGTTTCGATAATATCGATTATAGCTTATCTAACATGCCATGCATAAATGTCTTGACGACTCATAACCTCTCCATGGACAGAAATTCGCTCAAACGTCAATGCTCATTTGAAATCCTTGTTGCATTTGATATGGAATGCAATGGCATTTGTTCAAACATGAGGATAATTTATCATTCCCTATTCTTCATCAATGGAAGCCGAAAAGATTTGGAAGTAAGGGTCGACCATAACTCTATTGTGTTAGGAGGAAAAATGTTACCATCATTGGATGAATCACTTCATTGAGTCACAATGCTCATAGACTCAAAATCACCGCTCACCTAATCCGTCAGGATGCGTCATCCTTTGTCAATGAATTCTAAGGGCTTTCCAATGGCTCCAATACCTGACCAAATTTCCTCCTAGACCCGTGGTCTTCATCTTCAGGTAGCATGTGAAATCATCTTCACCGCTGAACGGACTCAATGATATTGACTTTATTTGTCGACCGCAACATCTCCCACCATCATTTTTATCACTACCATCATCAGGTCCCCTCCTTCTGAGCCATCATAGCTCAGAGTCAAGTTCCCAAGAAATCGGGTCTACTACTATACTAAAGACTTGAATCAAATGAGGGTCGAGATGATGTCACACTCTCGATTCCCTCCGACCCGACATGAATCCGAACCAAGTTTGGGCAGAACATATATTGCAGACTTCATCTACTTAACCTATTATCGTATATCCAAGTCTTATAATATATCAATATATCATATCCAAAAGTCCAAAATAAAACTACCACCGTAGTGGTGTTTACAGTGTCATATGTACAGTACTGAGTCCCATTTACATATTCAAAAACTATACATTTACAACATCGACAGAGCATCCAACCTACAAAATGACGAACCCCTACTCGTGTATCGTCTCCAGAGACAGTTCCCTGACGTCTCTTCCTCGCACCTTACACCATTAAAAACCCGTGCGTTTACGCTTAGTGGGAAACATATGTAATATGCATGTATACATTTATCTTCAACATATAACAATAACAGATATCAGAAATTGCATGCATTCATATCATAGACTTATACAAGTACTTATGCTTATAACAAGTTTATACTCTGTCGATCTCCCGAGGAATCCCAGCTTATTCTGGTCTTAACTTATGCTTATAACGGACTTATGTTTATTTGGGTCTCCCATAGGAGTTACAAAGTTTATTCTTATTCAGAAATACCCGAAGGTATTACAAATCAGAACGGTACACATTTGTTTCCTCTTATTCATTATCCAGGTTATTATCATAACTACGGAATACCAGACTAATGCTAATAAAAGTGTAAGACACTCAAGACAATGCATCCGAAGATACTATACAAGACTTCGGCGTCAGAGCATAGATCGCTTCGAGTACTAACAAGAGTGCCGAACACTCCAATCAAGACAGGTGAGTGAAGACTACAGGATATGAGTGTCGTGAACATTCAACAGACAAGAGTGACAGAAGACTCATCAGACATGAGTGCCGTAGCACTAATGGGGAGTACCAAGTACTAATCAGAGTGCCGAACACTACAATCAAGAGTAACCGGGCATTCAATCAAGGACGTGCATGCCCACGTCGTGACAGAAGTGTCATGTCCTTTAATACTTAGTCTTAGGCATTCCTACGATTGTATGTGTTCAAAAACTTCCTATCTTATTATCGGGGCATGAACTTTGCTCCCATCTAACTCGCCAGCGGTTTAGGTACGTGACATTCGCTTAATTTCATCATTTTCTATACTTCCTAATGTGTATTTAGCTTAAATAATGCAAAAACAAAAATGTGGGTTGTAGGACCACCTGTACCAAGCATGTGTTCCTGCTCGAGGGTCGCACTTGGTGAGCAGTCCAAAGGTGTAATTCAAGACAAAGCCTCCGTAATTTGCCCATAAATGAGATTTCACCATTTTTCATGCACTTTTCTTTCCCATAATTCACTTCATTTCACTTCATCAAAATCAACATGAAATCTCCTCCACAATTACTTTTAATTAGAAGTCAAAGAACCAAAGATTCATAGCCTGTTCACTCCACTTACCAAACCTTGGAATTGTGAAGGATTCCATATTTAATGATGATCAATTAGGGGATTTCCAATCAACTCTTACCCTAGAGTTAGGATGTGTTCCTAACAAAACCCTAGTAGTAAGGGAACCAATTTAATCTTCAAGGAAAACCCCAAGACTCATACCCAAGTAATTCATGTACAAAAATTATACCTAAAATCCCTACACTCCATCAAAGCCATGTATCCATACAAGTTAATCCATACCTCGCTTGATTTCCCCCTTTCTTCCCCCCTTCTTCTTCTCCTTCCCTCTTCCTCTCCTTCAGAAAGTTTTATTTGGAGACCAAAAATGATCCATTTTTGGTCTCCTCCTCTATTTATAGTGAAAGTTTTCCTTATTTGCCTTATAGTCCTCCATCTTCAGGAATTTGTATTTCACCCTTAGTTATTTCTACTTTGGACTAGATCTTAACAACTTATAAATTCATACCCCCTTACATATTACACTTTTGCCCTTATAACTTGCACACAATTTCCGGGTTTCTGTGTTTTTCATATTTTCGCATTTAATTTACTTAAAAATTTAATTTACGCCACACTTCTAAACACGTTTAAAAACAACTGCAGATATTTCAGTACTGCTACAAAGTAACAACGGGCTGAAATGAGTATCTTGTGTCTTGACTGAAACTTTCACTATGAACTTTTTCAAATAAAATACGGTCAACATCAACACCATCTTCTCGAACATGTGCAGCAATTCATGGATCAAGATTTCCATCTTCATCATCCAAATGGAGAGGTCTAACCCATTGGAATAATTGATTCTCATCTTCTTCACCAAACTCGGCTGAAATGTCTAGTAAATCAAGGTAATTCTTTTCAACAACTTTATCGGTCTCTGCGTGCATATCACGTATCTTTAGTTTCATGTTATAGTTGGAGCCTAGGGTAAGCAAGTCGATTTCTTTGTTTTGTATGTATTAAAGCAAATGTACTCCAATTTCTCTCACATGTTGAAGAAGATGTAGTTTGGGAAAGAACCTTAATGTGGGAGTGTGGTTTCCATATATGAAACACCATTCAGTTGCAATAAAAATAAGTAACATTCAAAATCTAATAATAACATGATAATAAACTTTACTTTTAAAGTTTTAATGAGAAATAACACCAACCAGAACCATTAAATCTCTCGAGGCTATTGTTAGCCATCACCGAATCCTTTTTGCATCTCTCGAAACATTATAAAATTGTGAATTGAAAATGTACATGTCAAATCAAGATAAGTGTAAGTGTAACCTAATAAATTGAATCAATTAATTAGAATTGTAACCTATTGATGTACTCTATTTCCAAATTATCAAGGCCTTCAAGAGTAGAAGATAATCTTGCAAATACTTTTAGAACAAGCCTTGAGTAACTCAGTGGTCACTACTAACTTCGTGTCTATATTAAAATCTGATTCAAATAATATGCTACAAAAGTGATTAATTAATATGTGATAAAAGGAAAATACTTTATACATTAAATGTGATTATGATATCTAGTTACCTCGCTGCATGAAGAGGATGTTTGAGGTTTTATCCCAACGACCGCGATGATTGCTCGACTCCAATCTTTAGCATCGAGTCGATGTAAATTTTGCTTCATTACCCAAATCAACTCATTAATGAATAAATGGCATCATTGGGACGACTTCGAATCAACAATGTGCTAAAACTGTGATATAGTAGCCTCATAGATTGATACTAGCTTAGAGACCTTCTCCCAATATGTATGATCAAACATGAGCACTTCAACCTCATGTCCAATGGTCGATCGACTAAGCTTGTGAGAAGCCCATTCATCACTAATAAAAATCTTCTTCAAATCAACCCTCTTTTTTAGAAGACTTTTTAGGGCGATGTAATTTGTCACAAATCTTGTTGCCCCCGGACGCACAATATCTCCAATTACTGCATCTTTCTCGCTACAAAGAACCAACCACGATTGTGTATTTAAGTCGCGATTTTGCATTGGTAATTAATACCGAAATGAACAGCTCTTACCACTGCAAGTTCAAACATCAAGTCAATGCAGTGTGCTGCGCATGGAGTCCAATATAAATTGTACTTCTTCATTAGTAACTTTCCTGTACTTGTTGCCCCCGGACGCACAATATCTCCACCACGTAATCTTTCGCCGCAAAGCAACCAACCATGATCAGATTTAAGTCAGGATTTGGCGCATTGGTAATTAATACCGAATGGTAGCCTTTACCAACGTGCGCCCAAACATCAAGTCAATGCAAGCAGGCCGCGTATGAGTCCAATATAAATTGTACTTCTTCATTAGTAACTTTCCTGCCTTCACAAATGCCGATCCATTGTCTGTAACAATTTGCACAACATTTACTTGATCACGTCCTTCAATAAACCGTAAATGTATTTGTTATCTTTTATCTTGTCGATGTCGCGGACACCCCAAAACCGGTCCGCCGACCACCACAATCCGAAAATCTACACGTGCCTCGCGGTGCCACGAGACATACATCCGAGTAAAATGGCCACCCGGGCCCATACATCCATACTTCAATCATAGAATAATCAACTATATTTTTTTATAGTTTCCATGTCCGTTTTTACAAAAGATTTATACATCTTGCCAGCATTTACTCAGCCACATTTCGCTTTTCTTCAAAAGCCACCCCACTCGAGTGTCGTCTCCGAATAGTCCCTCGCACTAGTAAGTCTCACGACGGTGAGCTGTTCCCAAGAGAAGCTTTCCTACAAGGGTTACCCCACCTAAAATGCATATGTGCAATGGCATATATAAATAATCAATCACATTCCATACACCGTTTACTATTATATGAAATGTCTATATCATGCATGAGATGCAACCCTCATGATCACCACACTGAAGTCCCACTGACTCCCTCACACTTCGATCGCCAAGTGTGACTAAACAAGTCATCTCCGTGTGTACTATACCACGACTAACCATTGGGCCAAACCCTCGAATTTGTTTATCAGTTTGATTCACTTTTTCTTTCTTTTGTGGGCCCACAGTTTTAGGGTTTGCCGGGACGCCATACGCCTTTGACATTTTCACTAACATCATTTGGGATTCGTGTCTGAAGTGAATAATATATTGGGACTTTTTCACCACAGGGGGGGGGGATGCATCGACTTGCTCAGCCCAAACATGTAATTTATCATTTGATCATTTACACACTCGTGAATCTCTACCTTGGACTTTGTCCCATTTTTAGAGTTCACGACCCATTCTGGCCGGTGAATAAACCTTCCTTGCTGCCATGCGACGACGATGTGGCCAGTGCGTATGAAATGCATGGTACCCAGCCATTTTCCCTCATGTTATGCGAATAAACCTTACATGGCTGTTTACATCTGTAGACGATTATAATTTATAAATATAATCTTTACTCAAATTGCAACCCATGTTCATACATCCAAGAGCAGCCATCAACATCACATTTCCACACTGCGCATGTCATTGAAGCAATGATAACACATGATTGGTGCTTGACTTGGGACATTCAACGAGTACTTAGACCCACTTAGCAAACATGAACCATTTTGGTTCGATCATATCATCACATCAACCAATGGCGACACCTAGAAACTTTTCGGTTTAGTTCAAGCTCCCCAACTCCACGATCGTTATTGTGTGAAGCCACGTCGTGAAATCCGTACTTTAATCCCAACTTTGAACTATTTTACATGGCACTCATGCAGCCTCTCGTTATAAAACAGGCTAAAAGTAAGCAGTAGGAAAATATCATATCTTGGAGTTTGTCGAAACTCGACTTTTCGAATATCCTGTAGCTCGGCTAGTGCCTGACAAGTACTGGCATCGAGGCGATCGGCCGCGAACCGAGGAAAGAAATCCTTGGCTGCTTTCTCATTTTTCTCCTTTCCTCCTTTTCTGCCACACCAATTCTTTTCTCTTTGTTCATTAACCCTTTCTTTTCCTTCCTTTTTGCTTTTCTATTCTTTTCTCTTCTCGTTTAAGTTTAAAGCCGTTCTGCCATTTTACTGTACTCTTTGGTCACTTTCTCTCCGCTTTTTGGGCGCGCTCATCGGTCGAATGAAATTGCCTCGTTTATCGAATTAAAGGTGTGAGTACCGTTTTCCGTATTTTCCTCTTTATTTTTTCTTAAGCGCCGTTATGACGTCGTCGGCCTTTGTGGCTCGATGTGGTAGTGGGATCTTTCCACACATGGCATTGTGAGCCATTCTTAAGTGAATTACGTGGCTTTGCCAAGTGTCGGCTCTCTTAGAGATCTTAATGGCGTCACCATACAATAGTGTCGTCAGGCGGCACAACCTCGAAAAGCGTGAAATCTGAAATAACCTCGGAATCGACGGTCGCGTGGTAAATTCCAAATTCGCAAGGCAGTCTCAGCGAAAAGTCAATTTCGTCATCGAGATCTAGAAAAATTCACGATTTTCAGCAAAGTACTATTTTACCCTTGATCCAATCGTGGATTTTTAAGGGTTCAGCGAGATGCATCAACGGACTTGAGGAATATTGTGCTTCGCTTTTCACAGAATATCTGTGAAATTAATGCTTTCCGATTTAGTGGGCCCGATCCATCCATCACACGTAAGCGTCTGCCGTAAGTCTTTCATTTCTCACTTTTAGGATGGTCGCGCATAATCTTGTGTGCTTTTATCTCACGTATGAGTATTTGTTTTTTGATTTCGTATGGAGATGGTGGCTCATTCTTATGCCTACAAGTAGAAATTAATGGAATTAATTATCTAGTTTTCAATTATAACATAAGATAATAATTTGGCAAGGCTGAAAAGTGATTGTCACATACCACATTATTTGGCTGCTGATAATCATGTTCTTGAAGTGGTGATGCTACTTTGCTTTGTTAGGCGCAACAACTACCGTATATGAAGAGAATTTGCGATTAGTTGGCGTCGTTTGCTTTGATTGAGCCTTTGAAAAGATTTTTAATGTTAACTGTCTTCTTTAGAAGATTTATATAATGATGGAGCGAGAGGTAGTGAATGGATCAGTTGTCTCGCACTTTGAGATCTTTGCATGCGCCTTGTTGGATTAGTAGTTTGCAATTGTGAAGAGCTCACATGTTATAATATCAGCAGTGAAATGATACATTAGTTTATTTTATAAAAATTAATTTAATTTGAATTTACCCCACTTTTCTTTGTCTCTCGTAGAAATCCTTCTTCTTGTTGTCGGTTCCATTCGTCTTTTTAATGCGTGACATCTTCTTCGAAAAATCAATTTCTTTCATCGGGGTCATATCACGGATACATATATCACGTCATCATATTGCCTCCTCATCCTCATCATCATCATCATCGATGAGATAATACATCGTGTCTTACAATTTGTCTTATAAATGGTTCCGCGTGGACTGTATATCAATTGTTTCTTCCTTTTTCTTTATTTTGGTCTAAAAGTTGCCTCGTTCTTGTTTTTCTTACGGAGCGCGTTTGGCTACACAGTATTAGAGTGAGGATCAGTGTGATAGGTGATATTTAAAGCGGTGATCGTAAATATTTATCAGCGAAACGCTTGATAATTGTATATTGTCTTGAATTTATTCCACTTCCATATGTGTCGCGATATTTTTCGTACTAGATCTGGGCACTCCGATATTACTTGGCTAGCCATCCTATTAAATTGAGTATGTTCTTATACAATTCAAAAATGAATTTATTTTCATATAAAACTTCTGATTTATAATATATATTAATATATCTGTAATGTTGTAATATAAACTTAATTTAAAAATAATGCTTAACATGAAAAGATTAATTAGTTTATTAAAATATTATTAATATGCATACATAATATTAACTAATATATAACTAATATATAACTTCAATTCAAATATTAAATATTTAATAAAATAAAAAAAAACTAATATATAGTTATTTTAAAGAAGTCATTAATATTAAATATATTATACTATATAAAACTATATATTATAAATATTTTAAAAACTAATATATATTTCTATTTTTACATTGATTATAATCTATGTGAAATAAATAAATAAATAAACTAATATCAGAGTTATTTTAAAGAAGTCATTAATATTAAATTTATTGCTATGTAAAACTATAGTATTATATGATATTTACCTTAAACTAATATATATTTCTATTTTATTAATTATAATCTAATGTAGACAAAAAAAAATAAAACTAGTATATAGTTATTTTAAAGAAGTCATTAATATTAAATTTTATTATATAAAACTATAGTATTATATGATATTTACAATAAACTAATATATATTTCTATTTTATTAAATTTATAATCTAATATGAAAATATAAATAAAATAAATATATAATTAACATAAATACAAAACATAAATGTAAAACTATTAAGTACACAAAGCATAAATACAATAATGACAATTTGAAATAAATTTAACTTTAATTAACCTTGTTGAAATTTGAAACTTGAACCCTTAAACACCAAAATTTCACACTTGCATGAGTATGCAAAGAAAAATTCAAGGTGAAACGAAGATTTGATGAGTAGAGAGAGTTTGTGATAAAATTGAGTGATTTTTGGTGGTATTTATATTTTTTTTTTTTGGGTCAAAAAGCTATAGGGTGGTCAAAATATGTTTAAAAATTAATTCTAACCGTTAGATTTAATTTTGGTGAAAATCTTATCGTTAGATCTTCTTCAAACCGTTGGGATCAATTCATAGCCATTGGATCAAGTCAAGATTTAAATTTTGGCTGTTGGATAAAAAATCTGACCGTTGGATGTCATTTTAAATTCGGGTGAAATATGGGTCGTTGGATCAAAGCAGATTCAAATATGGCCGTCATATCAGTCAAACTAGTCGTTGAAAATCAGGTCAAATCTGGGTCGTTTGATCAAAAATCAGGATGAATCTCAGCCCCACACGTAGCAGGCCGATATATCGGTGATAATCTCCGATAAATTGACGATAAATTAAAGCAAAAGTTTTCCAGGCGCGCGTCTCTCGATCTTAGAAATATGGTTTTGGGGCCAAATATATCGTGGAATTTTCTCGATATTTTAGCGATTTTCCTTCAGCGATCATGAATGATATCGTGTCTGGGTATCAAATGTGCGATGTGAAACTTTCAATCATATTACAGGACATCAGTATATTAGGTGTATGTGCATGGGTATGGTCATCCATCATCAGTGTTGATGAAGGGGTAGTGAGTTCGTAGTTTGGACGACGTCCAATCAATGTCTCACGGTTTAAAACATAAAAAATATATATAAATAATGTGTGTTGGGCGGAACAAGAAGGGGATCGTTAACCCGCCAGTGAAAAGCACGAAACATGGAGTGTAAAGCCGCGGTGTGATGCGAAAAGTTCTATATGGGTGTAAAGAGACGCGGTGTGGTAAAAGAATTTTGTTGCGAAGACACCACGATCGTAGTTTATCAGCATGAAGCGAGTTATGTGATAAAATTCAAGATGACTTAGGATTGATTCTTCATTGGCACTTGCATTTGAATCATGATGGCGGTAAGAGCTTGTATATGTGTGTGTCGTTGAATGCTACCCGATGACCGGTTGTGGCTGCATGCTTGTGTAACGAAGTCGATTGGTGGCTCGAGATATGAGCATGAAGACATTATGGTGACGTCGACATTTTATGTAGACATTTTTCGCCCAGATGTGTATGAGTTGGTTTGATCGTTGTATGGCTGACTTGGGAAGTAACCGCGTGAGATTATCATTCTTGGACGTTGTTATTACGGATTGCGGGACCACGCTTTTTCGGAGTATAGGAGGCGGTATTTCCAGAGCGGTCGTGATTATGAAAGGCACGTGTGGCGGCCGACGATACTTTTTGTAAAGTATTTTATGTAAAAATAATTGTAATTAAATTTTTTTGGTTGTGTATAAATAGTCGGATATGTAGTATGGTAAAAGAGTAGTGATCGGACTCTTATGGCGTAATTGGCGTTTATTTTCATATTTATGTTTAAATGTGAATTAATGGGTCCCGAATAAAAAGGGATGTATATATTGAGGATATAGACATATAGACTGCGTGGGATCATCTTGCCACGTTGGCGGGGCGGGGCCACGTAGGCGCGGGGGGCTTTAGGCGGCGTCAAAGTTTGTGTGTATAAGTGTGGGGTAGTTGGTGCTTGAAGGGCTATTTTTGAAGAAATGTGGGGTAGGCGGCAGCGTCTTCTACCGCTACATGATGGCTTTCTTGTTGAGGAGTGTGGATGAGTTATGATTATCTTTTGTTATACGGGTTGTATATTAGGTGAAATTTCAAGCAAAGGGGAAGCTTTTGTCAATTTTTAAATATGGATCCCGATAAACTGGATATAATAATGTGGTATCGGGTTATCTAAAATCTACAGAAATTTCACGGATTGATGGGTTATTAACAGGACCCTGGATTTAGGACATGATAATTAAAAATAATATTAATAAAAAATTTATTGTGATCGATGATATTTTCGAGGACAAAAATGCAAACCCAATTTGATCTCCTCCAGTGACCTCAGTCAGACGCTTGTTCTTTAGTCTAGATTCTTCGACCTTAATTGAAGAGAACAAAACATTTTTGTCTTTGTGCTTTGATCTTCTCTCACTAGATTGCACAGGCTCCTCACATTAAGTTGTTTTTTTGTTCTTTTTACGGCTGGGACCTCCTCTGAATTAATCAATAATGTGTCTTGTCACGCGTCATGATTTGGACCGCAAAAGAGTCCTACCTTGACAGGAAACCCCGTGTGTTTTACACATTGGTAAGATATCGATTGTTTTGGGTTGAAGCCTTTATCGTTTTGTTTTTCGTCTTCTTTCAATAGACATCATACCAATTAAACATTGTTATGCCTTATAAATTTTCATTGTTCCAATTTGTCGATATATAAGGTTTTTGGATCTTGGCGCTACGTGTCGTCTCAGCCCAAGTAAGTTCGGCATGCTTGTCGCCCGTATGATTAAGCTTAAGTCCGATTTTGATATCACTTGTTAAGAAACTTATGGACCTATCATTTATTATATTGGTATGGTATTATCCACTTTAATCCTAAACCCTCGTAATTTTGTTTTTTGTCTTCCCCTTAAAGACCTCATGCTATTGGAGTTCATGTTTATAAATTCATGATCCTCCCTGTTTCTAAGCACAACCAACATTCCTTGTTCATATATTTTGCAGCTTCGAGACAACCCTCCTGGCCTATCAATAGATGTGACTCAATAGTATCAACCATCCATCTTCCTGACCATCAAAAGTCAAAACCATGGCGGCCAGCCAAACTCTTCCTCTCCACACCAAGATGCTTATGCCCTGGGCCAGCATAAACCAAGCATTCGCACTTGTCTACTCTTGTACAATCTTAGCTCTAATCTATCACCATTTCATTGGTCTACTCCACTCCACCTCCATAGTCTCCATCTTCCTTCTTCTCGCTGATTCGGTCCTAGCTTTCATGTGGATGACCTCACAGGCTTTTCGGATGTATCCGACTTATCGTCGGGTTTTCGTCGAACACCTTGAGCATTACGTCAAGGAGGGGGATTATCCGGGGCTGAATATTGTTTATATGCACTGCTGATCCATACAAGGAGCCACCTATGGGTGCGGTGAATACAGCTCTATCTGTGATGGCTTATGATTATCCGACAGAGAAGTTATCGGTATACTTATCAGATGATGGAGGTTCGAAGCTGACTCTCTTTGCTTTCACGGAGGCTGCTAGGTTTGCCGCCCACTGGGTGCCTTACTGCAAGAAAAACAAGGTTGTGGAGAGGTGTCCAGAGGCACATTTTGGGTCCATCGACTCCACAAGTTTCCCAGAGACCGATCAGATTAAGGTAAACAAATATTTGATTTCTTCCGATACCATGACCAGCAATAAAGTTTAAAGTTTAAACTACGTAAATTTATTAAATTTATATAATTAAATTACTCTCATTTTGACAATAATATTCTTGTTCTTATCTTGTCAAAATTAAATTAAATAAAAATTTCAAAAATGAAGTCGAAAATATTGTTGTGCATGAAAGGTAATTTTACCGAGAAAGGTAACGATAATTTTGGTTGAAAATCGCAATTTTTAAGATCTTGGATGACGAAACGGACAGGTTGGAATCGTCTATGAATTGCTATCGTGTGAATTAAACGGTCCAATTTGCGTTTTTGATGCCTGGGAATCCTGCGGGGGACGCCAGTACCCAGTTGAGTGTCTCGCGTTTGAGATTGCACGATGTCGAGTAGATCATGAAGTCGAAACACAAGTCTGAAGTGGGCCATGTGGGACATGTCATGTGATTGGAGAAATCGAGAGATTGTAGATAAATGGATAAGGGAGTAGTCGAACGTGGTGCCAGTACAGAGTAGCAGCAGGGACTCCCTTGTTCTGAATCGAAAACCATTCAAGGAGAAAAAAGAAAGAGAGGGAAAAAAGAAAGAGAAAAAGAAAGAAAGAAGGAAGAAGGTAGAGAAAGTTTACTTGTCTCCGGTTTCACGAGTATCAATGATAGGTTTCGTCGAACAGAGGAAAGTTAAATGTGCTACAAAAAAGCTTCAAGTGAGGCCAAAATCGGGAGTTAGACAAGCTCGAGGTAGAGTCTTTCTCTATGGTTTAATTCTCGTTTAAAAGCCATACAACTGGTTTTAGGGTTTTGGGTAGGAAATGGTAGTAATGTTCTAGTCCCGATGGTTTGGGGTGAATCTTTGAATTTTTAGGCTACGCCGGACAATCCATAAGTTTGGATTTTTGGTGTTCGGACGACGAAAACCTAAATTCGAAGAGAGACTATTTTCGAGCGTCGGATTTAGAATTGTGAGGCGAGATTTTTAGGCTGTCGTGCGTACAGTTCTTTGTGTATTGCGAAAATGAATAACATGATTGTGGTGTGAAGAATGATGTTGTTAATGCATGCTAAGTTGATGTGTTAACGTGGTTGTTTAAATTGTATAAAATTATATTGTAGAAGAATATAATTGTTTATGAATCATGAAAGTTGTATGTATGAATTAACATGATTGCATTCATATGCACGATAGCATCATCGAATCGAGTGTGGGTGCATAATGATGGTAAATTCACCATTCTTAGTGAATATGTGGTAAGCTCATAAATGGGACAACGTCCAAGATCAAGACTCACAGTCGTATAAAAACGGAAATAAATAATAAATCACGTGTGTTGGGCGTAGCAATTTGGTGAATCCCTATAGGGTGAAAGACTGAATTTGCATGTGCGGTTAGGCGTGATCGTGGCGGTGAAAGTCCATAAAAATGTCGGAAGGCATACGACGATCCTACGGTGAGACCCCGAAAAAATGACGTAGCCCATAAATAAACTCATGAAATTTGATGATAATTCAAATGAATATTGGAGAGTCGATCCGATAGGTAAAGTCAGGTGAAACCTTGTGAGCGGTTTCGCGCCGTATTTGCATGTGTGAAGGAGTCGATCGGGACTCGGTCGAGACTCGGGTTGTGCGCATGAGAAGTCTCATCTCATGCATGATATAAAACCATTCCATGTATGAACTGCATTTGTATGGAATGTGAATGGATGCTTATGTGTCATTGCATGCGCATTTAGGTGGGGAGTAACCCTTATAGGAAAATTCAACTACTGGGCATTGCTCACCTCGTCGTGGGAAATAATTTCAAGTGAAGGTACAGGGATGGAGCATCAGAGACCACACAGTAGCGAAGAAGGCGGATATGGCCTTGTTTTTATGTCAATGTAAATTATGGGTAGGTAGAAAACCCAAAATTCTATACTATATAAGGAACAAAGAGTTGTAATTAAACTAGTTTTGTATGATAAATACATTTTGGCAAGTTTTTCAGGTTTCCTGTTGTCTTTGTAATAAAAATACTAATTTACATTGAATTCATGGTGTTTTGGAAAGGAAAGGAAGAAGGAAAAGAGAAACTAAAAGTGAAGGGAGGCCAGAGTGGGCTACTACCCATTTCGACTATGTGTGCGACCGGGGTTCCCAGGTGTCCGCGAGAGAGTGGTGCGGTTATTGCACACCGGCGCCTGCGACAACGCCGCGCGATAGGCGCATAGTGCTCGCGACATGACTTTGGTGTCGCGACAGGGTTTGGGGTCGGGACTGAGTGGCTTAGGTCGTGACAGAGGTTTTTCTCTATTGCGACAAAGTCCTTTTGGTTATGTGTTGCGATAGAGATTCTGTGTCGTGACAGGGCCTGGGGATGGGGCGGTTGAGGCAGCGGTGACGAGGCGCCTTGGACGCCCGGCGAGTGTGACGCGTGCGATGCGCGACGGCGTACCCTGCCCAGCGTGCATGGCGATAGCGCCTTGGGACTTGACACCGGTGCACTATGTTGTGCACTGTTTGAGTCACTATTCATGAACACTATTCATATGTATTGTTCAAAAAAAAAAAAAAAAAGGTCAGAAATTTCAACTTGGTAGGGTGTCAATGTGTCACAGTGTAGGCAGTACTTTTATAGAAACTAATCTATTGAAAGCCTATACCAAATAGCCAATATGATTTGTCAATGACGCATGTAGATGATGTATGAGAACATGAGAGATAGGGTGGAGAATGTGGTCAAGAGAGGGAGCATAAACCATGATTATATCACCAACGAAGAAGAAAGTGAAGCTCTCAGCAGATGGACAGATGCATTTACACCTCGCAACCATCCTGCGGTAATTCAGGTCTGTTTCCATGGAACTTCTCATCAGTATGGAATTAATTGCTATATATATATATATATATATATATATATATATATATTATGGTAGAATCTACGAGTCTTCATAGGATTTTAGAAATAAGCCTAACGATGTATAATTACAAGCCATAAAAACAGGTAATATTAGAGTACGGGAAAGACAAGGATATCACTGGCCATGGGTTGCCAAACCTTGTATACGTCTCCAGAGAGAAAAGCATTGATACTCCCCACCATTTCAAGGCTGGTGCCCTTAACGCCCTGGTAAGATTTACAGCTGATGATTCAACAAAAATCCAAAACAAAGTTTTTGTCACCCCTACAGTCCATTTTTATCCTTCTAATCGTCCTGAATTTGACAATTAATTTGTTTAAATTTTGAAGCTCCGAGTATCAGCCACCATGACAAATGCACCAGTGATCCTCACCCTAGACAGTGACATGTACTCCAACGATCCACAGACACCTCTGCGGGTGCTCTGCTACCTTCTGGATCCTTCCATGGATCCAAAACTCGGGTTTGTTCAGTTTCCTCAGGTTTTCCATGGGATTAACAAGAATGATATCTATGCCGGTGATATGAGACTTGGGTGTGAAGTGCTGCTCCCCGGAATGGACGGACTAGCCGGCCCTTTCTTTGCAGGTTCTGGAGGCTTTTTCCGGCGAAGAGTCTTCTATGGTTGCCCATCTGAAGCCCCGAAAATGAACCAGGAGGTTAGCCATTCAATCAAGTCTAGAGAAGTTTTGGCAATGGCACACAATGTTGCAGGCTGCAAATATGAGAACCAAACCAAATGGGGAAGAAAGGTAGGCATAGTTACTCAAAACAAATTTACATTTTCTCAAAGAACACAAACAAAACCCTTGTAGGAATCACACCAGTTTTTGAGCATAAATTTGGATTCATTTATTTTTTGTTTTCTACAATTTGTAGATGGGGTTTAGGTATGGCTCTTTGGTTGAGGACTTGTACACAAGTTGTCAGCTTCAGTCTGAAGGATGGAAGTCCGTTTATTGTAATCCTAAAAGGCCTGCATTTCTGGGAAAGTCACCCATCAACCTCCATGATTGTCTGAATCAAACCATGAGATGGTCAGTTGGCCTTCTTGAAATTGCCTTCTCCAGATATTGCCCAATTACCTTTGGAGTCCGATCAATAGGCCTCCTTTCAGGGCTATGTTATGCTTTCTGTACCTTCTGGGCAATTTCGGCAATTCCGATCACCATCTATGCCTTTCTCCCCCAGCTAGCTCTGCTCAATTCTGCCTCAATATTCCCCAAGGTATGCATAACTATACATCCGCTACCATCTTACTATCAAGCCAATATCTACTTAAAAAACTCTACATGGTTTTCCAGACATCAAATCCTTGGTTTTGTGTGTATGTGGCTCTTTTCCTTGGAGCCTATGGACAAGAGTATCTCGAGTATGTATTATCCGGCGGGTCAGCACAAAGGTGGTGGAACTATCAGAGGGCGTGGATGATGAAGGGACTGTCGAGTTTCAGTTTTGGGTTGGTTGAATTCTTGCTGAAGTCCATTGGCATTTCCTCTTTTGGGTTTAATGTGACTAGCAAGGTGGTTGAAGAAGAGCAAAGCAAGCGATACCAGCAGGGGATCTTCGAGTTTGGGGTCCCATCCCCAATTTTCTTGCCCATAACAACGGCAGCAATAATCAACTTGGCTGCATTCCTATCCGGCATTGCACAATCCTGCAGGCAAAGAAGCATAGAAGATGTGTTTCTTCAAGTGTTCTTGGCTGGTTTTGCAGTGGTGAATTGCTGGCCAGTGTATGAAGCCATGGCCTTGAGGACCGACCAAGGGAAATTGCCTCTGAAAATCACTCTCATTTCTGTAGTTCTATCATGGGCTCTTTATTCAGCATCCTCTATGGCATTTTGACTTTTGTCTCTACAGAACTGTTTTTGAAGTTTTAGTCTGTACTGTTTACTATTGCTTATATTAATAAACTAGCAATCGATCTCTAAGCTACTCCACTCAACTTCCCTTATCTTTCTGGCTGTGTTTCAATGTGAAGAACAACTGATTCTTGGCTACCATATCCCATTTCACTGTCCATGCAAGTGGGCGACTCAGATGATCTACCATGCTCTCTTAAAATCGAGCTGGACGATCCTTCTATCGGTACCACCAAGGTCCTCTGAAGAACTGAGATATCCAAGCTGACAACAGTGTTTTCTTCTTGTTGTTGCTCTGAAGAGGCATTTTGTCTGTGATGATTGGAGTTCTGGTTATCTTGCTGGTGATGTTCGGCTCTGACAGGGGCCACTGGATTGCTGGCCTTGGTGTTGGGGAAGACAGAGCAGCGACAGAGTGGACAAGTAGAGTTTGTACGAAGCCAGTGGTATATGCAGTCGGCATGAAAGACGTGTTTGCACAAGGGAACCTGGTGTAACTCCTCTTTGATTTCAAAGTCTCCCAAGCAAACACAACATCTGCAAAGTTTTCAGAAGTTCCATTGATTAGATTCAGTTCAAGCAACAGTTTGCACGCTTGATAAAAAAATATTCTAATATGTGAAGTGGTAAACAATCATCTAATTGTCAAAAAGTGGAGCCAAATAACTATCAGATATCAGAATTTTTGGCTGGGAAATGGATATAAACACAATGATTTCTACTTCTGGAGTTCTAATTATCTTTCATGGGAGGGCCTGAATATCGAATTGGCCATGAACACATTCCTTCTTCCCATGATCATAAAGTTGGGTTTATCTTCAACACCAACAAAACCAATAATTATGGGATTTCATAATAAGGTTTGTGTATTGATGCTTGATGCTTATCCTCCTTTTGACATTGGGGGGCCAATATTTAAACACTTCCTTTTCATTTTTCTGAGAAAAATTTAAAGATGCTAATCATGTCATACTTTTTCCTTTTTTTTCAATGGTCATGGTTTGGAACAGCGCTTTTCAGATTGGAGATTCGAACCCGAATTCATGGTTAAAAAAATGGAACTTGTACCTGGCTCCAGGTAAAGTGTGGTACAGAGGACATGCCAGGATACAAGAAAAACCCTGAAAGTCTTCTTAGATTTTTAAGGAAGGAATATGTTCTCAAAGTGTGGCTACTTAGAGTAGCTTTTGTTATTGGCAACCAAAGAGTTCACCTTATGGTGTGTTTACCAAGTAGTGGGTGGAATATAGAACTACAGCTTTGTAAAAATGTGTAATGAAAATGTGAAATATGAAACTTACTGTGAGTCCCTTGCCTTCAATTCTTCATTAAACAAGATTGTTGGAAGCTTGCCTTTGATTTCTCCCTTCAAACCCGTCTCACATGACTACAGAAACATCAGAATATAAAGACATCATTACAAAATTCATACCAAAAGCTGCACAAACATGAGAACAAGATAAGGATAAATATTAACTAGGACTTACTGGGGAGAGAAATGAAGCTGCTTGATTCATACTGTTTGGAAGTATTGGTGCAGTCGACGAGGGAGTGGAAGCCCTCCTCTTGAGGTAGAACAAGTAAAACAATAGAAACAGAATAATGGAGAAGAGAATTGGGATTGAAAAGATGAAGGCCTGGTAAAGCTTAAGTTGAAGTGCTTCAGGATAGAGATGAGGAGGACTTGGAGTTTGAGGAAGACCCATCTGTATCTAAAACCAGATATACACGTTGTATAGAGAGATTTGCAGAGATGGGAGAACTACAAAGATCTGTTTGGGAGTATTTATGGAGAGAGGTATGGTGGGGCTTTATCACTGAATGAAAGAGAGATGGTGAAGAAGGATATTTGGAGTGACAGTGAAAAGGCCAATTAATAATGCGGCTTTGGTAATAAAATAGAGGGAGAGGAAGATTTTGTGTATGAGGATTTGTATTAGATATGGAAAAGGCACTACAAAAATACAACTTTGTTCCATAAAATAGAAGCCATCAAATAGCTTTTGAGAACCAGAATACATGGTCATATATATTCCCTCTTTTTTCCATGATGGGACAAACACATGCCTCTCCACTAAAAATCTGGGCTCCACATCAAGCACTCAAGCCCATTTGTTCTCATCCTCATTACATGGGCCCAGCCCAAACATGATTAAATTCTTTTCCATTGCTAAGTAAACAGAATTTTCCAGGTTGACAGAAAGAAAGAAAGTTATCTGGTTCAGAAAATGGTGAACTAAAGGAAAATGGTTATAACTTACCACAGAAAGTTGTCAAACAGATGACTTTCTGATTGCCTGAAAAGCATGTTAAAGCAATCTACAAAGTAAATACTAAAGCAGAAGAGATTAAAGTTTTGGAACCACCTTTAACATAAGTGGGGGGCAGAACATTTTTCAGAGGCAAAGATACATGGGAAACATGGCTAAACCTAAAATTCTTTCAACATATCAAATGCAAACATCTGCTATACATAAAGATGCCTAGAGAATGCTCCAAGAAAAATTGACAGTTGCGTCAAACAAATCAAAAGACCTATTAGAGCCATTGGTAAACTTCAAGGATACATAAAGCTTGGTTAAGGAAAGTTCAAGATAAGCTCATCTGATCTGATCCTTGGTTGGCATGTCAATGGCCTAACAACCTTTAAACAACAAAAACATGGGAGCAGCAAGGTGGGTTGAACTCATTGTCAATAACTAAACAATACTTCTTATATTCTGTCGATGTCTTTGTCCATTTCTGAGCACTTGAGCCCACCAATATCATTTAGCACATGGAAAGATGGCTTATTGGGTGCTCTAGACATCAAACCTAACCTCACAGATATTGCTTCTGATATGCCTAACCACCTGGAAGCTTTTATCATTGAGAAAGCAAATCATTTGTGAGTGATTTTCACAAGAAAGCAGGGACTTTACTTTCACCTTACATAGAAGAGGAAAAGTTGGCAAAAAATAGTTTAAGCCCTACACATGAAATAGTTATTAGGGCCAAACCTTTCCTCTACACTATACTAAATTCAAAGAACTTATTCTTGTCGGATAAAAGGGCTTGGATTCTCTCATGCATTATACTAAAGTGATATTTGTGCTTTGAACTTTTCATCATTTCATAAACACCGCTCAATCGACCGACAATTAACTAAATTATCACTAAAGTGTAGCTCTCTAGCACTTGCCAATATGATGCTAGTTTCTTGTTGCTAAGGTAAAGCAATGAACAAATAGGTTTGCCGATTGATTTCTCGAAATTTACTAAGAAGTTTCAGACTAGCAAGGTTGTTCAGACCAACCAAGAACTCGGGTAGGTACAAATGTCTTCCAGGTTAAATTTTTGCAAAGAATAAGGTGGGTGGTTTTGATTTTCATCTCATTGGGTGACTGCAGATGACCAAGTTTGATTGGGCTTCTCCAGCTACATTATTGTGATGTGGTGGAAAGCATCCATTACCATATAGAGTGCCTTATATAAAACGGAATTTTTAATTTGACCTTTTGATATATCAGGACAAGGAAAAATATTGCCCTCCATGATTTGAGACCCACACTCACTAGCCGCACTATTTTATTATCGCTTACATCCTTTTCAAGGATGCAGTTTTCATGTGGGTATTTCCTTTACTCGGATTGCAGAGATCTTACTGTTGATGGTGGATCATGAAATAAGATCTCCAACAACACCACTAAATCTGATTTGCCTAGATATGAGACTCTTCGGTTCTATCTAATGTATTTTGTTTTTTTACTAAAAAAGTGCTTCTACTTTTGTTCTAAGAATCCCAGAAATGGCAGCTGTAGAGTTCTAACATAAGGAAAAGAATTAAATTCAAGGTACCAATAGGTGATGACTGAGATCGAATCTACACTTGTTTTTTTCTTCATTTTTTTTTTTTGGTTCTAATGAGATCCTATCTAAGCAGGCTTTTGCGTAAAAGTGACACGAGTATCATTAGCAGAGAGACACACAAAACATTTTTGTGATTAACAATAGTTAAATACTATCAGTTATGATTAGTGCTCTCTAAGGAGGACAAATACCTGAACCGTTGTCTTTAATATTTTTACTCTTTTCTTTGTGATATTGGTATGCTGATTAGATGAACAACCATGTCTGATAATCATGTTTCGGGGGATTTAATGTTATAGGCTGGATGTTGAAAGGAAGATCATCTGTCACAGTGGACTACGGCGAGCATATCCTAGTCCTAGACTACAAACAGATCAGATATAACTTAACTGATAGGGACCTATTTTCTACGGAGAAACATACTGAGGGGCCTGCCATAGGGCTAGGGGGGCTGAGACAAAGGATATATGGGAGGATGAATTTGAAAGTCTGATAAGTGACTGGTTGTAGGACAATTATGCGTAGATTCGATGATTAAAAGCTGGATTCTTGGGCTCCATCTGACTCAGTCTCTAAAAGCCAATCCACCTTTATATCTACAAGATTTAGTAACTCAAACGACCAAGTTAGCTCATTAGCACACCTTAAGAACACGTGTTTCCATATCATTTCTAAGCTGACCAAGCAGACAAGGACTAGATGATTGTGACAAAGAGGTAGACTTAAGTGTTAAGGATCTAGATATCGTCACAAACTAGCGCTCAGATTCCTCTAGATAGATTGTACGTGCACACACAAATCCTAAATCCTACATCTTAGTTTGATTTCCTGCTGGGAAATGTAGTTCCACACGGCTAGGACCAAAGAGGCTGCTAAATAATTCCCTCAATTGCAGAAATCCCTAAGTAATCCAGCAAATAACTTATGACAACAACATATTGACCAAAGAGGCTGCAGATATTCCTAAAACAGAAGCAAAACCCTATATTGCAATCCCGCAAATAAATTCTCACAACAACATATCTTTCATTGCCACTAAATTGAGTATGTTACAAAAAAATTGATTAATCTCCAGAAAGTTGGGGAGAGAAAAGATCCACAACATAAGAGCTCAAGAAGTACATGTAACTTTCCTTTTCTATTCATCTTTCCTCTTGGAGCTACACAAATAATTCAAACCGAACTAATATTTTCGTTTCCTTATTTTGAAACTGGATGATCGGATGACATCATCATCTGCTTGCAGTGTCACTTCAAGATCTTTCATGGACTCGGGTTTGGTAAAATAGGTGAAAAGGAGGTAAATACCATCCAAGTAAGTGTTGCTTTCTCCAGCTTTGTTTTTCTTCTTGATGCTGTAGGCTAGAGGAATGACCCCTCTGTTGAATACCTCCACATACATGCCACCCCCAGCAACAAGCAACTGCAATTTGAGCACCCATTAATAAGGCTCTTTGAATAAAATTACAAGAGGATGATGCTTTAACATACTTTATTATAATTTTTTCACACCAAAAAGTAGACGAGTAATTCCTAAATGCATGTGTGAATGACCTTTCCATTCTGAAAGCAACATGACTGGTGGAAGAAAGAAAAGAATGAGCACTATACTATGTTTAAGATTTAAAAAAAAATAAAAAATCATCCTCCCATTCCCAGTAAAGTTTTTTTTTTTCTTTTTTGATAGTGAAATCAATTCCTAGTGGATAAATAATGAAATCAGTTCCTAGTTGAGCCTTCCATTTGTTGATAAAAACCTACTCGTTTTTTAAACATAAGGTTCTAGCCATAAACACCATAGAGTCCAACAAAAGTTTCAACTAATTCATATAACTGACAAAAAGTTCAATAGGTTTCTGAATCCTTGCCCCCAGAAAACCAGAAGCATGCATTGACAATTCCTCTCTTCAAGCTATAGTGTAGAATGATTTGGTTACGATAGGATAAAACATGCTATGTGCAATTTGTACATGAGTAGGGTTGAAATATTTGGAAAACTTAAGAAGCCTCTGGAAAAGAAATCATTTCTATATATATATATTCATTGATAAAGAGCAAAACATATTGATCAAAAGGTAAGTATGGTAGAGTATACAAGAAAGGCCCCAGGACCTCAAACAGAAAGGCTAAAGAGGAAAAACAAACAAATCAGCCCAAAAAGCTACGGAAATGCTGCGTGAGCTATAAGATTCTAAACAGAGAATCCTAACAAAAGAGGATGTCCCCAGATTCTTCGACTACAACCAGCCCAAGTATAAAGCGAACGAACAAAAGAGAGCTTCAATCTAAGTGCGGAAAAGGTGGTGTCTTCAAAGATGATTTTGTTTCTTTCCTTCCAGATAGCCCAAAAAAGAACCAATTCGGTCATTCTCCAAATTGCCTCATTTCCTTATCGAAAGTGTAACCATTAGAAGGCCTCGACCGGGTAGGGCACACCTAAAAAGCACCAAAAGCAGAAAGAAGATCAGTCCACTAACCCCATATTGAAGGACAGTGGGTCAAAATATGCTCTAGCTCTTCTTCCTTCCTCCCACAGAACGAGCACTTGCTAGCTAGGTGAAAACCCCTTTCTTCAATTGAGAAGCAGTGAGGACCTTTCCCTACCAAGCCTCCCAAGCAAAAAAAACCAATTTTTGAAGGGACATAGGGATTCCAAAGCATTTTGGTGGGGAACTAAACAGGGGCGGGGGGTGGGTGGGGTTGTAAGTCTTAACTATGAAACAACCAAAATCATCACCCTTCCAGATCAGTTTATCCTTTACCAAAGGAGTAATAACACTATTGCTTACAAAACCAATGAAAGCCTGTATAGCATCCATCTCCCAGTAATTGAAGAGCCTCAAAAACTTTGGGTCCCATGCACCTAACCCCCCTTGTATATATATATTCCTATTCCTTTCACCTTAATTGCATGATCTCACAAATATAGATTATTTCTCAAATAGATAAGTCCATTGGGACTTCAAATTGGAGCCTCCCACAAATCCTCCCAATCCTTCACCACTTGAGCTAAGCCTCAAAGGCTAACTTGTAATTATATCTTGAATTAGATCAAATCTTTCTTTTTTTCCTTTTTATAGGAGTAAGTATATTACAAAACGCCGCTAAAATAGGACCCTTAAACATACAAATAAGAAACACTCAACACACTCCCCGCCCCTCCCCCCACCCAAAAAAAAAAAACTACACAAAAAGCAAAAAGAAGAAAAGAAAAACCTTGAACCTTTGTACCGACAGCACCTCATCCTACAAGCAATGTCATTCCTCACCTTTCAAACTGTCCAAAATAAATATAATGGTCCAACTTGCCAAACTTTTTCCCGTTTTTTGCCAACAAAAGATCCCTTTCAAATCAAGAGCGTGTGAACCGATATTGGATTCACCTACAGAACTCTAAAAAGAGAGAAAAGCAACTTCCACAACATCCTTGTCTTTAAATAGTGGAGATGAAAAGTAATCCAGACTCCACACACTCTTGACAAAAAATCTATGAGCAAGAGCAAACTCCCTCTTCTGCACCTAATCAAGAGTGAAAATCTTCCCCATGTTGCCTCTCAAGCAAAGAATCATAACTTTGGCTACACATAGGACTTTATAAAATTGCTACATAGAAAAAGAATCAACAGGACCTGACTTTAATGCCCTATATATAGACTTAATTGAGCAAATTACCATTCTTTATTTGCACCCAGTTCACCTTATCATCTACCATCACTACCAGATTTTTCTCGCTAAGTCAAGACAAGAGCCTCTTTGCATCCTTCATTTTCCAATCATTAAAATGTCTAGTGAAAAGAGGGTCTCAATGACCTTCCTCCACCAAACCACTCCAACACCCCCTTCCCTGGCCTCATTTGACACAACTTAGCATAAGGAAGGTAAAGAAACACTCAATGATGCAATCCCACACCATCTATCCCTCCAAAATTTTATTATTTACCAATTTCCCACCACAAAGGAAATACTATGACCGACTAAAGTCCACCACTTCCTTATTACTTTGCTCAGCCCCATTCCAAACCCCTACCTCACTTTACCAGAACACTACCCCCCTTTTGTTCCCCTAATTACCTCATTCCACAAGGCCCCTCTCTCAACTGCAAAAAGCCAACTCCACCTGTAAAGAAGCCCCTCATTAAGACTAACCAGATTCTTCATTCTCAAACCCCTTTTCTTTTATCTAATCAAATAGACATCCACTTTACTAAATGTAACTTC
Organism: Tetrastigma voinierianum; assembly: GCA_016808115.1. Lineage (NCBI taxonomy): Eukaryota > Viridiplantae > Streptophyta > Magnoliopsida > Vitales > Vitaceae > Tetrastigma > Tetrastigma voinierianum. Next base: position 423,274 of record JAEQBH010001710.1, read on the forward strand.
CACCCAAATAGACATTCTCAAGCACCTCATTAAGACTATAAGAACTTCCACTGAATTTCATCAGGTCTCAATATAATCATTCTTGACATGAAGAGAAACAACATATAGTAAATAGGCAATCTCAACAACATGCTTCTTCCCCTCGTCTCTTCCACATTGTCAGACGTTTTCAAAACCACTCTACTTTATCCCAAGGTACCAGTAACATTTAGTAAGCCCCCAAAGGTAACTCCAAACATGTTAAAGGAACAAGATCACACTTCATCCCTTTGTTTAGAAGTTCTTATTTTGCAATTATGTTTCAAAGAAGTTCTTATTTTGTGATTATGTTTCAAAGAAGATCAAACTTCATTCATGTGTTTTGAAGTTATGATCAATGACCATGGTGCGTGGAAACAAACTATTAGACATGACAATTGACAACTCCCTAATTGCTAAATCCGGACCTGAGACCGCAAAGTAAAAGTGTCTGATAATGTTGTATTTCATATTTATCAGTGTTCTAAGTTGAAGAGCCACAGAGAGTATAAAATTAACAAAAAAAAATTCAGAACAGACTCAATAACAAAAGGCATAATTCACTTGTTTTTCTAAGAGTTCTAGAGTAAACAAACATGAGCTCCATCCTAAACTCCCGAATTTGGTATCAAACGCAGCAGTGATGTCGACAACCATTATGTACTCCAACTGTCAATACAGAGAAAGTGTGTTGCACGATATTATTCAGGAGAGATTCAAACAGAAAAACATATAGAATTTTATGGAATGACAAAAAAAAATCTCTCTTACAATGCAAAAACTAAAACTTTGAAACAAATGGAAACCAATTGAAATCGAGAAGCTACTATATTTCCCAGATAATCAAATTAATTTAACTCATTTCCTCGCATGTCTATCTATCTATATATTTTAACACAAATTTTCTTTTCTCACCAACTAAACAAAGACCCAATTTTCTTACCTCCTCGTACTTCTGTGTAAGCGCGAGTCTCTCGTCCTCCGACATGTCGGGCCTGAGAACCGCCATTGTCTCGTACTGACGGAGCCCGGGAGGGCACTGGGGTTCATCCTTGTCCTCCACCGTCCCAATGCCCGTTCCAGGAGGGGAATTCGGGTCGTCATCGGACCCGAATCCGCCCTCGAAGAAGGAGCCGGAGAAGTCTAGGGTTAGGGCTCTGATGGAGAGACCTGGGGCTCTCCTTGGACAATGAATGACCCTCTGTTTTCCGGAAAATGTAGTGAAACTGGTAATTGAAGAAGAATATTGGGTGGAAGAGTAGTGGGAGAGGAGTGAAGAAGAAGGGAGCGAAGGAGACGCCATTGTTGTCCTCACTGAGCTCTGATTCAGTGAAAAAAAGGGAATATAGATAAGGCACCGTACTCTGCGCTCCTGGCGCAGGTTAGAAGTTGATACCCTTGAAACTTGAGTGATGGACCGGGTTCTAAATTTTATTTTCATATACACCCTAATTTCAAAGCAGTAAATCACTAAATTAGTAGTGGATGTTTTATCATTTCAGCTAAACATGTTATAATATTTTTAAATTACTATGAATTGACTTTAACTATAACTAATTTTTACATAAATTAATCTAAATCTATTATAAGATCAATTACATATACCTTGTGAATATGTGGTACAATTTTCCTCGAATATACAAATATGTATGTATTTATATAATAATCTCTTTTAATCAAATAATCTTCCTTATCTTCTTTCATATAGAAACCTTAGTTCCATCTTTTATTTCCTTTCATCCCTATTAAAAATGATGGGTGGTTTTTTTTCCTTTATTTGACTTGAAATCATCATTCTCATCATTTGTCTCTTTTAATAAAGTTGTTTTTTTAAATGCGATTGATTTTCAGTTTTAATTTTCTTTTTGTTTTTATGTTTTGTCGTCATTTTTATGACCTTTAGTTTATCGTAAATCACGATAATTGATTTGTTTATTGGTTTTATATAAACGATTCGGATGATAAAACTATTTCGATAAAATGAAATAAATGCGTATTAAATAATTGTTCATTTAGCGTGTTTAAGTAGTCTAAATCTTAAGTATTATAGACATCTTAGGTTAATATAATTATATAGGCCTTGAGCCGTTTATTTTTATTATTACTTAGATGTTGTATCATCCGGTAATGTTTTTAGTACTTTGGTTTCTAATGTATTGAATATATATATATATATATTTTTAAATGTATGCATTTATAAATGGATTTATTGTATATTTAAAAACATTTTTAAAATTTGAGATAATGAAAATTCTTCATATTTTAATCCTGTAATGTTTTTATTACTTTGGTTTTTCTATTCAAATGTAATATATTGAATGTTTTCAAAAAAAATGTATGTATTTATCTATGGATTTATTTTATATTTAAACATATATTTTTAAATTTTGAGATAATAAAAAATATTCATATTTTAGTTCTTTAAATTTTATTTTTTCAATGTAAGAAATCACATAATCATAATATGACACCTAGAGTAATTCAAACTTTATGATTAATAAAAGTATTAGTCTGAGTGGGGCTAGATTCAGGCCCAATAGGGAATTTCTATTATGAAACTGATGGGCCGCGGTTTCATGAACCATAACTGAGTTAGCCCCAGCCCAATCGGCCCGGTCCATGTAAAGTAGTGGGTCTCAGGCACGTCTTGGCCCAGTTCTACTCGATAAATTTGGTAACATTTCGTCCGACGCAAGAAACGAAGCTCCCGACTCACAGAGAAAGAGAAAGAGAAGGGGAGCTAAGAGAAAAGACATAGGGGAGAGAGAGGAGTTCCGTGAAATGGATCCGAAGCGGAGAGAGGTGTCGCAGGGGTTGGAGCGCTTCAAAGCGGCGTTTGTGAGGAGCGATTTCGACACTTGCACCAAACTCCTCTCCCAACTCAAGGTATGAAACCCTAATCTCTGTATATTTCAGCCATTGCTTGCCATTTCCTTTCTTTTATGTGAGCAGCATTGGTTTCTTGGAATTTTTTCTGTTGTTTGTCGATCCAAGGTTCGGATGAATTAGATCGTAGAGCTCTAGAATTTTATTGCAGTTTCCTGTGGTTTCCCCATTTTTGTGGTTGTTCAACTCGATTCTTGTGAATGCCGTGTAGATGAGTTTAGATTTGTTACTCGAAAGTGTTTTTTTTTTCTCTTTTCAAATGGAGATTTGTGTTAGAATTCGGTAATGTAGTCCTAACATCGTTGAAACTTGTTTGTGTTACAAAATCAGAAGGATGTGTGGGCTTCTTGGTATTGGCGGAGTGGGGGAAGACCATGTTTTTGAATCCTGGAAGTCAAATGAGTAACTGTCTGCATTGTAATGGTTTATAAAACAACATAAACCTTCCACCTCTATTTCTAAATCAATGCTTACAATTTTAATGGTCTTTTTATTAATAATGACAGTAATAATAACAACAAAAACAACAGCAATAAACATGAATTGAAGAAGCTTGCACTTAAGCTGTTGAGGTATTGGTTGTTTCAGTCTTCTTGTGATTTATGAGAGGACTGACCACACAGCTGAAAGAGATTTTTTATGAAGTTATGAGTTGTTTAGGTGTTTGGTATTACTCTATGGTTTGGTTCATTTTGGTTGGTATTATGCAGGTTTTGCTGACAGAATTTAAAAGTCTTCCACCATTGTTTGAGGACTCCCCCAATGCAATTCTTGAATTGACAATAGCAAGTATAGTTCTTGACCTTGAACCTAACAATTATAATTTTTATTTTTTTCTTTCCGTATTGCAACTATCAGTAGTCCCATTCTCTAGTATTCTCCATTTTTCCTGCTCATGTGTGTGGAAACGTGAAAAAGCAATAAAAACATGTATATTCAAATCCTATTTTCTACATCTCCTTTTTTTTAACATATTTTATTGCAACCATGTGTTTTTTGTGATATGTAACGGTGACACACACATATTATGAGCTAAAAAGCTTTTCTATTCAATTCCTTTCCCCTTGATCAAGCTTATTCTTGAAACTTTTCCATTTCTTTCAATGTAAAGATCAAGCACAGAGAAATGATAATACTAATCCCAACCTTCTATCTATTGAGAGTTTTGTTATATATCTTATAGTGGTACAGGTTCTGATGACACATTTGTAGAACACATCATTCTACAAAAAATATAAAATGCATATAAAAAATATATATATAAAACAAAAAATGTGTTATGACTTGTCAAATCTGGAAATTCAGAGAATGATGTTGTATCTTAATATCTAAGTAACACAGTGAAAATATTTTAAATTAAACAATGACCTGTTTTATGACATGCATTAGCAAGGGTACATGAACTTCATGGTACAGATGCGCTGCATGTTTTGCAGTAGAAATTAGGACTGTACCAGTATAAACAGTGTTTGTTATAGGGTGTAGGCTAGTTCTCATATGTTTGATTTAGAGAATTTCCTCTCATAATTTCTGTGGCTGAATTTCAGGGGATATATATGAGCAGGCTGTTGTCTTAAGTGTCAAGACAGAGGATCAGGATGCATTTGAGAGGGATTTCTTTCAGTTGAAACCTTATTATACCGATACAGGGTAATTGTTTTTGCTCCGTTTAATCCATATTTGTAGTTGCACTTCAATATAGTAATAACTAATAATAATAATTATAATATTATTATTATTTTTATTATTATTATTATTATTATTCAAGTAGTGCATCTACATTTGATGTTGGATCAGACCTGTGGGTGGTTTTGATTGTTTTTGTGGTTTGTTGTCATCATCATTGTTGTTTTCACTTTGGAATAGCCAAATATATATATATATATATGTGTATGTATGTATGTATGTATGCATGTGTTAGAAGATAAGTATATTAAGGATTTAAGAGGCGAGAAGGTGCACTTACCTTCTACCTTCAAAAAACAAAAGAACGTATCACTCCCTCCTAGCAAAACCAAAGCTATCAACAAAAGATGTGCAAAACAAACCCAATCTCAAATAAATTTCACAATATCAATGAATTCAACTAAGGTCAGAGGACCATCCACTATATTCATTTTTGTTTCTGACCAAAGAAGGAAAAAAAGTCTTAAGACTCTGTTTGGACAACGTGTTCCCAAAGGCAATTCCATTCCTAGTCTTCTACACCAACCAAAAGATACATCAAGGACCGCTTTCCAAACTTGTTTACACTTTATTCAATAAAAAGCCCATTCGCTCCAAGAGAATACCCCAAACCGAAAAAGAGTTCACCTAAGACACTCCAAAAAGAAAAAAAAACTAATTTCCATGAAATCCTCGTCTAGGCACAATGATTAAGAAGGTGGTAAATGGTCTACTCACTCTCTTGGCAAATATAACATCCCTTGGGTAAACCCTCTTTCGGTGCAAGGGAACCCTCGTCGGGTGGAGGGGATCCTTTGTGAGAAAGGAATGGCGATTAGTGTGTAAAGCGGGACCTTTAGGCATCTTTTGGACGGTTTGGAAGGCTAGGAATGACGATGTTTTTAGGGATGAAGTTTTGTCTATACAAAAGTTTGAGTATTCTTTTGTAAATCTCCTTTGGTCGGAGACCAAATTGTTTATAGAGGGTGGTCCAACAATCTTGGTGAAATTCATTGATTGGGTGGGTGTTAATTGAGGGGGGTTTTTTTGTGCCTACTCCTATTTTTGTTCATTTTTTTCAAGGGGGTGAAGTATCTTTTCTTTGTTCCTTTCGGGCTGCTACTTTAGCGCCTCTTTCTTAATATACTTCTCTTTTTATCCATTTAAAAAATATTGGCTAAAATGAAACCCTTCTTTTGCACTTGGTCTAAGGTCAAGATCTTTCTTTAAAGTTGCTTCCAAGCAAAAAAAACCAAATTTTGGATGCACATTTTCCTTCAAACCATCTTCAAAGGGAAAAAATAAGATGTCTTGTCTCTGAGGCCCTATAAATGGACTTAACAATGAGTTTCCCACTCTTTTTCTCCTCCCACAAAACTTTATCTTCCACATTCACTAACACCTTCCTTCCATATAATCATAGCAGAGAACCTCTTTGCATCCTCCACTTCCCAATCATTCAGATGTCTAGCAAGAACCTCTTCCATTTTTCAGTCTTAAAATTAATGGAGACAGGTTTGATAAGGGGACTAGGTTGAAGGAGCAGGTGGTGAGGGCTTTTCAGGCTCTTCTTTTCACTTCCAAGGAGTGGCAGTTGTGCCTAGTCAAACCGTCTTTTGATAGACTTGATTCAGCTAAGGTGTCCTTACTTGAAAATCCATTGACTGAGGAAGGGATTTTTTTTGGCTCTTTGCAAGTTTTATGGGAACAAGGCTCAAGGCCCAAGCAGGTTAACCATGGTGTTTTGGTAGAATGCGTGGGATTTGTGAAATAGGAAGTTATGAATTTTTTCAAGGACTTTTTTAGCATGGAAAATTTGTGAAGAGTATTAATGCCACTTGTGTAGTGCTGGTTTCAAGGAAGGGGGTAAGAAGATCTAAAGGACTTTAGGCCAATGAGTTTGGTTGGTATAGATGGTTGGCCAAAGTCAGCCAATTGGCTTAAAAAAGTCTTTGCAAAGGTGATTTTGAAGAGTGCGTGGTGCCGGTTCAAGTCTCTGAGGCCACGGAGGTTTACTTGGTTATTAGCCAGGTCAGAGTGGGGTTAGTCGAAGTGTCTGCGTAAGTTAGTTACGACACGCAATTATAAAAAAAGGTAATTTTGAAAATTTACTTGCTTTTATTGAGGGTAAGCAAATTTTAGATGCAGCTCTTGTAGCCAATGAAGTCGTCTGCTTGCCACATGGGGGTAGAGGGGGGTTGAGGGATGGATAATTCTCATTTATTATCTATTGATGACACCTTGATCTTCTGTGAGGCGTCTCAAGAGAAGTTGACTTTCCTATGTTGGCTTTTAATGTGGTTTGAGGCTCTTTCAAGGTAGAAGATTAATTTGGAAAAGAGCGAGTTGTTCCTTGTGCGAAGAGTAACTAATGCAAATTTGTTAGCTGAGGGAGCTTGGTTGTAAGGTGGGTAGCTTGTCCGCTTATCTTAGTTTTCCTTTGGGTGCCCCTTACAGGTTGGAGGTTGTTTGGGATGGGGTGGAAGAACGCTTCATGAAGAGCTTGTCCCTTTACCTTATGTCTATTCTCCCTCTACCAAGGAAAGTGAGATTGAGTTTTGATTAGATTCAAAGATATTTTCTTCGGGGAGGAGGTTCCTTGGAGCGGAAACCAAATTTGGTCAATTGGTCAACAGCTTGCTTGGACAAGAGATTTAGGGGCATAGGGGTGAAGAATCTCTCAATCTTAATGAAGCTTTCTTGTGTTAGTGGAGTTAGTTCTATGCAACCGAGAAGGAGGCCTTATGGGTTGGTGTTATAGAAGGAAAATTTAGGGAGGAAGAGGGGGAATGGAGATCTTGTGTCCCAAGAGAAGGGTTCAAGGTGAGGTTATGGAAATCTTTTAGGAAATGGGAACTATTGATCAGTGCTAATCTCTCTTTCGTGGTAGGGGATGGGCGAAGAAAAAAGTTTTGGAAGGCTAGGTGGTGTGGTGTTACTCCTCTGAATATGGCTTTTCCCTCATTTTCAATTGTGATTGTGTGAAAGAGGCTTGGGTAGGGGAAGTGTGGAGTGGGGAGCAAGACAGAGGTTGTCGGAATCCTACATTCATTAGATCTTTCAATGAATGGGAGTTGGAACTTGTTGAGGGACTGTTGTTTGCGCTAAGAGAGAAGAAAGTGGTTAGAGGGATGGATGATATTGTTCAAGAGTGTTTGAATGGTGCTTTCTCTGTCAAGCCCATATATGGGAATTTGGAATAGGGACCTTCCTTCCACTCCTTGGAAGAGCATATGGAGGAGTGGGGTGTAGCCAAAGTTGTGCTTCTTTGCATGGGAAGCAACAGGGGAGAAGATTCTAGCCTTAGATTAGTTGCAGAGAAGGGGCTTCGTCTTATCCAATAGATGTTGCCTTTGTCAAGAGAGCAAGGAGACAACATTCTCCTTCATTGTGCTAAGACTCGGGTGCTATGGGAGTTGTTCTTTTCCCTTTTTTGAGTGTCTTGGGTGGTTTCCTCTTTGGTTCGGGATACCCTTTTGGGTTGGAGGTGTTCTTTCATTTCAAAGGAAAGGAGAGAAGAGTTTGGAAAGTGGCCTTTGTGTTTATTTTGGGCAATTTGGAAGGCTAGGAACAACATTGTTTTTAGAAATGAGGGGTTGTCCCTTCAAAAGATCAAGTCTTTTTTGTACATCTATTATTATTATTATTTTTTATAAGTAAGAAAATGTATTAACAAAGAGATGCCGAAGCGGCAACCCAAAATATATAAAAAAGAGATACTCACCCCCTTACTAGAAGAACCACAAAAAGCATGCACAAAACCCCACCTGAATCAATTAGCGCCCACCCAATCTATAAAATGTAAAAGGGTCGTGGGACCATCCACAAAAAACAACTTGGTCTTCAACCATCCATAGAATCTTCTTTGAGCAGAGACCAAGTTGTTTTTTGTGGATGGTCCTTCGACCCTTGTGGATTTCATTGATTGGGTAGGCTCTAAGTGAGTATAGTGTGATTTTGTTTATGTTTCTTGGATGTTAGGGGTGAGTGTTCTTTTTCTACTCTTTTGGCCGCCTATTCGGTGCCTCTCTTTTTTTTAATATACTTCTCTTGTTTACTTATCAAAAAAAAAAAACTCTCCTCATCTACGTCACTAAACATCTCCCCTAAGCCAAACAAAACAGGGAAGGAGAGGCTCAAAGAAGCGTTCCTGCACCATCTATCCTTCCAAAATTTTAACTGTTACAGATTTCTCACCACAAAAGAAAATCTCGAACCAACTAAGTGGCACCCCCTCCTTATTGACTTCCACATCCCCACCTCAACTGTCTCTCACACAACACTTGACCTCTTACCCCCCTTCTTCCTCCCAGTACTTTCCCCTTGTTACATCATACCAAAAGGCATCCCTTTCAATTGTAAACCATCAACTCATTTTTTTATGCCTGGTTCAGATAACCCACCTGCATACAGATTTTGCCAAAACAAGTGTTATTTTTGCTTTGAAGGGGTGGGAAATTACCCCTTCTGTTAGGTTGGGATCTCTTCAAGAAGAGGAGTTAAAAAAAGGTTAGGTGCATGACAACCTATTTGTCTGGGTGCCTATGGAAGCAGAGAAATTTGTAGGATTTTTTTAAGATGAACAGATTTCTGGTTGAATTTTAAAACTTGACAAATGTGGTGCGGCCCTTCAGAGTGGGATTCACAACACCCATCCATCCCATCCCCTCAACCCCCTGCCTCTTCCTTCCCTTTATTTGATTGATTGGTTGCTTGACTTTTTGTTACTGTGTTTCATCTATCATTTGTCCTTGAAGTTACGTTTGGCTTGATTACTTCTCATATAAATTAGTGCACCCCTCCAATTTATTTTCTTAGATTGTTATCTTGCTCTTGCTTATCAAGAAACTGATTTTTGTGAAATTCCTCTTCTGATGGAACAGTGGTCGCCTTCCACCCTCCCCTCAGGAGTATCCAATTTTGGGCCTCAACCTGTTGAGACTTCTTGTTCAAAACAGAATAGCTGAATTCCACACTGAATTGGAGCTCCTTTCTACTGCTGCTCTAGAAAACGCTTGCATCAAGCATGCTGTTGAATTGGAACAATCTTTCATGGAAGGAGCCTACAATCGTGTGTTGAGTGCTAGACAGACAGTGCCCCATGAAACTTATGTTTATTTCATGGATCTGCTGGCGAAGACAGTCAGGTAAATCATTGACATGAACCTTGATTGATAAATTTTAGGTAATTTAAAATGATAGCCAACCACACACAAGCCACTGACTTTGCATAGTTTCCTTCCTTTCCTTTTTTATGTTGAGAAACAGTGGTGTTTGAATTTTTTGGGTTGGGTGGTTGGATATAAATGTACTGTCTTGTTCTATTATATGGTAACATAAAGGTCATTTTTCATAAAATGTTTATTGTTGGTGACATTCAAGACTTAATTCAAATTTGGGTGTAGATTGAATCATGTTAAAGTATAAGTGCATCCTGATAAGTTTACCCTTTATTTTACAGAATGATCTGAGTAAATGAAATGGTTATCTCAATTAAATGAATTTACATTTTTCTGGGTTGGTTTGTCGAATTTGTGTGGTTGTACATTCACTATTCAACTCAACAAAGCCTAACCCTCAACTAGTCGAGGTTGGTGATTTGACTGTATATCAGCCCATGTTATGTGTTGAAAAACTTCCAACTTATCTTGTTATCCTCATTTATCACACACCCAAAAAGCAGGGGGTGGGAGAGACTTACCATGATCTGTCTCCAATGACAGCATGCTATGTAAATCAAAATCTCAGCGTGAGAGAAATAGAGGGAGGGAGGGACTTATGATCATGATCTGTCTCCAATGATAGCAGGCAATATTAATCATGTTCATGGTCTGTCTCCAATGATAGTGTGCTTTCGAAGTCAACATTGGGGGAAGGGGGGGAGGGACTTTAGTCATAATCATGATCTGTCTATGACTTCAGTCATTATTATGGTCTGTCTCCAATGATAGCTTACTATGTAAATCAAAGATTCAAAACCTTAAAGTGTTGGCATATGTCAGTTCTTTTTAGCCTATGAAGCAAATTACCATTGTTCTTGTCCATGTTTTCTGGAATCTCGCTCATAGTTATGAAAATCTCATTGCTGTGAATCTGAGTCATTTGCGATATCACTGCTTGTTACATATTTGGCTATATCAAACCTATGAAATGCTGCACTTTTAAACTCTCTGGAAATAGTTGCCTGGTAGAAAACTACACTTGCATCCTATTCCTTAGCCCACTGTTCAAAATCTGTATTATCTCCTCAGAATAGTATCTTTGCAAGTGCTTTATTTTGTTTACTATCTGTATTCTCACCTTTCTGATGGAAGTGTTTTTGTCTTTTTGTTTTGGTCCCCTGTAGGGATGAAATAGCAGGGTGCAGTGAAAAGGCATATGACTGTCTTTCAATTAATCATGCCCAACAAATGTTGTTGTTCTCTTCTGACCAAGAACTTTTTGAATATATCAAGGAGGTAAATCTTGTTTTTACTACCAAAATCTTTTTAAATTAGTAAACCTCCGATTGTATCCCTTTTCCTGCAAAAGTGGCTTTAACTACATTATTTGCATTTTTTCCACATATATAAATTTGGGTGCTGCCCTTTCTTTTTGTGAAAAGCCCCTACCATTGACATGATTTAGTTGAACAGATTTGCTTTCAGTGATTGCTTCTCTGGTTCTGGTCTCAGTTTCTGTATTCACTACTTGTATCAGACCATGAATTTTCTTGCTTAAGCAAAATATGTTAAGCAACACTAACTATGGATTTAACAGATATCAACTTATCAAAAAATAATAATAATAATAAATATCAACCCCAAATTGCTCACTGCATGCAAGCTAGGGTTATCTTGTGGATCCTGATACATCTACCTGTGTAAGCACTAAATCATCGTGTCCACACCAATGATTTAGGAACCTAAATTTCTTGTAAGGTTATATGATGTCTTTGTGGAACTTATGTTGGCTAAAACTTTCTTGCGTGTCTCAAAAATTGCAAGGTATGTTGCATAATATACAAGTGGAACGGGCATTTTCTGAGCCAGAAGAATGTCTGAGTAGATTCACAAAATATGATACATCCAGGGAAAAATTTTTAATTTCCATGAGATTATTGTGATTCTACAAAAGAAAATATTACCAATTGTAAGCCTGTGCATTTGTTTTACATTGCATTTCTTGTGCTACACATATCATGCTCTAGAATTGCAATGCAGTTGCTTCTAACATACTCTTTCTGAATGAAGAGAATCTTTGATTAGTATCTGAACTATCATCTGCTTGCAGGAGCATCGTGAGTGGGAAATAAAGGACGGCAATGTGTTTTTCCAGAAGGCAAAAGAATCTGCACCCTGCAAAGAGATTCCATCCCTGCAACTCATTAACCAGACACTCAGCTATGCAAGGGAGTTGGAGCGGATTGTCTAAGAGGCGCTGCAGTTTTTGTGTTTCCACCTACACCATTATTTGCTCGCTCTCTAGAAGTCTTTTCCATTTCCATTTCCATTTTTAGAACACAGAACTGGTGATAGCACATGGCCAGTGAAAGTTTCTCTTCTGTATTTTAATTGATTCTGAACTTTTGTTGGAGATGAATGTCTTGAGGATTTCTTCATTGCTGTTTTACCTATTTCATTAATGAGATCACGGACAGGGGAAGGGATGGATACAAACTGTGTCAGGAAGGTACCACTTTTGGGCCCTCATTAGATCCTGCCAGTAAGTATATATGTAAAGAATTGGGGTCCATCAGATGAGGATCACCATATGAATGCAACTTCTTCAATACAAAATTAAGTGAACAATCAATGTCGATAGCCAAAGAAATAACTCCTATTTTTTTAGATCAAGGGCAGCAATCATTAATCCAGTGGGACTGGGCCATTATTCACAGAGCATCACTGAATCAATGAGAAGTTTATGTGGTTTGAAATGAAGTCGTGCTGCTCTGAATCGTCCTGATTCTCTAACCAAAAGGGACTTTTAAAAGGTGTTAAAGAAAACTCACGGACGTTGTCTGATTTATGAATTATGATACTGTTTTCTGGAGCAATAATGATTAGAAAAAATTTAGCCTGAGCAAGCCACGTTCGAGCGAGCGAGCGAACTCATACTTTTTAAGGGTCTCAATCTCAAAGCCCCTATCGCTCCCTAGTGTCGGTGTCGTTGGACAAACAAAGAAAGGGGTCCACCTTCACCATCTACGTAAATGGCTGGGGGATGACATTGACATTATTTAACACCCACCGAAATCGATTATTCCTACTGTTTTTTGTGCATTACTGCTAATAGAATGGTGCATCAATCAAGATTCAAGAAGGCAGCAGATTTATGATAATCCCACACGATTACTATTTACGAAGAGTTTGACAATGAATTCTCAACTACCATGCAATTCACCTCTTTGTCCTTTCCCCCAAATATGTTGTCTTCACGCCTAATTCGTCAAGCAAATTATTCCCTATTCTCTTTTTCTTTTTCTATACCGCATTATGTGCCAAGATTCTTAGACGATTTTAGACAGCGGAAAATAGGAAAGAAGTAGAGATTAGAGAATGATGGCAGCAAATGAATAATAAATGAGGAGGGGTAGTTAGTGAGTGTTATTACCAATGAACTGTCTTTTGCGCTTTTAATGGAAGAGGGGGAGGGCATGGACTTGTGATCCGATAACTAAAACAACAGTCTCCCCCTCTATTATTGACCCCCGCTTTGTCTTCTCTCTCTCCTTCATATCTACGCCTTTGTTTGATCCTCTTTTGGCAACAGCATCTTCACAAGTTTACTTTACAGAGGATTGATTGCGAATTGGAGACGGGAGGTTCTGAAGAAAAAAGATACCTGATTAATCAGTTGAAAGCCTCTTTACATGCTTTTCTTCTACTTCTATAACATGCTCTTACATTGATCCCCCCCCAACCTATCCCAAATATTTCCAAAGTTCTTGGGAAAGATAAAAGATCCTTATAACAAACTCCTCAGACACCAATCTGTCACAATATTTCAAGCTTTCTTTTCTTTTCTTTGGTGTATGTCTTCTTGAAGTTCAAGCAGAGGCTCTGTTTGGATGGTTTTGCAGAGCTGTAATAAACTTTCTTACTGTCCCTTACGTGTTCTTTCCGTTTGCAGAGTGTGTAATTCTCACCCTTAACTAATTCGGTGGAAGCTGTCGTCTACTCGTTTTGAAACATCAGGTTCTTTCCTTCTTTTTATTTCCTTAGCATCCAAACAAAATATTATGTGACTCATGAGCTGACATTCTTTAGTGTCTGACTAGCACTACTGTCATTCCAAATTAAGATAAGAGCTCGTGGTTTTGGTTGGAGATGTCAAACTAACTTTGGGATTTCAGATGTGATCATGGACAAATTGGATTTGAACTTTGTTTTGTGTTTGATTATTGTAGCAGGTTAAGTAAACCAGGTTCAATTTCTCCTTCATGGAGAGTGTGGCTTCATCTTCTTCAGTTCCGGGACATCATGAAGCTTCAAACTATGATGAATACTTCATGAACCAGAGCTTGCTCTTCGGAAATAGCCTAAAGGTATGCTCACTCCCATCTCTTTTTTTTTCTTCTTGGGGCTGATTTCTTACATATTAGTATTTTAAAATCGCATTATGATTTCTAGGATCAAAGCAATTCAATTTCAAATGCATTGGGATTTTCAGGATTTGAAGAACCTGAGAAAACAGCTGTACTCAGCAGCAGAGTATTTTGAACAATGCTATCATAAAGATGACCATAAACAGATGTAAGATACAACTGAATTTTCGGTTTACTTATCAGATTTATGCTATATGTAAGGTCCATCACTCGATCAAATTCTTCCTCCCTAATTGTTTCACTCTCCTAACTCATTCAGAGTGCTTGAAACCCTAAAAGATTATGCCGTTAAAGCTCTTGTCAATACTGTGGACCATTTGGGGTCTGTAACCTACAAGGTTAACTCATTCTTGGACGAAAAAATTGGTGAAGTCGATGGAACTCAGCTTCAGTTCTCTTGCATCGAACAGGTAGTCTTTCAGATTTATACAGGAAGAATTCTACACTTTTCTTCTCAAATAGGAAGATAGGTGAATCAGAACAGTGGCTAGTTTCCAAACATATTTGAGGCTAACAAACTTTATCATATGTTTCTTCTTTCTTTTCCTGTGCTGGTTGAATTAGAGACTAAGGACATGCCGAGACTTCATCAATCGCAGTGGCCTTTGTCAACAGTCCTTGGTGATAAGAACCCCAAAACACCACAAGCGGTACACATTTCCAGGCAAATATGGTTTCTGCTATTTCCTTCTCGTGCCTTCGAGCAACTCCCAAACTTGTCCTAAAGTTCATTTTCCAGACCATTCGTTAGAAAAACAAGCTTGAACTTACCCAGGTGATCAATCTTGGGTTCAGGTGTGGAAACCACAAATACTACAGGACAGAACAAACCAACATATCAGAGTTGCAGTCCATATGCTGAAGATGATTTGCATCAATTTTCCAAAGGTATTGGTTTTCTCCTAGCTGAATGCTTCATGCCTCAAAAAGGAATATGATCAAGATAATAATATTACTGTTCCAGTTGTGTGCGTTTAGTATTTGAGGAATTAGGAAAAGCTAACAATTTCCAAATGTTGATCAATTCACTGAAGGTGGTCTAGTGATACATAAGGAAATGCCATCATTGATGATAGTTGGGTAAGAGATTGACATTATACTGTTTAGTACCAGGATGAACTGAACTGTGCCTAAATTTTTTGGATTTTTGATGCAGAAGAGGAAATTCCATGCGACCTTCTCCACGGTCTTCCCCTAGACCTGGAGCCTTTCCATTCAGTATCACTAGGATTTCATCCAGCAAAGAACGAGGTTTGTAGGGATGACCTTGTTCCCATCTGAATAATGTCCTCTTGCATTTTGATGGTTCCTCTTTTTTTTTTTTCCTTTTCAATTTAGAGGTCTTTTGTGGGAGATCCTGTACTAACTAAGTTCACTTAAAATTAGAAAAACGAGCAATCTCTCCAAATTATTTTCCACTTATTCGTTCTGGATCTCTAGCTAGCAGATCAATATCTCCAAACTCTTCTAAAGCTAAGCCAAGGGTAAGCGAGGACAACCAGAGAATGTTGAATGAGTATTTTGCATACATTTACAATGAAGTTACTGCTGAACCCATCCACTTATTAACTACTAAAATCTTTTCATACTTCCTCAGAACCCATCAGAGCCTCGATCAGCTTCATTGTTCACACGAACCGAAAGAGACAGAACAAAGGATATTGAACAGCTAACCAGCAAGAGCAAACGTCTTTTCAAAGCCTTGATTAGCATGCGCAATTCCAAAAAGGACGGGACATTGTATAGATACATGGATGACAACTAAGTGGGCAGAGAGGTGTGGAAGGAAGCACAAAATTGATGAGAACTTGTTTTAAATTTCACAATTTTCTTAGTGTGACTGATATAAATAAGTTCTATAGTGTATTGTCCTATTGATGTTTTCAGGAATCCACAGTAAAGGATATTATCATTGACAATGTATCTGGACACCAGGCTTCAATGTCCCGAATTATTATATTATTTTTAGTATGCTTTCAGTTTTCACAATTTTCAAAATCAGAAGCAAAAGCAACACTGGAAAGAGATGGACTTACGTTATGTTAGGCACCCTTTCTTTATGGTTGTAGAAGCAGTGTGGTGGCGAGTCTCATGTGCAAGCAATTTTCCACTGCCATTCCAACTTTGAATTTCATCAACACTTCATGCTTGAGAACAAAAATAGATCTAAATAAATGGATGGTGAGAATCTGAAAGTTGAACACAGATTAAGGATTTCAGTGTGACAGTGTCTCAGTGGAAAGTTATTACAAGAAAATAACAATAATGCGCAAACGTATCTATTTTAAATTCACAACACCTGACAATTTTACAAAGCTCTGATGTTACATTTTGTTGGGCTACCCGTTTAGATATGTGACCAGGCAAAATAATTACAACGGCAACCAGACATGAACGCTGGCCTAATTCAGTCTTTTCAGTGATCATGAAGCTTCAAGTAAAATTTACCAAAACAAATGCAGTAAATCAAATGGCTGCAAATATTCAAGTCAATAAATTTCTAGCATATAAAATTTGCTAGGTGGTTGAAGAACTGGTCCAAAAGTGTTCATGGGTGCCGATGATAATGTGTTAAGAAATCATACTAGATCCATTAATATTTCCAATGGTACAAGATATCACTATAAATGGTTATTGAAAGGCATGCAAGAGAAATGAATATATACAAGTTCTTTCTAAAATCCAAGATCAAAACTCGGGCATTCATCTATTTCCTTCGAACTTGTGAGTGCCTCGTGTGGTTTTGTTGCACTTGGTGGTTGGTTTTCTTCAGGAAAATCCAAGATTACTGTATCTGATCTACAATAAGCTTGAAGCCTCTCAATGAAGGAATTTGAATCCATGATGCTTCTATCAGTTTGCCCTACATCAAACTTGGGTCTCAAGATATTGGATACACCTGATCTGCAATAAAGTTGTAACCAAGACACATAAATGAGTTCATTCACATGGGACATCCACAAGGCCCTTATAGGTACAATCTAAAACCATAGAGATATGTGTTAATATGGCCCTAAGTAACATGGAAAAGAAGAACTCCATTAGCCTACTCTAGATAGCTGGGGCTCAAGGCTTTGGTAATTTTGCTTCTCTACAGTACACATAATAATGCACTTTTGATTGCAAATACAAGCATGGTTAGAAATAGTGAACTGAAAGAGGAAATATACTTGCCAACAAGGACACTATAAGCAGCCCAACTTAGGGTGTTACTTTGTGTACGCATTTTTTCAATTCTAAAAATTCAGTCCCCAGCATGAACATGTTTTACCATATACATACCCAGGATCGGAACCTGATGAAGTAGAATCTTTTGGTTCTGGCTCTGCTTTGTTGCCAGAATCTTCCAGTTTGATGAAGTCAAAAGTGGTATCATTTAGAAGAGTTTCTGATTCATGAATCTCATTTTTGTAGATGTTTGTTCCATTAGTTCCATTGTTTAATACTTTAAATTCATCTCCACGATCCTCCATCGCCCTTGTCTTTGAAACATTTAGCTGTTGTACATATGCATCCTGAATGTCTAAATGGACCATGTCAAGAGATTGTGAGTCAAGAGCCTGCTCCACAGGTGCCTCTCTCTTGGGAGCTGTGCTCTCTAGAGTTATAGGTTTCTTGATAATGGACAAGATTTCATGTGCTGCAGAACAAAGAAGAAAATAAATTGATAACAGTGAAACAGTCACATCTTAGAGTCAGAACAGCAAATTGTTAGCAAGTGGTCTTCAAGGCAACTCAAGTTTGATATTTCTTTTATTTGTTTTTGTATTGCAGAATGTGAAGATTTGCCAAATTGATAAATGACTTACTGCCGCGTAATGGCTTGTTTATAGTGACTCTCCTGCTTAATTTGATCTTGTCCAAGTCTGAATCCACTTCTTTCCCAGAACAACCATTATTTTGAGCATCTCCTGAATTTTCAGATAAAAATATTTACAGGGGGGAGATCGAGAACTAAAAAGCATCAAATAAAAAAGAAAAATGCCGCACCACCATGTGATGGCTTGTTTATAGGGACTCTCCTGCTTAATTGGATCCTGTCCAAGTCTGAATCCACTTCTTTCTTCAAACAATCACTATTTTGAGCTTCTCCTGCACAGGAGAGTGATCAAGAACAACAAAAGCATCAAATAAGAAAGAAAAGAAGCCAAAATGAAAAATGTAAACAGCAACTTAAAACCATAACTTGATCACATAATATAGCTATTAAAGACAATGACAATTAACAATTGATCAACAAAATGAAAAAGAAAAAAAAAAAGTTCCAAACCCCAGCTGCACAGAACAGGATCATACCTTCAGTCCATGGCTCACCAACCTCCACCAAATATTTTGGGAGTTCAATAGTATTTCCAGTTAGAACATCATCTGATAATGCAAGGAATTTACTGCTCAATGTTGATCCTTCTCCATTTAATAAAGTAACCTGACATACTTGATAGAATTAATAATTTCGCAAGAGATAGTCGCCAGAACTTGGGGGTTTCTTCGTTAGCTTTCATGTTTCTGTTCAATTCAATCAATCTTTACATACGAAAAAATGTACAGAAATAAATACATCTCGTCCTATTTTATGTGCCACACATTCTTAAATTTTCACAAAAAGGAATATACAAAGAGCTTCTCAATTTTGTGCATGCCCTTGCAATTTAGAAGCATTATCATTGAAGGATTTCCTCTAATGTGTGTTACTGAGCTACACAACCTATGTCAAAGCACTTACCTCATTTTAAACAGAAGGATTATAGATAAATAGCAGGAAAGAGTAGGGACTTCCGATCTAGTCAATAAAAACTCTAGTGCCATGTTAAATTACCCAGTAACCTAAAGCCCAAAGGAAAAGGGCCCATGATGCATATTAGGCAAATTGTGTTTGGAAATATATAAAGGGAAAATAAGACTCTTTGCAAACCACAAATACTGATAGGTTACAATGCATTTGTTAAGGTTTAGTCTCCTAATCCATTTAGGATTTTTTTTCCTTCTCTCTTTAGTCTCCTAATTAAACCCTACCTTTGTTTCCTTTTTTGCTCTAATACTAGAGTATAAATATGTATATTACCTCCTTTGTAAATCAATGAGAATCAAAGTATTCATTGTCTCTCTTAACATGGTATCAGAGCCATAAAAGAGTTTGAGAATACTAGGGTTAGGGTTTCACTGTGTGGTCAATTCCAGCAACCCATCCAACGACCATGTCACACTCCGATCGCATTACAGTTGTCACAAAGCCTCACAGAAGCCAACACCGCCGTCGGAATACCCTGTCGTCGGCAACTTTTCCGGCGACCTCCGTCGACAGATGGGCGCACCAAACGAGGGCGTCTCTCTCAGATTCCCACTCGGTGGAAGCCTCCCATGAAAAACACCTCTCCGCCTTGTAAGCGGCGTTGATCTTCAATCCGGCGCTAAAATTCACGTGGCGGCGCGTGAGATACTGTTTGGCCACACGCCTCCTCCTGCACTGTCGTCTGCCACCGCCGATGAGTCTCTCCAGCCTCTCCACACAACCCGTCGTCGTCAGAAAATCCCTCCTTTTCCACTTTTTCTTCAGGTATTTGTTTTTACGGGCTTTACGCTATTATGTCGGCTTGAATCTCCTTTCTTTGTGTTTTACGACTGCACAACACCTTCGGGACCTTAGGAGTTGTTTACGGTGATTCATGACCTTACATTGATTTCTCATCTCTATGGATGAAAAAGATGTTTCTATGGATGGAAAAGGTCAGACTTTTAATTCTTTTGTATGGAGACTGCCAGATTTACCTTGGATAAACTCCGGGGCTTGAAAATTATCAGTCGTGAGCGGATTCGATGGACCAACTGGTTTATTAGTAATGGTTGTAGAGGATCATCTTACTATTGCGGACCTGAAGGCTATCCTCGAAGATCAAACGTATTCGATGGCGAAAAAGCCGATGCTCTACTATGCAATATTCTCCGACAATCTATTGATGCGGGCCCTACATATATAATATTGGGGCCTATAAAACTTGCTACACTCTCTGGAATCAGGTGAAGAAATTGTACGCTAATGATATTCAGCGTCTCTACTAGGTAATATCCTCCATTGCTAATTTGAAACAGCTCGGTATGGATATATCTGCTTATGGTGGACGAATGTCTGCCCTTAAGGATGAACTTGCATCTATCTTGCCAAAATCTACTAAGTGACGATGCGCCGTAGTCAAAAAGATGGATCAAGTTTTTATGATCATTAATCTAGCAACCTTGCGGCGGTTGAGAACATGCGGGAGCAGGATACTGCTTTAAGGTAGTTATTCGAACTTTGATGAGGCTCTTGCTTGAGATTTACGCCACGCCATACACTCCACTTTGCCGCTCGGTCCATGCGCTTTGAGATTACACGAGACATACGTGATGGTTTCCCGATCTTATTCTCGAAGTGATTCTGGGGTCGGCGTGGTAGCAATGAGGTTGAGACGAGCATCCTTTACTGTAGCAGGCTTGGACACATAACGTCGATGCTATCGATTTACATGGCCGACTTCCATCTGAGCTCATTTATTTCAGTCTTAGATTATTGACGATTCGAGTTATCTCGAGAGGCTCATCCACACCTTAAGGTGTCATTCTTACACCCGGTGCATATGAGAAGTATCTTCATCTCACTCAAGCAGCCAAATCTTCCTCCATTGCTTCTATTGCCCAGACCGGTAATGTCTCTGCTTGCCTTACACATTCATTTGCACCTTGGATCGCCAATCTTTGGAGCCCCTCTTATCATATCTCATTAATAAAGACACTTTTTCTTCTGCCTTCCAGGCACCTTTACCCACTATTACCCTAGCTAATGGTTCTCAAACCATAGCTAAAGGCATTGGTTCTGCTTGTCCCCTCCCTTCCTTGCCCCTTACCTATGTACATTATATTCCTGATTTTCCTTTCAATCTTATTTTCATTAGTAAGTTGACTTGTGACCTTCATTGTGTACTTACTTTTTCTCACAATTATGTAACCTTGCAGGACCGGAGTACGGGGAAGACGATTGGCATAAGACATAAGTCACAAGGCCTCTTTCACCTCAGCTCACCTCTTTGTTCCACTGCTTGCACTTCCACGGAAGCTCCTCTCCTCCTCTATAATCATTTTGATCATCCAAGCCTCTCTAAGTTTCGGAAGTTGGTTCCTCATTTTTTTAGTTTATCTTTGCTTGAGTGTGAGTCATGTCAACTTGGGAAACATACTCGTGTCTCGTTCCCAAAGCGTTTAGATCCTCGGACAAAGTCTCATTTTGAGCTTGTCCACATTAATGTTTGAGGTCCTTCTAGGTCTACAACTACTTTAGGATTTCATTACTTTGTTACTTTTATAAACGATTATTCTCAATGTACTTAGTTATTTTTAATGAAAACTTGAGCTGAGTTATTTTCTATATTTCAAAAATTTCATGCTACAATTCGCTTTCAATTCAATACTTCTATTCGTATCTTAAGAAGTGATAATGCAAAGGAATATTTCTCTATGTCATTCTCTTCGTTTATGTCTTCCCATGGGATTCTTCACCAATCATCTTATGCTTCTCAATAGAATGGAGTGGCTGAGCGTAAGAACCGTCATTTAGTTGAGACAACTCGCACTCTCCTCCTTTATCATAAGGTTCCTCAACGTTTTTGGGGGATGCTATCTTATCTGCATGTTACTTGATTAACTGTATGCCATCCTTTGTTTTACATTATCAAATCCCTCATTCAATCTTGCTACCTAATCAAACTCTCTTTTGCCTCCCTCCTCGTCTCTTTGGTTGTCTATTCTGTTCATATTCTCATTCCTAGGCAAAACAAACTCTCAACCAAGGCCACAAAGTATCTTCTTAGGTTATTCTTGTCTTCATAGGGATTATCGTTGTTATTCTCCCGACATTAATTGCTACAAGAGGCCCTCTTTCTTCTCCTCTGAATCGTGCCTCTTGTGTCAGATGTCTTATCAATCCCTTTTGCCTTACCATCTCCAAATTTTCCTTCTCCACCTATGGATGTCGAGACTGGACCACTTCAGGTTTATACTCACCATCCTCGTCCTCCTGCAAGGCCTCTTTTTTAATCATCTTCTATGCCACCGTCATCTCTTGCTTCGATTCTGCAACCATCTGAAGATCTACCTATTGCCATTCGGAAAGGTACTCGCTTTACTTCTAACCCGCATCTTGTTTATAATTTTCTCAGCTTTCATCGTTTATCTTTACCCTACTCTGCCTTTGTCTCCACCTTGTCTTCTATCTACCTGCCCACAACAATTTGAAGGACTTTCTCTCGTCAGACTGTGACGAGGCGATGGGAAGGGAAATGGATGCTCTTGCTCCAATGGCACATAAGGCTAGTCATTTCTTCCTCTTATGCAAGTCTCACATTTGGTTATCTTTGGGTCACACATCACGAGTGAAGGTGGGACTGGAGTGACGGGTTGATTGACTTAAGGCCCGTTGGTTGCCAAGGGGTACACTCAGCAATATGACTCAAACTATTATGATACTTTTTCTCCGGTGGCCAAGATTGCCTCTATTCACTTGCTTCTATCTATGGCCGCTATCTGTTCATGGCCCCTTTTTCAGTTAGATGTCAAAAATGTCTTCCTTCATGGTGATCTTGCTGAGGAGGTTTATATGGAGCAACTATCTAGCTTTATTGCTCAGGGGGAGTATGGTTTGGTATGCAAGCTACAACATTCCTTATACAGTCTGAAACAGTCTCCTCAAACTTGGTTTAGCTAGTTTAGTTCAATGATTCAAGAATTTGGCATGATTCGACCTGACGAGCCGTTACGTCTTTTATCGTAATCATACATTGGGCCGATTGTATTTACTTGATTGTTTATGTGGATGACATTGTCATTACAAGCAGTAACCAGGATGGTGATGGCTTCGAGCAACACCTCTTAGGCCACTTTCGAGACCACAAAAGACTTGGGAAGCTCAAGTATTTTCTAAGCATTGAGGTAGCTCGATCCCAGTCGGGAGTGGTTATTTTCCGAAGTATATCACTTGGATATGATGGCGGGACCACGGGTATGTTGGATTGTAAGCTTGTAGGCACTCCTATGGATCCAAATGTCAAACTTGTACGGTCGGGGGCCTCTGAGATCCGGGAGATATAGAGCTTGTAGGTAAAAACGGGGCTATCTCGTATCACTCGACTTGACATTTCTTTTCAGTGAGGTATAGTTAGTCGGTTCCCTCTGATCACCTTGTGGCGACCATTGGGATCTTCACCGGTCGTATTCTCCATTATGTCGAAAGGAACACGAGTCGAGGGTGTGTATAAGTAAGGTCATACCAGGTGTTGGCTATAGTGATCTGGCGAAGCGAAGCTCGCCTGAGCTCAACATCACTCGACTTGACATTTTCTTTTCCGGGTGAGTATAGTTGAGAGTCGAGTTCCTCTGAGCACCTTGTGGCGACCATTGGGATGCGCTGATCTACATGTATTCTCAGATTATATCGAAAGGAACACCAAGTCAAGGGGTGTTGTATGAATACAAAGGTAATACCCAGATTGTTGGCTATAGTGATGCAAACTAAGCAGGCTCACCCACAAAAAAAATTCTACATCAGGGTATTGTGTGTTCATCGGAGGTAACTTATTATCTTGGAAGAGTAAGAAACAAGATGTAGTAACCAGATCTAATGCTGAAGCCGAGTATCAAGCTATGGCCTTAGCAACATGTGAACTCAAATGGTTGAAGCATCTCCTCCAAGAGCTTAGATTTGGTAAGGATGAACAGATGAAACTTATATGTGATAATCAAGCCGCTTTGCATATTTCATCTAACTAGATTTTCCATGAGAGGACGGCATCAGTAGATTGCTTTTATCATGAGATTACGGAGTGCCTTCTGGTTTATCAAACTTCAGCTTGACGACTGTGGGATCTGTTGAAATAAGATCTCTTAAGTCTAGGATAAAGTATATATGTGACAAACTTGATGGCTTTTGACACATATGTCCACCTTGAGGAGAAGTGTTAAGGTTTAGTCTCATAATCTATTTCGGATTCTTTTCCTTCTCTCTTTAGTCTCCTAATTAGACTCTAACTCTATTACATTTTTTGCCCTAACATTAGAGTATAAATATGTATGTTACCTCCTTTGTAAATCAATGAGAATCAGAGTATTCCTTTTCTCTTAATAGCATTAACCATAGAGGTAACCACCTAACATAAATAAGAAAAAAAGAAATGGAAGCAAATGGGCTTATCTTTTCCTTTTCCCTGAGTATGTATCAAAACTATAAATAAGCATTAATTACAATCAGCATCATTGATTTAGCAATGCATCAAATAACCAAGACAATCAGCATAAATGCAACTGAATAACTAACAGTGTAATATATAATGAACTTTTTGTAAAATAAATTGTTCTTTTACAGATCATGTTTGTAAAATATAAATTAAAATTTTGGCTTCATTAAAGAGAAAATATTAATAAATTGGTTAGTTTACTGAACTTGAACTACATTGCAATTCCTAAGAAATGTATGTAAAAAACTTGTGGCAGGCAGCATAGACTTGAACCAACCTGCATATGAAAGGAACCACGAGACACCAGTTTGAGGATCCCACTTTGATACTTCTTGGATTTTTGAGTCATTTGAGCAGTGTACAGAACATTCCATTCTGCAATGTAAAGGAAATAATTAGAAAAGACTAGAAAGATAACAACTGCAATATGACCAAAAATCATCTCTTAAAAGTTTGTTAAAATAGCAAGAGTTAAGATTCATGCATGTAGGTTTGATCAAAGGTATTCATACTTAAGAATCATGGAAAGAAAAAAGATGTGAAGAATATTTTACTCAATTGCTATTCAGTGTTGAGGTAAATGTGAAAATTGTAACCATAAATAAAATGAGACAAGAAAATAGCATCACCACCAATTGCAATAATCTTTATGCGTACAAGTGGAAAGCCATTTTATTGACCCATATGAACCTAAACATTAATTTCTAGATTGAAATAAGACTACTATTTAACAAGTAAGGGGAACCACCATGACAAAATATGTTGAGAGACTTTAAGTATGGATCAGCATGCCAAATTGGACGAAGTGAATGGTCAGGAAGCATGACACGTGCATGGCAAAATAAAAACAAGAAATTGATCATTCTTAGCCCTAGGAACATGCATAAATCACCAGACACAATTTGACAGTACTTAATAATGCCAAACTGTACAAAGAAAATTTTCAAGGATAACCGGGACAAAGGTTGTGGTGCTAATAGTTGAAAAGAAAAAGTCGCAGGAAACTACCTTTTCCATTTGATTGTCATTTAAAAAACAAATTACTAAACAAAAGGAATCACAGGTGCATAAATTTAATTTAAAAATAATAATAATGATGCTGATGATAATGACGATAATGATAACTGTACTAACTTCTTACAACAGCTTCACTGGCTTTGGAGTTATTCTGTTCTCCACATGGTTTTACCATTTTCCCAACCTCATTGCAACTTCTTTCTTGAACATTCATTCCCATTACAGGTTCATGGTTGCCTTCAGGTTCTCCAACATCAACCAAATGAGCATCAAATGTAAGTGTTACACCAGACTTAATTACTTCATCCTTCTTAAGGAACCTGCTATTTAAGAGATTTTTGTTGGCATCATACAGCATGACCTGCATAGAAACCCAAAAAAGGAGTAGAAAGCCCTGATCATACCTTGTAAGCAGGAAAAGGACAACAGCAGAAATGAGAAGATTAAACTACACTATTTGCAATCACATATATTGCCAAGCAAAGAATGTCTAAGTTGTTACTATATTGATGGGTGATAACTTTTGGACAGAGCTTTACATTGTGAAAAATAAATCTTGTGAGAAGAAAAAATTCTCCCATTTGATGCAAAGAAAAAGAGTCAATTAAATGAGGCATGCCTCATCATTGGTCCCCGGGTGATTGAAGCCTGACCATGCATGACATAAAATCCAAGAAAAGAGATGCAACTTAACAAAGGAATATAGCACTGCCTGGGAATTTAAAAAGAGAGAATTCGATGATCAGGTAGTCATACTCATTTTGTTTCCAATTGAAAACAGATGAGTGTAATCATGTTCATTTTGTGTTCAACCATTTTTACCATTCTTGCTTACTACTCCAAGAACTGAACTTCTACTTCTCAAACTGATAATAGTTTTGGAGGCTTTCCCCTAGACCTTCCAATTTCACACAATAAACTGTACCCATGTTTCATCTCCATTGCTCTGGGTTTTTTTTCTTTTTTGGTTTCATATTCTGATTATCATGTTGATGAGATTTAAAAATAAGCATATGTTGTTCACATTTGTTGCATTTTCAAGTTAAGGGACCATGCGGTCAACTACATCTCACAGAAGACACCTAAAAAAATTTCAGTTGGTAAGTTTTGTGAGACTAATGGTAATCAACCTGCCTCCCTTGAGATCCACAAGTTGAAAGTCTTAAAAAACCATCATGATACTTCTTGGCCTTCTGAGTTATTTGTGTAGTGTACAAGGCCTGCCACTCTGCATTGGAACAGGGAAAATGCTAACCAGGAGATAAAAAGGAAATAAAGATACAAAATTACAGTGCATGGGGAAAACCAGGAAACTCATCGACTGAGAAAGAAAGCCCACCTGCTGATTGATTCATAATTTCAACTGCATTGATACCCAAAAAAATGAATGTGGATAATTTAAATCCAATAAAAAAGATGTGGAGATTTGCATGAATCCACTTTCTACTTTCCTTGTCATCTAAGTTTCTCTAATATTTATTTAGTTCTCATACATCTTATTCTCATGGGGGTTATCTTTATTTAACATAGTCACAATTAGTTGCAAGATTTAGCCATGATGTCATAAAATAAAAATTCTCGTGATTCTATATAAGAAGTATCCAAATGAATGAAGGTGATGAGTCTGATGACCACCAGTTCATATATGTAGCTGCAACATGAATGCTAGTCGTTGGATAAGGTGAAGAATTTTCAGTCACATTTAGTACCTAAGGCATACCACCTTACACACAGACGCAAGGTTGATGTATTGCTTTGCATCTGGTGCACCTCAAGATGATGGCAGACCAATCATTTTATCAAGTAATTTAAAATTTTCATTATTCCGGAGAAAGGGAGATACTGCCATATGTAGGAAAAGTGAAGCAAAAAGTTTCAACAAGACATCTATTAACTTCCAGTAGTGGCCAGTTTACCAATTACAGATATTGAAACATTTCCAGCAATAGAGCAGTTGAACTCATGAGCATTACATATGCAGCAGCAGATTCAATAACAAACCCGTTACAGCAGATTTTGGAATATCTGGAGAACACTGTAGAGCTCCATACTTGTTCTGTTCACCCTTCTTGAACTCTGAAATGTAGTTAGCTGTTAATAAGTATGCTAGACCATATAACTTGAATATGAACCATGCTGATGATTTTTTTTTTGATTAATAATCAAGTATATTGAAACCAAAAAAGGACCCCAAGGGGTATACAGGGCGTATACAACGAGGAAAAACAAAAACAAACAACGGAAAAAAAAAACAAAGCATCCCACAAGCTACTGAGAATAAACTGAAAATATCTCTAACAAAAGGATGTTCTACTTCAAACAACAAGCTAGCCCAAGAAGAGAAGGAAAATAAAAAGCATGATTTCAATCTGGACTTGGAAAAAGCTTCATCATCAAACACAACCCTATTTCTCTCTTTCCAAATAGCCCAAAACAAGCAAAGAGGGACCGCTCTCCATAACTTCGCTTCATTTTTCCGCATAGGGAGATGCAGCCAACCCCGCAACAAGTCTTTCACCAGAAAAGGACAAACCCATGAACCATGCTGATGATAACATGCTATTCAAGAAAATCTGACTGGTTTGCTGGCTTTTAACAATGGTTCCTAGAGGAAAGATGAAAAAGAGATGATGCATGTGATAGCAACTAACCTCGGATAATTCTTTGAGATGGGCTTAAGTTTCTAGACAGTGTTTTATTCTTTTCTGAGTTAAACTTCCTATTTTCTGAAAGGAAGACAAAAGTCGATGAATCGAAAACAGCAGATAATGGAAATAAAGAATCTGAAAAAGAGCAAAATAATTTATTATAATATATATTGCTCAAAAGCCAATAAGTTCAGGTAATACCAGTCAAAACAGAACTTTTCCGAAATGTTCGCTCATGAAATAACCTGGATTTCTCAGTGGTTTTCTCAAATTTTCCTTGAGAATTCAAATCAGGCAGAGGTTTATGATCTCCCTCAGGATCTCCAATGTCAATCAAATAAGTGTCAAATGTCAGAGTTTCACCAGGCGCGATGACTTCATCCTTCTTCAACACCTTACAGTACAACAGTTTCTCACAGTCGTCATAGAGCATGACCTGTCCACAGATCAGCAAACAAGAAAGGAAAGATTGATGCCGGACTAACAGGAAAACTTATTTCATCCAAGACTGAATCCAGCATCCAATTAGTAAAACCGTCTCTAGCTAGCTCCAAAAATCGGAGACAGATAGATAGTTATACTCACCAATAATCAGACAATAAATAAGCCATGGGTTAGAAACTCTTCTATAAACTATAAAACCTGGAATGAGAACAAATCAGATAAAAAAAAAAAAAAGAGTACCTTGTGCAGAAGTAATTTTAAGATTTACCAGCAAAATCCGGTTGGGACCATAACCTAACTCTCACAAAATAAATAGAAACCCAATTCACACATAAAATTACCAACAAAACAATAACCTATAGAGTACATATTTAGAATTTCATCATCAAAACTGAAACACCACCAAAATCTCCATTTGAATTCGTGTTTAACAGCAAATCAATTTTAACGACCCGCAAAGTAAAACGGAAATTTTAATCGAATTTTCTGGTTTTTAAATAGAGATTGATGAAGGCATAACCAATCTAATGGAGAAAGAGAGAACTCATTAGACCTTTCCGGTCGAGGCGTGAAGCTCTAAGAGACCATCCTGATAGACTTTCCGCTTCTGTCTGACGTGCTTCGTGTAGGTCACGGACCATCGCCTGATGTCTTCCATCCAGCTTCATGAAACCCAAAGTCGATCCTCCATTCAAGGATACCGATAGGTCCAGAATCGCGATGGTGGAAGAAAGATTAGGAATCGAAATCTGAACCTTCAAAGGGATGAAGAATATGCATGAGATGCTTCGGTTCTAAATTCCAATGGCGGGAACCATTCGTTTAGTAGTGTCGTATAGAGGCCGTTTGGCAAAGCGAAATTTATGATTTAAGGGGACGAATTTTAGGGCCTGTTTGGTAACATTTTTAAAACCGTTTATTGTTATGAAAAACAAGGAAAACACAGACATGATTGGTTCTTCTTTTTTCTGAAAAATATGACATAAAATATTAAATTAAAAAAACAATAACAGTTTCTAAAAAAAATCAAGTGATATTCTTTATATTTTCAAAAACAAATTTCAATAATAGTTTTAAAAAATATGATCCAAATGGTCAGATTACGTTTGAGTGTTTTTACTTAGAGTGTTTTCTTATTCTTAATAATTTAAAAATATTTTAATGATTTCTAGAGAACATTTTTCAAAGTAAAAATAATCTATAAAATTATTACCATGGATTCCTTTTATTTTTAACTTCCACAACAAAAACACATTGTCTTAGAATTATTATATAATTTTGCTATTTTTTTTTTTTTTTTTTTTTTTTTTACATCGTATGGCGAAGTTTTGTATCCATTTAGAATTCCCATTATTGTTGTGACCCTTTCATTTTGTGTGATATGTATTGTTGTATTTTACTATTAGTTGACACTCTAACCAATTCGGCTAAGCTCTTGGGCTAATTTTATTATATAAAACACTTATAATTTAAAAAGATACCCTAAAATAAATATAAAAAATTAACTTTTCTATTAACTTTAAAAAAAAAATTGCTTTTTTAATGAAATTATCTAATATAGTGCAAAAAAGTTTAATAAACAACATCGTCCATGGAGCCAAAATCATTCCATTCGTTCATTCCGTGTTGTGACTGGAGCTCAGAGAAAGGACTCCTCCGAAGCCCCTGATCAAATCCTCCTACCAAGTACCACATTTTTATTCGCTTATTTCCATATCTCGGATTCATTTTTTAATCGATATTTACATCTTCATTTTCTCCATAGATCCAGGCCGGGAAATAATCCAATTAATCCAAACAGAGAAGAAACCTAAATCCATAAATGGTAAAGAAAAATCTCAAAAAATTTCCCTCTGTTTCGCCCCTGTCATTGATTCACCATCGTAAAATGATAAGAAATTGACGTGGTTTTTAGTTTCGTTTTTTTTTGCAGTCTGCGCTATTCAATTTCCATTCGTTTCTCATGGTGGTGCTGCTTCTGATATGTACATGCACTTTCTTGAAGATGCAGTTCCCCACTTTCCTTGAGCAAAAAACTGGGTTGTTACCCTTATTCTTCTGCCTATATGATTGAGAATTTAATTTCAAGTTTATGTGATTACTGTTACATCCACTAGAACTTCATAGTTTCGATGCTTTAAATCAATTTTGTGCGAAATGATGTAGAAAACATGTGTGATTAGTGTAGTAGCATGTGCTATAGACATTGACAAATATGGCAAAAGCATAGATCATTGATGATAAATATTTGTGTCTCAGAGTATCGGTTTTATTGAAAATGTAACTAATGTTGCATTCGACCTTTATGTTTAGCCCATTGTTGTTAAATCGAGATTTGAATTGAGAATTGGACTTAATTAGTGAATCGAGGTGAGAATCGAATCGAATTATGGGTCGTTTGCATTGCAATAATAGTTAAAATATATGTAATTTCATATAACTCCTAAATTGTAAGCTATTTAAATATTTGTTTAAATAATAAGCTTATAATTATATCAAATAAATCATACAAAGTTACCAACCAAGTCTAAAAGAAGTTAAAAGATATCAAGATACTAGTCTAATTGTTAAATATACGCTTTTTTTATGGGTAAAGAAAAAATATATTAGCCAACAAAAGAAAAAAAACTAGGACAACCCGAAGTATATAGGAAATACACTAGTTATTGAATATACTAATGCTAATAAAATCATTTCATATAATAATTAACTAATATTCTTGTTTACCCATTAAAAAAACAAACTACTATTCCCTATAAACTTTAGTGCTTGTACCATTTACCCGTTTTAACTTACCGTATCTACGAGGTTGTATGGTTGTTTTCTTGGCGTTAATCGCATTTCCTCTGGTAGGTAGCTAAGTTTTTTTTGGTATTTGAGTCTTTTATTTTGGTGACTTTTTATATTCGCATGCATTTGAGAGTCGATCATCGGATTCATGATCAATTCGCGATTCAATATTTGATTCAGACATTTTTTCGATTCTTTGAAGAGTCGGATCGTTCACCTCCCGAATCGTGAATCGAATCATAAATCGCACGATTTTGATAACAATGGTTTAGCCTTCTTAAATAATTTCCATGGTCATTAGTCTAAATGAAAAAGGCTTACGATTGTGATGGAGATAAGTTGCATTGGACTTTTAGGCTTAGTACTCTTAAATCATTTTCATAGTGGTTAGCAAATATGATAGAAGCATACGCTTTGTGATGGGGTGTGAAGTAACGGATGCTTGCATGTTCGTGTCTTGGTTAAACAATGGTTTTGTTGGACATATAATTAGTGTTACATTGCCTATTTTGGTTTAGTCTTGTTAAATAACTCTCATAGTTATAGTACACCATTGTGATGGGATTTGATGATATGGGTAATTGATGAAACATTTGTTTCTTGGTTGGAAACATTGATTTGTTGAACATGTAGTGGATGTTGGATCGAACGTTTTAGATTTATTTTCCTCAAAATAACTTTGATATCATTGGAAAGTGTTACAAAAGCATACCATTGTGATGCAGGTTGAAGACATGGATAATTGATAACATGTTTGTTTCTTGATTAGAAACTTAAGTTTTGTTGGCCGAGCACCAAAATTATAGGTTTAGCCTTCTTAAGTAGTTTTCCTATCCTATTCCAAAATGACACATGGATATTGGGATCGAAAATATGGATGATTGATAATATATCTGTTTCTGGATTAGGAACATCGGTTTTCTTGATCTTGCTATCAATGTTGCCTGAAATTCAAGCTAATCTTCATAAGTGATTTTTTGTCGTCACAGGAAAATATGAGAAAAGCATACTATCATGATGGGGTTCTAAAAAGTGACTGGTTGATGATATGTTTGTTTTCCTACTGTCGAGTTTAGTCCCATCACATGGATAATTTTATGGTTTGGTTGTCCTAAATAATATTCATGAACCATGCGACTAGGACAACATTCTATATTTCTAGATAATCAATTCCATCAAAATGTCAGTATAAGCAAGGACAAAGATAAAAGTGCATGTGGTTGATATGGCAAGAGTTATGTATGTTCTTGCCTAATTTTTTTAACAGTCAGCCTTTATCAACAGCATTGCACTATGACACTATAGAACTCGTCGAAGTACAACATGCCTCAGGAGGCTGAAGAGAAAGTGTTGAAGTGGTAAAAGACCTAATGAGATATGAAGATTCTGAAAAATTACTGACGGAATGGTATTCCAGATACGGATATGAGATGATTTAGCATTCATCGATAGATTTATATGGAGATGTGGATACCCAGTAGCTCTTTCCTTGGGAAGTAACCTAAGCATTAAGGCAGCAAGCATTGAAGCGGTAGATAGGTTTGATTCAATTTGAGATGTTCTTGGATGAATTGTTACTCTTTATCTGCACTGACAAGTTGAGGTCATACAATGCCTTGTTGAAGAACATAAAAAACCAATAGCAAGTAGGAATTTACCTTATAATTGAAAGCAGAAAGGCCTTCCAGAAAAGAAAAGGGAGAGAGAGAGAAAGAAAGACAATAGTATAGATTTTAATTATTGGAGCTATTTGCATTCTCCTATGGGAATTAGTAAATACACCATGATGGTTTCCTTTCCTTTGCTTGTTTGTATTTTCTTTTGTTGATAAAAACTAGTTACTATCTGCTTCAAAATGATAACACAATAGGATGAACAGCTATTTTCTTCTAGTTATTGAATTTTGCCTGAATGTTTGTATATTGAAGAGATATTGTCCTCTAGTTATGGAATTCTGCTGAATGCTTTTGTGTGTGTGTCTATATATATATATATAATATATAAGTGATTTGGATCAATTTATAATCCATGTTTGTTGTGGCAGGTTTCGCGGTTTCTTTTGGAAGGCAGCTAGAATAGGTAACTTGTTAAGTGAGAATAAGCATTATGTTGTTTTTTCCTTCCTTTACTTTCCCGAACCAAACATAGTCTTCAGATTTTAAGAAAATTCGTTGCTCAACAAGGTAGCTATGCGTAGTTCGGGTCATGATTTTAAGGATCTGTTTGTTTCTGATTTTGAAAATTGTTTTTGTTCTGAACAGCATCGACAGCATGACTCATTTAGTTCAGGTTTTTGTTACGAAAAAGCGAAAAACGCGAACTTAAGAACTTTGGTTGTTTTACGATGTTTGAAAATTGTTTTATGTTCTCAAAAGCAGGGAGAACATATTTATTTCCCAGTTTTTTTTTTTTTTTTTGTTCGGAAAAACATAGAAGCAGCGTAAAACGCTAAATTGAAAGGCTCATCTGACTTTTCGAGCAATAAAATGATGTTTTGTGTTTCAACAAAAAAAGCTAAAGCAATGAAATTCAAAACGATTTTAAAAATAATGTCAGAAGCAGGCTCCCTAAATCCCTTCCCCCTGTTTTTTATGGAGGACATCCATTACATTGACAGTAGGATAAACTACATCTTTTGTTGCTTGACATAGGTGAACGCTTGAGCCCTTGGGTGGCTGCTGGAAGCTTTGCAATGGGAGTTTCAATCATTTTCTTCTAAGACATGGTGATTTTTTGTTGTATAGTTGTAGCTCGATTTTCTTGTTTCATACCTGTAATTGTCCTAACTATTTGATCCAAATGCTGGTTTTGGTTGGTTGGTCCAGTGACAGAAAAATATCCTCTTAAACTTTATCTTGTAACAGGTTGCATGGTTTAGTAATAATATCTTCATCCTGGGTCAGTCTGATGTTAAATGATGATAGAAATATGCAAGGTAAAACAATAAGAACAAGCATCAAATCATTGATATTGCATATAAGATAATAAAATTATAGATTTTAGGTACAAGTTGTGAGACCTTGCCTATATTACATATACATAGCAGTAGCATCACCTCTATGATTGTTCTTTGTCGATATAATTCCCGAAGCTACCCTTCTATACCATAGTTGAACCCCTAATTAAAATATTTTATGCTACAAACCATGAACAATCATGCCTTCATCGCTTTAATTAATGATATTATGATTTAAATAACCTTAAAAGCCATTCATTGACTTACCACTCAAGTTTAAGTTAACCATACTCAGAAATGACACCCTCACTTACCCCCTTTTTTTATTTTTTTATTTATATCTATTCACTTTCTAATTTATAGGGAGTTGTAGTAGTTGGGTATTTAAGGGCAAGTTTAACCCCTTTAAATTCCACAATTTTAAAAATAGGACTATAAGATCCTATTTTTTGCATCATGATTAATTCACTCGTGATGAAGACTATGTTTTTCTTGATGAAGACTAGAAATGGCATACACTAACCTGTGGCTTGTGGTTTAGTTGTTAGTAGTAACAAAAGTTACAAGAATCTCTTAATTTAAGGGGGGTTATTTGATTGAGTGGATTCAAAATTGGATTTTATAGAGAGATTCATGGCCTAGGCGGTGGAAAGTGTTTTGTGCTAAAATTAAAGGATTAGATCCATTTTAGAGGATTGATAAGTCAAAACCTCTAATGTTGTTGTTTGGTGAATAAAAGATTAGAAGAATGGATTGTGCCTAATTCATTAGTTTAGCTGTTGAGACGGCGTTTTCAAATAGAATGCATATATAGAGTTGAAAATACGAGTTTATACCGAGTTGTGTCGATAGTGCATTTCTTATATTAAGGTTCTGCGAAAGCCCTCCTGAGAACCATTAGCGATTGCCTCATCTTTGTGTTAATATCTAATTACTATGAAGAAATTGACATATTAAAGAATATGACATATTTGTCACTAGCGTTTACATAAAAAAAAATGTTCACAACTCCATTGATAAACTAATAGTAATATTTATTTATTTGCACAAGGTTAATATTTTTAAAATTAGCAAATTAATAAATTTATATATTTTAAAATTTTAAAATGACTAATCTTTTTTTTTTTTTTTTAAATAATGTTTTAATTCTTGATAGTAGTATCGTATTTAGATAAACTCACCTTATAAATCTAAATTATTAACAAAAAAAATATTGGCATCATAATTAGGTAATTCATCGGCTATCGATTATCGACTAAATTTTATCGAAACCACGTTTATATAAACAAGTAATATAATCGATTAATGAGAATTGTTTAACAACAAGCAATTAAACTATCAGCGAATAGGTATCAAATATCGATAATTGTCAATAGGGCCAATGAAATTTAGGGACTTTTCTAAAGCGGCGAGACATTTTACTTTAGTAAAAAAGGAATTAAAAGGTTCTGTATAAATAAAGGCTGTTTGGATAAAAATTTTACTAAAAACATTTTTTTTAAGAACGTCTTTTAAATATATTATTCTTTATGAAAAAAAATAGGATTGTGAACAGGCATGTTATTATGA
The DNA here is from genome assembly GCA_016808115.1 of Tetrastigma voinierianum. Lineage (NCBI taxonomy): Eukaryota > Viridiplantae > Streptophyta > Magnoliopsida > Vitales > Vitaceae > Tetrastigma > Tetrastigma voinierianum. Next base: position 459,112 of record JAEQBH010001710.1, read on the forward strand.
TGTTCTTAGAAGTAAATGAAAACATGGAAATAATTTATTTTCATAAATAATTGAGAAAACTTTATAATACAGTGTTTTAAATTTATCTTTGAAACTATTGTTAAATTAATAATAAATTTTTACAGCACGATTGGGAAATGGAACCGATAATGATAATTTATTTATTATCATGTTTAGATTGCTCAACGAATTTAAAAACAAAAAATCATTCTCATAAAAAAGAAAAATTCATGTTTGTCAGGATTTGGACCTGCTATATATTTTTCAATAAAAAATTAAGTAATTACATAAATTTTCACATATTTAAAAATCTAAATTTATGTGCTTAGCCATTATTACTATATTTAAAAAAAAATTCAAATCTAATTATCACATTTACTATCATTTACCTATGTCTCACTATTCCTCCCATAATTTTGAGGAATTTAGAAAATAACAAATCACTTAAAAACACAAACGTAAAGCAAAGCCTCTTCTTCTTCTTCTTACTCCCTGACCAGTCTTGCCGAACATCACTTTGGACCTTCTCTGACAACGCCGTCGAGTCTTCATCTCAACTCTTCTCGGTTTTTTAGTTTCGGTCCGTATTTTCGTCAATTCAAATATTTTGATTAACTATCTGCTCTATTTGGAATTATTTTATCTGAATCCGAAGGGTGGAAATTTTGATGTTTTTCTTGGTTGGGAAATTATTTCTTATATCAGATCATGGATTTTTCGGATCATGTTTATGTTTCACAGCCAAAAAATGTTTGTGTGATTTTTTCAGATGTGATTGATCCCTCCTTCGAATACATGGACAATATTTAGATTCACCGCGTTGAAATTTTTTTAATTTTCTTTTATTAGTAATTGGCGATTTCAATTTTATTCAGTTAGTTGCTTGTTGCTACCTGATAGTGGTTTTTTTGTTCCCCTTATTTTTCCTGCTTTTTTTCTTTTTCTGGTAACCTAAACTTTGGTTGGTTGCCGAGAAAATGATGGAAAAAGGAAGGAGATGGAATCTTAAATTTAATGGAACTTGCTGATCTTGGAACTAGGAGAAAACGAAGGGGGAAAAAAAAAAGCTTATTTAGTTCAGTCAAGTTCCCCCTACTTATTTTCAAAAACAGATATCAGTGGGCCATCCACGGTTGATTCAATCTTTTCTACAAACAGTCCTTGTAGCCTATACTTCTGTTGCCTGTTACTTGCTAAATAGTAGTGTAGCTCATTCACGTATGTAAGAAATTCATCCATTTATATGGACTAAGAGAATATCACTGGGTACACTTAATCCAGATATGATGCCTGAAAGCCAAACAGAGAATCCAGATGGTTATTGCATAATTAAAGAGAGGATGACACAGGCTCTTCGATACTTCAAACAATCTACTGAACAACATGTTCTAGCTCAGGATTTGGGCACCTGTAAAATTGGGGATCGGTGTGTTCTCACAACATCCGGGCAGCCCTTTGTGCTTGATCCACATAGTAATGGCCTTCATCAGTACAGGATGATATCTCTGACATATACTTTTTCTGTTGATGCGGAGAGCGATGAAGCCCTCGGGCTTCCTGCTCGTGTTTTCAGGCAAAAATTGCCCGAGTGGACTCCAAATGTACAGTATTACTCTAGCAGAGAGTACTCTCGACTTAATCATGCTTTGAATTACAATGTAAGGGGAACATTGGCTTTGCCAGTGTTTGAACCTTCTGGGCAGTCCTGTGTGGGTGTGCTTGAGCTCATAACGACTTCACAGAAGATTAGCTATGCACCGGAGATGGACAAAATCTGCAAAGCCCTTGAGGTCGGTTTCTTTCCCCTACCAAGCATGTACTCAAGAATAAAAATTTTGCTAATCACTTCCTCCTGATCATGGTTGAGTTCATATTCATGGCTTTCTTGGTAATAACATTGGGATCTTCTAACATCATTGCTTGATTGGAGATGCATGAAATTCTCTTAGTTGTTATATTTAATTTCCCTTTATAACATAAATCAAAGAAATCTAGTGGTTCGATGAAGGAATGACTAGCTAATGTTCATTCAGCTTGTAGACGTCACATAATGTATAGTACTACTCATTTACTTTCTGGAACATATTTTTAATTTCAAACACTCAAAATTCAAAAAATTACTCAGCAATCACGCAATCTTGAAATTATCCTGCAGGCGGTAAATCTCAGGAGTTCAGCAATATTTGATCATTCAAACACACAGGTAAGCTGGAAGTTGAAAATCAACTAAACTGCCAAATCTGGTTCTTTTTTCTTTTCCTTTTCCTTTTCCCTTCTTTGTTCACATGCTGTGTGTGCTTTGCAATGCTTTTAAACCCGTACCAGGTTTTAAAGGAAGGTCACCAGAATGCCTTGGCTGAAATCTTGGAGATATTAACCATGACATGCGAAACCTACAAGTTACCCCTGGCTCAAACCTGGGTTCCCTGCAGGCATGGTGGTGGAATGGGAAAGAGCTCTACTAGCTCTGATGGAATCTGCATGTCCACAACTGATGTAGCTTTCTATGTTATAGATGCTCACATGTGGGGTTTTAGGGAGGCCTCTACTGAGCATCACCTTCTAAAGGGGCAGGGGGTTGCTGGGAGGGCATTTGAGTCCCGAAACTCATGCTTCTGCAGCGATATTACCCAATTCTGTAAAGCTGAGTACCCCTTAGTACACTATGCGCGAATGTTTGGGTTAACCAGCTGTGTTTTTGTTTCTGCTTTGCGATAATTACACTGAAGGATGTGATTACATTTATCATAGAGTTTCTTTCTTCCTCACTAGCATCTGGTATTGAGATTAGGCCTTCAGTGAGTCCTACAATAAACAGTGACTCAGCTTTTCCAAGGGTCAGGCATTTGAAAAATTTGAAGGAGGAAAGATCATGAGTTGTTGTTGACCAGGGCTTGGCTTTAATTTGTTCAGATATGGCAGTGAATAGATGCCTTCAGTTAGGGAGCATCAAACATTTGCCATCATTCTTTTGACACAAAGAGGTTTGGAAATCAGACTTTATTGGGGACTCTGTATTTTTAAACCAGAGCAAGTTCTATTTATAATGTGGGGATGAGTTGAGGTGGAGCTTCAAACTATATGAAACAAGGGTTCTTATCATATTAAATCTAAGATATCCAGGGTTTAAATCAAATATACTTCTATTTTCTGTAGTGGTAGCCAAAATATTGTGCCTGGAGGGTTGTCATCCCATTAGAGTGTTTTCAAAGTTCATTGTTTGAGAACAATTCTTATTTGAGATAAAAGGCGCTAAATCTTATAAATTGATAAATTCAAAATAAGATCATGTCGTTTGATTGAAATTGAAAAAATTCAGGTAAATAGATAAAATATAATAAAAATATCTCTCATTTTATTATTCAATTCATGCTCCACTTGGATTAATATTCAACCTTTCTTAATGAGAATTCATTGTGCATCATGTTAAATGAAAAGGTGTCTGCAATGGGAGGGCCTCCCACTCATTATACTCCTCAGCGGGTTGAGTTTATCAAGCCTTCTAATGATGAGTCATGTTTTATTGGGCCATACCTGACCTTTATGGCTCAATAATCCCTTGATCAAGCGTCTGAGTGATTATTGGCTCCCTGGGTCCAGGAAGTATAAAAACTCTGTTTGGTTACTAAATTTTAAAGTGTTCCTGTTCTAAAAATTTAAAGGAGAATAAAAAAAAAATGAAAACATCTTTGGTTACAGTTCTTTATTCTGAAAAAGTGTGGTTTTGGATTCAGTTCTTTAAATGAAAAATATGGGCATTAAAGCAAATAATTTTGAAAGGCGAAACAGTTTTCCGTATCATTTTGGTGTTCGCCATCTTTTTTAAAAAGCTGTAAAACGATTGCAAAACGAAGGACCGACATGTCTGTGTTTTTAGAAAATTAATTCTTAGTGATTGAATTTGGGTTGTTTTGGTTTATCTTTTAATCTACTGTTTTGTAAAAGCAGAAATCGGAAAAGCATGTTGAGTTGGTATCTTTTTCAATGAAGAAACATAAATCTAATATTCCATTTTAAAATAACAAATAAAGATTTTGGAATAACCAGCGATCCCACAATCAACGTGTTTCAGCTGTTAAAGGCAGTTTGGCAGAAAGCAACAGATCTTTCAGTGTTATTGGAGGAAAAAAACTGTAATGATGATGTTCTCTTTGTTTTTTATTATTGTTTTTAAAATGACGATTTAAAAAGCGATAGCAAACGACTCATGGGATCAAGAACTGGCGACAATTTTCAACATCAGATATCATTCCCATACCATCTTGACTAAGACAACAACGACTATTAGGAGACTTTTGAATAAGAATTTACTCATATACGTGTCAGGCGCTTCAGTAATAACCCAGCATGCCCTCCATTTTCATCCATCAATCAAAAATTTTTATTTCTCTCTATATTATTGTAAACCAGACCGACATTACGAATACTTTTGAATGTCAGATACTTTTCTTTTTAAAAGAATTCTAGCTCAATATACAGACTCAAACAATTCTTCTAAAAATGAGGATGTTAATTTTCATTCATATCATTGTAGAAAACTCATTTCCACGTTCAATCCTGTCCTAGTCTTTTGGATATATTAATATATTAATTGGTTTGTTTTCAGACAATATAAAAGACCTTTTTTAATTCAGACCTCTAAATTAAGTGCCTTATTCTTTAATAATAGTTTCTTGTTGCAACGCGTGAATTTATGATCATATTATCATAATCTTGAGATCAAATTCACTTAGTATTATTAATGTCATGCATGCTGTAATCCACCAACCAAGTAACTCATCACTTAATCAGTGAAAGGATTATACCGATTAATGTTTTATAATCCATCTCTTGCTTAATCTGGGTTTAAATTAACCCTATCTGTGGATCTAAACAATGTCAGTTGATAAATAGTTATCTTTTATTTTTTTGAGGAAAAAATTATCATTTAATGAATGACGAATTAACAATCATCAGTTCATGAATGTATCAAGTTATATAATTTATATTTAAAAGGATTAGAGATAAATAAAAATAAATCATTAATTTGTTGACTTACAATATTTAAATAAAAAATCTTTTGATCATTTTATTAAAGTTGTCGTGATGTTGAGCACTAGTTAAATTATGTGAGCACCATTTGTAAAAATTTCTTTGAATGGATAATAGTTGAGTTGGATTACTTGGTGCCATATTTTTTAATAAAACATGGAGATTATGCAAAATATGATAAGATTATTTCAAAGGTTATTGTGATTCAAAATTAATTTTAATTTTTATAAGAGAAAAACAAAAAATAAAATCAAATTTGCCAAATAATGTTGGTGGGTTTTTCCTTCCAAAAATAATATTTCTTCCAACTATATGATAAATTTTAAAAACTTTTGCATCTTCAGTGGCATTATAGAACATATCCATACTGAGTCAAATTTTTCTATCATAAATATTTTGGCAGCTATTTGATAATAAGAGAAAAAATTCAAGGTCAAATTCTAAAAAGTTTTCAGATCCAGATGATTGAGATTCACGTATCTCAAGTAAAATAGAAGGTCATGGTCTTCTACAAATTATAAAACCATAAAATCTGATAAATAAACTATTGATTATCAGAATTATTAGTATATCTACAAAATTAATGAGTTCTTATGATTTAGAATCGTTCAGTTATTTTCATTTTTCTTTGTCCATTTTCCTCTTAACTTAACAATTGTGGGTTTATGGCCAGGTTTTAAATGAATACTCAGTTCTGGCTTTTGGACCTTTTTTCATGCTGAGTGGTTTGGATCTTGTCAGAAAGAGGCCTAGAATAAGGCACTGAGTTACAGGTTGGGTTCCTGGTAGAGCACAACGTTTTGATTTGTTCTTCAAAACTTGTTTCTCTCTCTCTCTCTCTCTCTCTCTCTCTCTCTCTCTCTCATATATCATATATATATATATATCTCTCACTGCTATATATATATATATGTATATATATATCTTCCTCTCAACTAAATATCATTCATGTCATGGGACATTTTCTCCTTTAGAGAGATATTAGACATTCATGTGGATAAATCCTTTGAGTGTGATCAGTGAATGAAGGCTGCTGAATTGCCCACCATGGGTTTATATTTGTGGTTTGGTTTCCTATAATTTATTTGTGGATTAAAAGTGACTAATATGGCTATCAAAAAAATAAATAAAATAAATAAATATATCATATATATATATATATGTATATATATATATATATATCTTATCAAAGAGGAAGGAAAGAGTAAGGTTATCTTTTATAAGAGGTGCTTGGCGTTAGAATTTTTAAGAAACCAATAAAAATTTTGGCTTCATGTTTGATTTTTCATGAAATTTAAGTGAAATTTTTAAAAATAAAAATCATTTTTTGTTTAATTATATTACATAAATCCATAATTTTGTTGATTCAAGAACATGGAGTTCCAAAAACTTAGACAGTTTTTATGATGTTAAATATATTATGAAAAACTTTTAATAATGGAAAGGATTAGAGATATATATATATATATATATATATATATATATATATATATCCTTATATATATATATATATATATATCATGATAAAATATTAAAAGTATAAAATCAATAAAAATCATAAAAATATATAGATGTATCATAGATGTTGAGCGATAATATAGATCTTGTTATTGGGTAAAAGGAACAAATCATAGAGATAAGGATTGATGAGTGCATTCTATCAAAGCTAGATCACACGATGAGATTTTCAGACTTATGTGACTGGATGACTAAACTAAGGTCTTTGAGACAAGAGTGATATTGATATAGAGTGTTTGTGAAGATAAGCCTAAAAATTGCCCGAGAATAAAGGTGGCACCAAAGTTGTGAGCAGTTGGGCATTAACCATGTGAAATATAGTTTTAAACTCAACAACGATTCACCCATTATAGTTTGTGTTATGCGATTACAATCATATTGGTGGAAGTGACAATAAAAACTGCTTTTCAGAAGAATACGGAAATTGGATTAGTGCCAGGAAAATGTGAAAGAATCCCATAATGAATGATCCGTTTTGGGTTAAACCCTAGTTGCGCATAAGAGAAACCAATATAATATCATGAGATTGTTAAGAGTTGGATACCAGGGATCTCATGCCATGAATAGCGGAATAGAATGTTGATGGCTCACTAAATAGTTGGATGACATTATTATGAATGAGTTGCATTATGTGGAAGAATAATAAGGTAAGATCATCAGGAGATGTTGAGTACAACCACGTGTTTGTGGTGGCGTGACCGGAAGCGATGCATCTTTAACAATCAGAGAAATGCGTGACCAATGATGAGGCGGTTGATCAGCATGTTATGTTTGCGCAGAAGATGATAACATACTTTTGTTGAGATAGTAGAAGACCGTGGAGTGCTTTGAGAAACCTCGACTCCACGGAAAAGACAAGACACCAAGATCCTTTGTGGAGAATTTAGAGTCAAGTTGCCAAATAGTAGTGTCAATGAGTAAGGGGTCACTACCTGCAATAATCAAATCATTAGCATAAACTAGGAAATAGAGGAGTGCATTGCCGTAGGAGTTAAACAAAGAGGGACGAGTCTGCACGAGATGTGACAAAGATGAGAGAGAGCAAGAAGGTGCGGAGCTCCTAGTACCAAGATCACGGAGCTTGTTTGAGGCAAGTAAATGGCAGCAATGGCAAATGAACATTATCAGAGATAATCGGTGTTGCGCTGTGCCTTAGAGGAATTTATGCCATATAAACCTACTCCGTGAGATGCCCATTGAGAAATACATTATTTACATTATGTTGGCGAAGTACCTACTTGTGATTGAGGGCAATGCTAAGCCTGATCTGATTTGTGATGGGATTTATCGAGGATGAAAGTCAAATTCAAGAATGCCGTTGGTTGAAAGCCTTTAGCCATGAGCGACTTTATGCGTGCAATAAAGCCATTAGGATTTTGTTTGATGCGAAACATCTATTTGTTGCCCACTATATTCTGCCCTTATAACTCTCCTTCCCCTGACTGCGGAAGGTGAGGCGACGCCACACAGAGGTGAGACCTGTTAACCTGATTTTCTGGCATTATTTAGGACCATTTCAAGCATATATTCATAAGTGACATAAACTTGGTTCAAAAAGCCAGAATTATGGAAATTTTTTACTACAAATCATAACCTTGTAAAACTACCACCATAGTGGTGTTTAGAATGTCCTATACATATATGCTTGATTCTATAACTACTTGTATTCATACAAGTTTCACTATAACAAAATGTTACATTTACATTTTTATTACAAAATCAAGGACCTACATAAGGACTCCTAATGTTGTGTTGGCCTTGACAAGCGCGGGATGTCCCTAGCGACTTCTTCATAACCTACACGGATGAAATACCCGTGCTAAGCTTCTAGCTTAGTGGGAAAACAAATTAACATATATGACCATACGGTGATCTTGATTCCGATTACCGCATTATATATAAATATTTCACGTATCATATTATTCATCTCTCTTGTAGGTGTACATAACAGAAGGTACCCGTAGGTACACTACAGTATAGAACTGAGATATGCCTTAGCATACGAACTGATTACATTTGTTTTCATATTGTTCATTATTTACATACTTTTTATATAAATGTTTGCCTGCAAAAACTAGTGAAAATGGATAACAAACGGGGACCGCGATCTGATAGGTGCACATGGAGTACGACATAGTACAAAGCGGAAATAGCCATCGCGACCCGCCAATGGCACCAGCGAGGAATGAGGTGCTAAGTAGCGAATGAGCGTGATGCTAATTAGTGCCGGGCAGGACCATACTAGGTAGCACGAAACAGGAGTATTGAATAGCACCGGTCCCTATTTATTCACTATATGGTCTTAAGCATGCATACAATTTTATGTGTTTTAGAGCATTTTATTCAGGTCTTAATAACATTCATGTAGTTGTGTGACCCAATTGCAAGAATTCACACCCAATTCCTAACCATTACATTAGAAATAGAAAGCAAAGAAGATGTCAAATAGAGCAAGAAAACAAAGCATGCCTCGAAGCACTGGTTTACCAAGGCAAAGGGGTAATGGTCAGAAGACGGTCTCGGGTTCGCCTAGGTGGAGAGACGACAACTAGAAGGAAGACACTTGGCCTTCGCCAAGGCGAAGGACTCTTCACCTAGGCGAAGGGCATTGGAATTGAACAGAAATGTTGCATTTTGGCCCTTTTCACCAGACCAATCCAACTCCAAACCAAAACAAACAAGTCTGACCTCAAAGCCCAATTCAGACCAAAAAAAAAAAACCCACATACAGAAAAGAGTTTAAAGTTTATTTTTTCCCTAGCTGAATTATCTTAGAAAGCTTCCAACCTAGCTTCCCTTTTCTTCCTCTTCTTCCTCTTCTTTACATGAGCAAATGAGTTCGAGCAAATGGAGAGAAAGCAACTAAAATGATTCTTCTCCTCGGAAACCGGATACTAACGTCTAAGCCCTAAAAATGGAGAATTCTTTCTTCTACAAGACAAGTTATTATCTTTATGTAATTTGGCTCAAAGTTTTCCCTTTGCTATTTAGTCCTCCAATTACATTCAATTTTAACAATTAACTTATTAATATTCTACAGTGGCATACTAACTTCTTATCTTATGTCTTTTGAGTCTTTAATTGACAATTTACCAATTTACCATCTTTCACACTTAATTATCAAATTTCCAAAAAATACAAATTTGACTTCAATTATACCCTAAACATGTCATAAACTACTATGGTATAATTTGGGGTGTTACAACTCTCTCCCCCTTAAAAGAATTTCATCATCAAAATTCATACTTTAATTGAAGGATTCTTGGTATTATTAACTCATTAACGATTTTGGCTCCCAGTTATATCTATGTCGTGGTGTTGTCAAAGTACGCTATAGAGGGACTTGTTTTGTTTATGATTGTTTTCACATCCGCGGTAGAATGGCTGCAGTTGCTTATTGTAAGAAGTCGGTGCACTTGTATATCTTGTACGGGCAAGATGTGTGATTCGTCAGAACGGTATCTCGGAAGCATTGAGACATAGAACACATTATGTAATTTGGCCAATTTCGGAGGGAGGGCCAAACGATAAGTGTCTGGTCCAATTCTTTCTAAAATCTCATAAGGTCCGATAAAACTTGGACTCAACTTTCCTTTCTTTCCAAACCGGAGTATCTTCCTCTACGGTGATACTTTCAAGAAAACCTTCTCTCCGACTTCGTACTCTATGTCTTTTCTTTTTAGATCTGCATACGACTTTTGTCTATCACTAGTAGCTTATAACCTTTGCTAAATGACCCAAACTTTTCTTAAATAGCCGTTACTATGTCGGGACCCGATTACTTTATGCTTGTTCCGTCAGTCCATATAGGGGTTCTACATTACTGCCGTACAAAGCTTCATAGGGAACACATTTTGATACTTGACTAATAAGCGTGTTATGAGGAAAATTCCATAAGAGAAATATGCACATCGTTTAAGAAAATCCTAGCACCGCAAACCCCGAAGCATGTCCTTTAACACTTGAATCACTCTTTAGAATGTCTATACATTTGTGGATGAAAGGCTATACTAAAATTTAATCAAGAAGTACCTAAGGTTGATTGTAATTCTTTCAAAAACCTTGGCTGTGTCGTGGATCTCGGTCGGTTTACTGCGACGGGGGTCCATTAAGCTAGACAATCTCACTCATATCTGACTCCGCTAGCAGTCCATGGAATGAGTCGGCCATTTGCTAAGAAGTGGCTTGAGCTTTGTAAGTCTGTCGACAATTGCAGGTGAATCATGTTTCTTTTGGGTGGGGGGAAAACCAGACCACCAAAAATCCATATTAATATTTGTCCCATTTCCATTGCGGAATTGGAATGGGATTTAACAGACCAAATGGTACTTGATGTTTAGCTTTTACTTGCTGACAAGTTAGACATTTGGATACTCTCTACTATATCCTTTTCATCGCTCGCCACAATGAAATGCTTGTTTCAAATCCTGGTACATCTTGTTACCTTCAGGATGCATGATGAATACGGTATTGTGGCTTTCATACATCAATTTCTTTTTCATTTCTTGGACATTTGGTACACATAATCTGTTCTTGTAATATAGACCTCCATCTCTTTTTATAGAATAATAAGTTTTGTCTCCATTTTCGACTAATTATACCATTTGTTGTAACTTAATATCATTTTTCTGAGCATCTATCATCATCTGCTTCAAATATGGCATAACTTTTAATTGAGCTAACAAGGCTCCATCAAATGTAAATCCATATAAGAGTGTTTTAGGGGACAAAGCGAAATTGTTTTCTAGCAGCGTCTGCCACCGCGTGGCTTTTCTGGGTGTAATTGACAATGCAATCATAGTCTTTGAACAACTCTAGCCATCGGCTGCCTCGAAGTTAGTTTCAACCGAGGTTAACGGATACTTAAGACTCTACGCGATCATAAATATTCTACATTTTCACATTATAAATAATGTCGTGCGTATTTTCAAGCGAACCTTATCATTGCATTTCAGGATCATGTGTGGGACAAAGTTTGCTCATGCGGTTTCAAGTTGTCTTTGAGGCATATGCCACCACTTTCCGTCTTTCATCAATACACATCCCAAACCAATCCTTGAAGCATCACTATACATGGCATATTCTCTACGGGTAAAATTTGAGTCGGCTCATGGTGCTTGATTAGTATTTTAACTAGCGATCAAAACTTGACTGACATTTATCATCCCATTCAAACTTCATCCATTTATGGAGTAACTTAGTAAGTGTAGAGCGATGTGAAGAATCCTTTATGAGCTAGTTAGCGCCTGTCAAAGCCAAACTCACATTTGTTACATTTCGAGGCGGTTTCCAACTCACAATCGCTTCAATCTTCATAGGGTAAACTCTAACTCCATCTGCAGACACAATATGGCCTAGGAATGACACTTCCTTAAGCCAAAAATCACAATTAATTTTGCAAAAAACAGTTTTTCTCTCAGAATCTACAACACTATCTTCAAATGCTATTCATGTTCTTGTGCATCCTTAGAATACACCAAGATATCATCTATGAATACCACTTTACAAATTGAGTGAGAATAAAGGGTGGAATACCTGTTCATCAAGTTCATGAATGCGGCGGTGCATTAAGTCGGCAAATGGCATTACTAAAAACTCATAATGACCATATGGGTTCGAGGTTGTTTCGGGACATCAACATCTTTCACTCGAAATTGATAATATCCGTCATGAGTCTATTTTGAAAAAGACACTAATTTCAACTTATCGAAAAAGACCTATTCTTAGCGACAAATATTTATTTTCACGGTTACCTTATTTATTTGCCCGATAATCGATACACATCGGAGTGCAATCTTTCTTTGACAAACAAAGCGGCGCACTTGGTGAAACACTAGGTAAGGCCGAATCCCACTTGTCCAATAGCTCCTATAGTTGAATCTTCAACTCTTTTAGTTAGTTGGAGCCATACGGTAGAGTGCCTTTAAAAATAGGAGCCATTCCATGTAAACTTCAATGAAGTTAGATCACTGCTCTCTTTCGGGTGGTAAGCCCGATTAATTCCTGGAAACACATCGAGAATTCCTTTTATCAGGAATATCTTCTAGATTTACATGTCCTCCTTAGAGGTGGCTTTGAGGCGAAAGGTTTCACAACATTTTCTAAGAAAAGCGTTTGGCTTACGCCATGAAAATTACATTTGACACCGAGTCAGATCGAATACCTTGTACAGTTACCTTTGACAGGTCAAAACATTTAAGCACTATTGTTTTTTTATTACAATCAACTATAGCTCGATGTTTGGATAACCAATCCATCCCTAATATCAAGTCAAACTCATGAAAAGGCAATGCAATTAGATCAACAGAGAACTCTTTATCATGGATCACTAGAGGACGGTTCTTATACACTTGGTTGACCTTGACACTATGCCCTTAGGGACTAGTAACATGCATGTCATATGCCAATTGCTCTACTGACGACATTTTATCAAACAAGTGCTCGGTGAAGACATAAGAATGTGTAGAACTAGGATCTATCAAAGCATGCATTTCAATATCATAGAGAGAGAAAATACCAGCTATAACCCCTGGTGCATCCTGATCTTCACGAGTCCTCATAACATAGGCTCGAGTGGGAGCGTAAGGGTCGAGGCGATTTTAACACACCGATCCTGCAGTGCTGTACATCTTTGCTTGAACTACCTCGCCTCTGCACATCCGCAGTCGGTGGAGGTACATTTGATCCTCCTCTACTGCTTCCGCCGGATTCCCAGAAGTTAGGATGCTGCGGATAGTTCAGCACACCGAAAACAACCCCAGGTTATCGATGCCCAGTACCGTAATGATATTTGTGGCAATCACCGGACGTTGAGTCTTTCCTCTTGTTCGATTGAAATTGCCCTACTAGACGGAAATATACGTTGTAGGTCCTTGCCTTCTACCTCTAGTAGCAGAACTATGTACCGATTCAACTTGAGACTCTCTAGTTCTTTTACTTGAGGAGGAACTACCCTTGGAAAACTTTCTCTATGTTTTTCTTTCGACTCATCATTTCAGATTTCTTAATTTTCATAGCCGCTTGCACCAGCTAGTAGAAATTCACCATTTGCAACCGTGTAACAAGCGTGAGGAATTACCTTTTATAGACTCATTTAGAATACATCCTCAAACTATCTACGAAAAATTTGAGTAAAGGCAGTTGCAAGGTGCGCCCTTTTCCGACGACTAACTCTTTCTCATACTCATGCTATCAAATCACCACTACCGATTTTGAATTGGCACCGGTACCGGTCTGAATGTCGTGTGACATTTGCCAAACAAGACCGAAGAATCTGCTCTCTAAATGGGTTTGGAGGTGGATTCGCCGGAACTAACCCGCGTAATCATAAGTTGCACCTTTCGGAAGTGAGACCACCGTTTGGTATGTTCGGGAACCATTTCGCTTGATAAGTCACTTCCCTCACGTTTCTCTGAGCCAAACTCGTGGCTTTTTATTCGTTCTTCCGGGTTACTCTGTGAATTTAGCTCGTATTCGCGCTCAGCGTCGGCGTAGTAGAACTCTGGGGGCGCGGTCTATCAGAAGACCCGCCGCCATATCGCGAGAAATTTGGTTTCTTGCCGGTTCGACGATAGGAGCGTCGTATTCACCTCGTAGGCTCGGGGTGGAGCCGCCGGGTGCGGTCTGAGTTGGCGCTGGGCGCTTTCTCCCGGCAGGTGTGGCCCCGGGATGGACCTCAATGTATTCGATATACATAAAAACAAAAAACAAAAGGCTCTGAAAACGTCGCGTGGGTGACGTACTATGTGAGTGCGGTTTGCGACTGTGGTGCACGGAAGGTGACGCGCTGGCTTTGGGCTCTAATACCGCTATTGCCCGGCCCCCGCCTGTTTGAGAACGAGTGGATGCTCCACGCGTGGTGGACTGCGTGGCTAGATTTTGGCATTATTTCGGGACCATTTCAAGTATGATTATACAAGTGACATCAAACTTGTTTCCAGCTAGAATGGCGGAAATTCATGACTACAGAATAACATTATAAAACTATCTACCATAGTGGTGTTTTAAAATATCTTGTATAATATCATAGCGATTCTATACTTCTTCATGGTCACCACCGTTTACCATATCTTTAATATTTACATTTACATTTCTATTACGAATCAAAGCAAAATCAAGGACCTATATAAGGGAGGAGTCTGTCATTTGTAGTGATGCGCCGGCGAATGGAGGATGTCATGACTCTTGAACTCTGGGGAATAGACACATGGTAGCTCAGCTTTTTTGTTTGGTGGAAAGCAGGGAATATTTCTGTGACTGCCACAATGATCTTCGATTTAAATATGCATTACATATATGAAATATTTCATGTCATATTGATACAATCCTCTGTGGAGTGAATAAAAATTGGCACCAGTGAAGGTACTCGTGGTATCTTCCCCAATCTGCATCTTGGTTTTCCTGCCAACGTTTTGAGCCCGGTCTGATTCTATTTCATATTGTTCATTGTTAGAATCACTTTTCATATAAATGTTTACCTACATAAACCGGTGAAAAATGAATAAGAGGACGACCACAATGATGCCCATAGAACCTGATATAATCTGTGAAACAGTGATGGCCAAAGCGGAACCCCTTAAATGCGCTGACATACCGAAGTCGCTGGTAGCACTAAGCAGGTGATACTAATTAGTGCGGTGAATCATGTTAACCTGAAATAGGAAGTCTTGAGCCAACCATGAATCCTTATTTATTCACTATCGGGTCTTGTGGACTTATTACAAATTCTCATCATGTTTCATGTAACTGTTTTTATTTAGGTCTTAATAACAATTCAATGATTGTGTGGGCTTAGTGCAAAAAATTCACACCTAATTCTAACACAATTACATTCAATTTAATAATTAACTTATTAATATTTACCATAATAACATACCAAAAAACTTATCACCATGTTTTTTGGGTTCTTAAATTGTCCGATTTAACAATTTACCCTCTTCTACCTTGATTATTGAACAAAATATGAATTGAGCTGATCTCATCTAGCTGTGTCGTAGGTACTGGATATGTTTTGAGATTATTTATGAGCAGTCTCGGGAGATTCTGGAGCCCGATCAAGATTCCGGACTGAGCATCTCATTTTCTATCAGCCCAGAGTACTTGGGATCTTGGAAGCTTGAGCGAATCAGTGTGGGTTAGTTCAGTTGGAGTCTGATGAGTGAAACCTCTCTTAAGGATTGGTTTGAGATAAATTGCAGTAGTTTGCATGGCGGATGATGATTTCTAGTGAGGAGAGGGAGGCCAGGTAAAGAATTAAGGAAGAAAGATGGTGGGGAGAGTGTGAGGACTTTATGAGCCCATGAGAGAGATCTCTCAGCTGGAGATAGTGTGTTAAGTTTTAAGCTAAATGTTTCAAATCCCCATGGTTTTGTGAGTAATTTGTCTGCACTTTATCAAGCATGGAGGCCTTACCTACTTATTGATGGTAGGCCTAGTGATGGTGGGTCTCTTCTCCATAAAAGCTCCTTGGTGGGCATAAATATATATAACTATAAACTTATATTAATAAATCAAAGCAGACATAGACCTTAGGCTTTGAAATAATAAATACGCAAATATATTATATTTTTTGGACGGTTTATTAGTTTTTTAGAAAAGTGCATCCTTTGAAGGTTGCAAACTTTGGAAGCGATTACCTATAATATAAATATTCATTTAAGAATCTTTTAACTAATAGTTTCTTTTCCCAGGAATTAAACAAAACAATAAAGCGGGTAAAGTTCACTTACGGAGAGAAGAAATGAAAGGACTAACTTGAGTTAGTTTAATGCAGCACTTCAACATTCGAATCAGTTTCATCTGGAAACGAAATGCCTTAAGTCTTCTTGCACGAGAAGTGGTACAATCATTATCTTCAGGACATTGCGCATTGAACTCATCTATCAGAATCAAAATATAAATCCTCTGTCTGGGATTACGCAACTTTTTGAAATTACTGTTGTTACGGTGTATTATATTCTTCCTACATTGTTAGCATAATTCACGTAACATGGTGTGGCAGGTGAGATGGTTGTCAGGTCGAGGGGAGGGCAGGGTGGGGGTGATAAGGAAGAGCTTGTGTGAGTTAGGATAAGATTGCGGCCTTCGTTGGTGAGAATCGAAACTCGCGTGGGGAGGAATGGCGGATTGGGGTGATGCGAATGGTCGATGTGGATGGTCGGGGTGGCAGGCATGGTGAGTGAGAGTCTGGCTCGAGAGGCGGTGGTAGTGAGGAGGATGATCTGGCGATTCAGGTGAAAGTGGGTGACATGGAACAGAGTGAATCTGGGGTTCAGGCGGGGAGGAATGTGGTGGAGGATGGAGATATGAAAGATCGGCGATGTCAGGATGATTGCAGAAGATGACAGATGACAGGAGGCAGAGCCATGTTTATTGGGGCCAGGGTGGGAGGTGGGTGGAGGCAGGCAGGAAGAAACTGTTTTCACAGCCAGCAGTGGCTGAACACAAAGATTTTTAGGGGATAGAGTCAAAATGAAGAAAGTGCGTGGTGAGAGGAAATGTCGAGAAAGAACTGAAATTTGGATTGGGATAGGTTTGTGGGAAGAAGAATGGGACGTAACCAAATGTGAAATATGGAGTTTGGATGGTGTGAAGCTCTAATGACCAAACTTTTTCAAAAGAACTTCAGGAAATACCGACACTTTTAGGTATTCTATTTATCGACCAGTCAATCGTAACAAGTATGCGACCAAAGGTGAGGGTCAAAACTGATGCAGAGGGAGAGTGAGACACGTTTAAACAGGTATGTGAATACGCAGTCTTCAGAAATACCCCGTATATTGAAATTGTGAGAGTGTAATCAGAATCTGATTATACCGCTGGGTTGCGAAAGAATGAAATAGTAAAATCACCCATTATCTAATTTTTAAATGTTTTACAATGGTGGGAGGTAAATAATTTCAACAGTTGTTTGGCGAAACTAGAAGTTAAATGAACATTGATTGCTGACAAGCGGATAAAACCGGATATACTTTGTGTAATGATCAACAAAAGTAACATAGTAGTTAAACCATGAAGTGAAACAAGTGAGATCCGAAACATCAGGCTGGGTCTTGAGCGGAAGATATGGTCACCGGATTAAAGGAGGGGATCGGCGACCGGGCGGGAGTGCAATTGTGGGGACTGACTTTGGCGCGTGGCGGCCAGAGTAAATCCTTTTCGAGATAGGGAAAGACATGGATGATGGCGGCGAACATGGTTAGCTATGAGTTTAGTGATGCATGGCGGCATGGACATTGAAATAATTGCTTATAAAAGCGGATGAGTCTAATTAAGAACTATTGGGAGCAGCCACGGAAGACATAGCAACGTTGTTGGAAGGTCGTAAACCGTTGTTGAGCTTAAAACTTGAATCGTGAACATGATGGCAAAACATTAATGATAAACTAAGATTAAAATTTTTTATATTAAGCTTGGCGCTCATACCATGACCTTAAATAAGTTACATATTATTGAGAGCATTGAGGTATATATATATATATATATATATACTCCATATATCTTTCTATATATATCTTGCCTCCTCCTCCCTCTACATATATATATGCTAAATAAGGACAAAGTAGAAAAACATAAATCAATAAAAGAAACCCTAAAATACTTTAATAATGGATTATACTCCATTCTCAAACTATAATTCAACCAGTTCAAATGACATCTTGTTACCAAAATCAATCATATATATGCCAAAAATACGTTTCAGCATATATCAAATATATGTTTAAATATACAGCGAACTATATGTATAAAAAAACATAAACAGACAAAATTCAAAATAATTCGTTCACCCCAAACATTAGAGCTCCCATACCATATTTTGTGTGAATAATTAAATTTTCACTCATAAATATTTTTAGTTTTCTTCAATGTTTTCAAGGGTTAATACCTAATTCTACATCTTTCACACATAATTTGGTAAATATATATTATTTTATAATTCAGAATGCACATTCAAATATTATGTGAATCAAAGAAAAAAAAATGATCGAACAAAGCATTTGATGAAATTTCAAACTTATAAGAAATGAATTACATTCAAACGGATATTCATGTGGTGGGATTGCTCACGATTACAAAATAATTGTTAGAATTACAAATTTAAAATTAAAGTATTGAATAATGATTCAAAATACAAGTCGTTGGAAGTTTCTGATGCGTTAAAGCATAAAATGCAAATCAAGTGTCGAGATATATATAAACTAGCACAAAAAAAACCGCGTTGGCCATTTAAACAAGGTGGAACGACACGAAGAACAAACCAGCCCTTTTTACTAAGGGAACAACTTTTTTTGAACAACACAACAACATTTGTTTAGGAAATTGAGTTTTAATGACGATGATTTGGAGAATCGATCGCCAGTTCTGAACAACAGCTTAAAATTGGTGGGGTTGGTGGAAGGAGGTGCCATAGAACCTGAACAAGGAAGGCATTCAAATAGGAGGGATAAGTCTCTAAACGTTGTCGTTCGGCACGAAGAGCCACCATTCAGCTGTTGCATCTGCGCTTTTCTGCAAATGGAGCTACAATGGAGGAGGTCAGTTCAGAATCTGTGTTGGAAAATGAGCTTCATCAACGTATGTCGAAATCTACCTTTCATAGACGCATGGGAGACGTTTTTCAAATATAATATTTTTAATAAATATCTATTAAAAATAATATATGTTTAAAAATTTATTGGTGAAACATCTGGCTCATGATGCATGCTGATAAAAAAATTATTTCATTACATTTTAATTTTATCTATTCCATATTTGTTCAACTCGTTTTTTAAAGCAATAAAGAAGATAAATTTGTGATGAACTATGTGGTTTAGATAAACAAATTTATAGATACATATTAAACTGTTTTTTAGCAGGCGATTATATATTTTACAACGAACATCTTCGACAACGAATTAACAATTTATATTAGAACAGTTTTTAATAATGATTTCACCATTTACCAGAGCATTAACCAGCATGCCGAAACATATTTACCAAGCGAGTAATACCAATTGTATTGAATGTTTTAAATAGCGCGAAGTTACATAATTATCGCAGAACACAATCTTTTTGATAAAGCGAGTTAAATTTACGATGGCTTCTTTTGAGCAGTTAAATACCACTAAAGTGTGTTTATCGCGGCAGTTTATGGATTATATCGACACCGACTATGTTGTTCAATAAAGAATTCAAAGTCATACTTTTAAATCAAATATTTTAAATTCACCGCTGCTGACCATAGGGGCGGGCATATTGTGGATAAATGGTGCGAGGAATGGAAAGGTGGCAACTTACCCCCATTAATGAATTTGGCCAGTGTTTTCATACACAGTGACATCAGTAGATGCCATTTTGAATAATTCCATGTAGTGAGGGCTCCAATTGGACTTCAGGATTTATGCCTGGGGGATGTCTAAACCTTTGCGAGGGTAGAACAATATTGTCATTTTTATTAAATAAAAAAATAATTTTATTGATTCTATATATGTCTATCTAAAATATAAAAATACTAATATAAAATATGAAGATAATATTCATGTCAACCAATATAATATTAGTCATATAAAAACATATATATTTTGATAATATAATGACTAGAATATCTAAACGAATTATTTGAATTTCTTGACGATCATAATTTAAAATCATATTTTGTTCAAATCAAATCAGTTTTGTAATTGAGATATAAATGTACCATAAATAGCTCTATAATGAGAAAGATAAAAATGCACGTGTGAAGATTGGCGACAATAATATCGTGTGGGTAATGATAAAGCGTCTGTAAATAAATGGGCGATAATGTGAAAAAATGAAGTCACACAATGTTTTGTGGAGGATAATAGTTAAATTCAGAACAATAGAATGAAAAATCAGAAGAAGTGGAATTGGGTAATGATGACCAGTCTCATGAGAAAAAATCTTGTCATTGGATTTGGATTAATGGGAGACATGTGTTTTATTCAATGCTATTGATAACAAATTATAATTGGAAGACTTCCAACAAATAGATTTTCAACTTTGTTTTAAATGAAAATTATTTCAACATTAGTATAATTTTTTTTATAATTTTCCCATTAATAATTATCATATATTAGGAGAAAAGCTTATGAAGTATAAAAGTGTAGTTCTTTTGAGAACCGGACCAAATGTACTAATGATTGGTGGGATAGTTTATGCCACGTATCTATGTACCGATTATTCGAGCTGAAGCGGAGGATTCATCGGGTAGATGACACAGTGAGATTGACAATACTACCATTCAAATCATTTTCTGAGCAATGAAACACAGATGGGCGTTGGGCGATTGTTTCATTAAGTGTGAATGCAGAAGGCAACAAATGGGACACTAAATTATTCTGCGAACATTGTTATGTGCAGTAAATATGCAACATAAGAAAGATACATAAACAATTATGGACCATATAACTATCCACCTCACCAACAGATACCATCACACATCTTAACTATTATATAACATGTATGACTTATATAACAAATATAGGTTCATTTTTTGGCAGGCATTATTATAAAAATAATCTGATGTATTTAGAAAAAGAACTGGAGTCACTTTCAGTGTTAAGCTCATATAAACCTTTAAATAAGTAGATGCATTTTAAAACTATAATCAAGTACGTGTTTAAAATTCAAACTTCAACATGAGCATAGTTTTAATCAACATATGCGTTTGCGTAAACTAAAATTCTATGTTTCAAAGTTATGAAGGCGATCTTTGATATTATCTGATAATTATATGATTTATGAACCAGTTAATTTGAGAATTATTATAATATTATAATTTAAAAGCCGTTTAATAACGTTCTAAAAAATGATTAAATAATAATATTTGTTGGCTTTTAAATTTACTTTACAAGCCAATCATGTGAAAAGATTGACAACAAATTGAGGATAAAGGATTTTATAAACCAGTCTTGTGCCAGAGACGCGATGATGGATGAACGACTACATGTACTACTTTGATTTTCCTAAGGAAACAAAGAAATGTACTACCTCAACACTGTTATTCTGTTTTTAATAAAAATATACCATTTATTTTCTTGGTTTTGGCGAAATCTGGTGTTTGACAAGTGAAATAGTCTTACGCTCAGAAGAAATGTTTTAAACTAAAATCACCATGCGGCGTTCCGGAAAGCGTGTTTTAATCACGAAGGCAAGGCGCTAACGACGGCGTTGAAGTGCGGTGGTGCGAATGGGTTGAGACGGCGGCTTTTGGATTAACTAAATTGCCGTCGTTGGCGATGCGGCAATTTTCAAATTCCTGGCGGGGCGTTCGACGGCGGCTGGTAACCGCCTCAAAGTGATCGGACTTAGGGCTTTCTCGCATTCTCCGCCATACGATCTTCTCGATCTACATGTGGTCTGGCGTGATCTGCTGTTTGATGAAGGTGATGATAAGGTTCACTTTTGGAAGGTGCGCAATGACGACGAATAAACTGAATCTCTAGTCTGGTTGTATAAAAGCCGCATGGGCGAAGCTGAATCTATCGCTGACTAGTCTAGTGAGAACGAAATACTATATTGACTTCCCATTTGTTTTCTTTGCTTCTACACTATAATTTCTTGCGAGTTTATTTACAACAGATGTGAGATGATTAAATATTTAGAATGCAAGCGAGTTTGTTAAGCGTTTTCCTTTTTATCAAAACTAATCCACGGGTTTGGGTGCACATTTATGGTTCAGTCAGTAGTGAAGTCTTGTAAGATTCTTGTTTTTGGCAAGATTCTAGAAATTAATCATTTTAATGCCAGCGCCCCATTATGAATTAGTGTTTTTGTGTTTTCAAAATGAATAAAAGCGATGTTTTCTTTGTTTTTAAAGCAATCGATGTTGAACAGTTGAGACAAGCGGCGACATTTCAAAAATGGATAAAACGACCGAACATTAATTAGGGTGGAGTTGCATGATTGGAGATGAGGAAGCGCGTGAGAGGGTATAAGCACCCCTCACGAAGTCGTGCGGAGGGACATGGAAGAAAGCGCGCGGGAGGAACGTGTTTGTGGCCCAGAAGAAGAGCCTGGCAGCAGGTATAACGAATAACGATCCATATTGGCTTTATCAACCTCAATGCCTATGACCGCATACCGCGACTCGAAGCGCCGCTTGCGTGAAATGCCCGGGTAAGCGATATATATTGAGGAGGGAGTGATGATCAACGTGATCTCACGGATTCGTTTTTAACCAAAATACAAATCAGTTTTTAATGGAAGGAATGGTGAGGCGTGTTCTCAGGTATTCAATTAAAGCTTGATCCTCAGCAGATCCAGGCTTCGAGGAGTAAGCTTTGTCTCCACTTTGCAGTTCAGCGCCTGTGAGATAATTGTGGTTTCATAGTGAACAAAATTTGTGCATGTGGTCGGGCGTGGACATGGCGGTTGAAGCGTAAACGAAGACTCATCGATGATTTCATTAGTTCTGTTATAATCTGCTTTCGCTGCCAGAAAGTAAAAATGAAACGGCAACTAACTCAAAAAAAAGTGAAAAATAATGAGACCAGAGAACCACATGAGCTTTGCGGTAAATGATTTTCTTCTATAATGTCAAACCACCTGTCTTAGAGTGAAGATTCATTTTCTCGTTTTTCTTTATCCAGTCAAATGATGAATTCATTGAGTTAACTTACGAGAGATTGGGAATGGTGGTACCACTTGATTAAATAAGATATGACAACGGGGAAAAGATTAGATAACATGAATGGAATCTCTGTAATATAAAATACAGTCTTTGGTAGGATAATGGCGACACTAACTTTACAATTGATGGTGGCGGGAGCATAGAATTGCTGTTTCCTATCAAATGACATAACCAGTTCCTAATTGAGGGATATTACAGGAAATCTGTTAACTCAGCAATTGATATTTTGCAACTTATAAGTCACCACAGTTAGGCTGCGAGCCTCTAATCCACTCTCAAAATATCATGTAACCCAGATCTTCGATTACCTTTTCACTCTCTTCAAAGATTAACCCCTCTAACAGTTACTCGATCCCATAAGATTATGTTTGTTATTTACGCCTTTGTCTTACATTATCTTTTACCGTAAAATATAATCTCTATATTGGATTTTATTTTGATGATAATGGATCTAGGTGTGGATTATATGTGTTTACACCGGGTTTGGACTTCGTGCTGACCTTGAGTATTGAGCATTCAATTAGAGTAGGTTCTATCGGGACTTAAATAATTAAGTTTTAGTTGATAAATTTGTTATTGGTTTTATTTACCTTGCGAAATATGAACTTGGATAGGTCTCTTTCTATTGTTGACCTTGAATGGTGTTTTGATCATAAGCAGAGGAATATGCATGCAAAACCAGCAGCGGAAGGAAAGCAAAAACGAATGGCGCATTGAAATCATAAAATTGCTTTAAATTCAGTGATCTGGAATTGAGGCCTCAGGAAGTTTGAAGGAACAGGAAGATAAGTTCAAAGATGATTCTGTGAGATAATTATTTTGAATTCATTACAGCACCTCAAAACTCCGCATACACATATATTAAGCAAGAGAAGAATCGAAGAAGACCATGATTTAGTAAATTTATGCGACCCTTGACAATTGTCAAATCAGACCTAATTACAAATATATCAAAGTGTTTGCTTGTGAAGTTACCACCTCTACAAAATGGGAAGAAAGAAAGAAAAGCAGATAAAAATTGGTGTTTAATGTATTAATTATAGATTAAGTGTTAAGGAAAACCATATTCCGGAAAAATATTCGGCCGGAGTTCAAACTCATGATTTTCTTGTCTTTACTCTTTCTTCCTTTAACCATTTGAAATTTGATTTCATTTGTGTATGCGGATATTGAGCATTGAGTTGCTTTTCATTGTATTTATTTTGCTTTGCACTACAGTTATAAACATGAACTTGAACATGAACTTGCTTGCTTTTAAGCTAAGTTATATAAATAAACATTTTTCGGGGGTGGCATATGCTTTGAAATATCAAAAAGGTGTTCAATGGAATATTTGGTGTTTAGATCCAATTTTGGTGTGGCGTATGAAATTAATATTACTAATTCTGGCCGGAGTTTGTTATGTCTTAGATAAAATTTAGATGTGCTTGTTGGTGGTGGTGCTTTTACCTGTTTTTAGAATAGACATCAGGAAAGATGCTGTGCCTTTGGGTATCTCTACTCTTTCAAGTGTTTTATCTAACATAGTGCGTATCTTTAACTTGTGAGACTTGAAATGCTCTATTTCAATAATGTATGCATTAAACTTGAATGATAGTTTGCTCAGCCAGTGTGATCTCATGGCTTCTCATTAGCTATATTTTCTGCTCCATATGGGTGAGCTACCGGCATTAGATGGCTTCAAAATTAATAGGCTGGAATTCAGAACTTTCTAGTTATGAATAAGATCAAACACTATATTAAATTATGAAACATTGTAAATAAGTGTTATAAATGAGAGTGAAATGGAAGAGTACTACGATTTGATATAACGCTAAAAGCCTGCGATATTATTTAATTCATGTGACACCATTATGTACAGGGTGAATATATGCCACGTTCAACGATTTGCGTGATATGTTACTATGTGGTTAAATAGTAGGAACTAAAACAAATGCTTCGAATATGAGGAAGCCGAAGAAACTTGTATTGCGCGCAGAAGATACCGATTGAATGCGTTCGAAAATTGATTGATATGAGTATATACTTTCGAACAAGATTGACAAACGAAGGGTTCGAAATTGAAGTACTCATTTGTAAGTATCCTCTTAGAAGCGGAAGCCAGGGTTCCAACCTTTTCGGTGCGGGAT
The DNA here is from genome assembly GCA_016808115.1 of Tetrastigma voinierianum. Classification (NCBI taxonomy): domain Eukaryota; kingdom Viridiplantae; phylum Streptophyta; class Magnoliopsida; order Vitales; family Vitaceae; genus Tetrastigma; species Tetrastigma voinierianum. Next base: position 484,420 of record JAEQBH010001710.1, read on the forward strand.
GATGATAGTAGTGTGCGCCGAAATGTTGCGGATCTAGTAAACCTGACAATATTGAAGTGACGACTGTTAAAGTTGTGAGTGTCGGGCGCATTAAAAACGATACGTGGGTGGGCATGAAGATTTATTTGTTGGCGACCATTACAAGCGTTGCTGCAGTTTGACTAGGTTGTGGGCTAGTAGTGATCCCGATGCCGAATCTGCCCGGGCTCGATGTAGATGATGAAGGCGATCGGTGAAGGCGTCGATGGTGTTCGATCGTGATCCGATGGAAGCGCGATGCGGATGTTGAAGTTGATCGACGCCATCGTGCTTTCGAAGCTTTCAACCAAGCTTTGGAGAATGAACAAGGGAATATATCATCTCCGCCTGGCTTTCCATCTTGTGATGTATCGAATCACCCGGATGATGAGACATGGATAGGCGTCCACCTGCCTCGCACCATAACGACACTCGATTTGAACATGTTGAAAACACAGATCATGGCTGCGTGACAGGATTGTTTGGACTCCATGGGTCACGACCTACTACACAGTAATTCGAGTGGAGGGAGTCGTAATTGGGCAAGTTTTAATTCGAAATCTGATTTGCGGCGACCAGTTTCGCTCCATTAAAAGCATGAGAATGCTTATCGTTGTTAACGTCTCGAAAAATTGCTGGATTTTAAGATGTAAAAGCGAAGAATGCTCAGGAAACATGCATGGAAGCTTAGATTGCAATGGTCATCGGGCTGCCACCTACTGGCTGTTATCGGCTCCAAATATCTTTGTTGCATCGCCCGTAATGATCGCCCCAGCGACGGGACATCGTGGTGGGCTTCCCGATTGGTTTGACTCATATAAAACGTTAATTCGAGCCTGATTCACATTGTCAGCTAACCTATTCATTGAGAGAGTGTGATGGAAAAATGGGGATGCTCAAATCATCATCTAAAGCGTTGGATAGGCGCCAAAGCAATTAGGCAGGTTATTTGGTGGCTCCTGCAAGGGTGTATACGAGTTCTTGTTTGTTGGCAGGCGTAAACGATTTAATAGTGTCTTAAAGGGCTGGCCTCTCTGATAACTGCATTCATGCAGATTTGGCCACACACAGTCTCAACGGTTACTTTGATACTGAGAAGAAAGAGAAGAGAAATGGAAGATCTTTAATAGATTGGCATCAACGGGAATTCACTGTCTTACGTTGATCGAAGATCCGGGTGTTGCCGTGTTGGCAGGGCGGTTCGATGAAGTATGCGCTTGCGGTCTGAGGGCTTATTCCATGTAAAGTCTAGAGAGGGGCGAACTCATCAGCGTGATCTGCTGAAAAAAAGCGTGCACGTAAAGACATTAACATATGGCTGTGCAGCCTGCTGTATATAAACATGCATGGGCATGGCCCCCGTGTTGATTCCGTTTGTTTGCAGCTACTACAACACGGTCGTACTACGACACGTGGGCACCCTGCATCAGTATTAATGAAGATGAGTGGCCTTTAACAATTAACCGCCACGTGATTATGCTTTTACAAGTGATACGGCGGCTCACGGAAGTGAGTCTTCAATGACCCCGAATGCATAATAAGTAGGATGTTAGGGAGGGAAAACACGATGGAATCTTTAGATTTGTACCAACTCGACGAATTGTATCAGCGATTCTGTAAATAAGTCAGAATCGTAATTGAATGTGTATGAATATGATCAGTACTTTCTACATTATTTATGGTGATATATTCATTTGTGTTCCTCACCGCGTGTTCAGTTCCCAACACCGCTTTCTTAATGCATGCTTTTATCATCATATGAATGTAGTTTTTAAATTTGAACTTATTTTTCAATTTCATATGTTGGGCTTTTTTAGTTGAGTTACTTTCCCAGTTGATGCGAGATGAATATCTTACATTATGTGGTTGTTGTCACGGACATAAGATGTAAATATTGCTAGCCCAAAGGTCCAGTGATGAGAATCGAAGGCTTGGGGATGACTAATTGGACTTCAGGTTCTGGAACCTGACACCGTGTTCATTCAGGTGCGGTGGTTGTGCGTATGGAGGTATTATATATGGTTTGTTTAGTAATACTTTCATTTGTGACAGTATGGCTTTGATTCAGTGAGCGCTGCCGTTCTTGTGGGGTGGGGGGTTGGGGCTCGAACCATTTTTTCTCATACGCTACTTTGCCGTCAGGGTTCTTCATTAGATTCATCTAATATTGGCATGAATGGTTTTCTCTTCATATGAAGGGAAAATTTTGTTTATTTTTATGTCCTTTGGAGTCGTTAAACATTTTTCATGTCTGGTACAACTGTGGAGATGTTATTGTTATTCTGGATTTTCGCATCCCTTCATGTAGCGAGCATGACAGTACCATTGATATACATGCAAAACTAAATAATTTGTGCATTATCGATCTCTTTATTTCAATTTTTTGTGTGTGGATTGTTTAGTTCATTTGAACTATGGAAATTTCTTTAGCGTTTACTTTCATGCACTTTTTGCTTGGTATCCATTTATATGTTTGAGAATGTCCCGACAAATGACAGCTCAATGGGGATGTTAAATTTTGGGAATGGGAATTGCAGGATGTGGGTGAGTCCAGTGTGAGCCACTGGTAGGTCGCCGGAGAGGCCGCACGCTATCACGGGGGTAAAAAAAGCGCATGAAGCCGTCAAATTTTGATGGGGCTGTAACTAATACGGCCTACGGGACTATGACATGGAACCGGTGCGGGTCTGTGTTTGGCACGAAAAATAATTAATTTCACATCCATAGGCTGCCAGCGCTGCAGCCGAACAAATTTGTACGAACAAAAAAGCCGAAATAGAGCGTTTGCCAATTTTTTCTACGTCGAACTTGCGGGCGTGCGGTGTGTACTCTCAATGAGGCCTAACGGGGAAAGCCTATCGAGGTTAAACAAAGTAAACAGCAGGCCCCTCGCAGGGAAGTGGTTTTGGGAATTTCACATTAAGTGATAGCTTCCACGGAGACCATATGAAACAATAGAAATATGGGGAGTTGGATGGTGGAGGTGTTGTACTATGTGGAGGTTGAGAAAATTCATATTATGAGTCTTTCTGAGACCTCTTTTATATTGATTGGGTTTTGATAAAAAGTTTACCATTTAATGACGATTTTACGACATATCATGAATCTTTTGCTATTTTTAATATTTGGATTATTTTTATATGTTTCCTTCTCATATGGTGTTTCTTTCTTTTCCCGAGATAAGATGTAAGCAAGGGCTGAAATGTTGAAAATATTCAAAAATCACCTAGCAGGTATATTGAGGTGATGACTTTTCATATTATGAAAATCACAGAGGATCATACGGGAAGAGGAAATCCTTTGTAATCTGTTACTTTCCCCCTTTTAACACGCTTTACTATATAACTATATACGGGATATACAAATGATTTAAATCAACTTGTGACAATCGTTAACCAACAGCCGTAGATTATGTTTTCTATTAACGCAGCGTTTATGAAATTGGTGTTGTAATGCGCATTATAAACGATTTATGGTGACTTATTGGATTTTCTCCTCATTGAGATGGATTGATGCTGGCATGTGGTCTGCTGGTGTTATATTAGGCGAGAATCACGTGTTCTTCCAGGCAGTGCCTTCTGTTGCCAGTTAATGTTGTATTGTGTTACATACAATGGTTGAAGAAGTGACGGGGAGAAAGCAATTAGAAAGCTATGACGATTTTTTGAGCACCATGATAGGAAGCATAGATTTGCTCCGATGACGGTTTAAGTATTTCTTTTCCTCTTTCTCCTTTGTTTCTTGTTTTATGGATCTTCAGCGGTGAAATATGGAGAAAGAATAATATCTTCAATGGACATCCCTCGATCTGATATATGGGTGAAATTATATTAATTAATTCTTTTACTAATGACTTGTTTTGTTCATTGTGGGTAATTAATATTAACTATATTGACATCAAATGAAGATGCGGGCTTTTGACGGGATCTCACCAGCCATTTGGTTTTCCACACTATATTATGTAGTTTGATTAAATCAGATATTTAAAAATCTCATTTTAATTTTTGCCATGGATTTTCATAACCTAAGAAATAATCATTTACCACCAAACAAGTTTGAAGAAAACAGTTTAGGAGTTCACAAATCATGTTTTTAAATAGTAAATTTACATTTGATCCTTCCTCAGTACTAAATATATTGAGTGGAAAGAGATAGTTTCATTTAATATCTATGGTACTTGAATAAACCAATTTAATTATTTATTTAATAAATGTCTCTGTTTTAAGAATACTTGGGAATTTTCATGAAATCTTTGTCAGCATTACCCATTATGCTGATTCATGGATTGAAACACAGGCTATGTTTGCAAAGTATTTTTAACAGAAGATAATAATGAGTTTAGTAAATTTATATATAGGCTTATCAAGAAGTGATCTGATCTCGTCGTGAGCTTACGAAATGTTGGCCAGTAAACAGCCAAAGCAGGGCCAAATGTTTAGCATTAAATAATTTTGTCTATCTTTAACCTTATATCCACACTTTTTACTTAAGCCATACGTGAGAAAAGGTGATCAATGATGTATAATAAAGAGCATTGGGTTAAAAAAAATTTTCTAAAAATGCGATATAAATGTAAAAATAAATCTCAACTCAGTTTTCTTAAAACCCATGGCACATATCAAAAACCGCAAACCACAAAACTACGGATCTGAATTACGCGCGAAGCGTTGTCGATGACAGAAAGAATCACAGGGTACCGTTATAAATCGCGTCATATATCGCTGTAAAGATAATATCAGTGATTCTTTTGAAGGCGCGTGTCAGAAGTTCGCCGGGCGGCGCCCTATAATAGAAGCGTCAGAGGGCGGGTATCTGGGCGGTGTGATCGTGTGGGAGGCGATGGCGAGGATAGTGGTGCGGAGGAGGTAAGTGCGGATGCGATGGTGATGCACATTAGGTAAAGTGCTACGAGTCTGCCACGCTCAGGAAGTGATTTGCAATCACATCGATGTCAGTCAGTGTAGGGGGATGGATGAGGCTGAGCGATGTGTCGATGGAGGTGGAGTGGAAGGTGGCGGGTGCGAATCAGTGTGGATAAAAATCGTGTTTCGCCAGTGTGGCGGGTGATGACCGTGGATTCGAGGAATGTCGAGTGCGGAAGGTGACGGATGATGTCAGTAATGGATCATGACGATCACAGCTCTGGAGGTGGCGGGTAAATGTGTGGGGGAAGTGAATGTGGTGTGGGGTCGTGGCGCGTGATGTGATGAGGTCTGACTATGGGTGGTGTGGATGGTGAGTGATGTGAGAGTAACAAGTGAACTGCGCCGATGTTGTTACCGCATTTGTATCGCCGTGACTAACGCCGCTCTCACCGGCGCCTGATCCATTCCTGCCTCTCCTCGCTCTCTCTCCACTGTTGGTTTGCGCCGTGATAGATGAAGACTCTTGGAGGCTACTTCGAGGTGCATGTGGGTGTGGATGCCCTCTTTGTTGCCACGACTGATGTTCTCTCCGTCTGTAATCACCGAGCGGGGCGATCATGATATATCAATACTTTGTCGCGCCGGTGATGGCAAAACGAGACCGATCCGGCGATGTCAACCATGACGAATCTGGCGTGGTCGATAATATTATGTGATTAAATCCTCTGACCGGTTCCAGTCGAAGCGAAATGTTCGCGTCAAGTAGGTTAGACCACATAACGTTCGTATCGGTGTATTGTGACCTCCATCTATCTCTCACCTTCAAGTGGTTGTTGGAAAGCGCGGTCGCCAAACTCGGCGATCACCGGCGCAGCGCCATCGGATCTGAGTCCATCATGCCGCGAAGGGTGAATCGCCGACCCACCGCTGGTGTTCCCGTGGTGCTTCATATCTGCGGAGGCCAATTATGCGTAACCCGATCGTGTTGATATGTTGTGCGTGATGTATGGGTGCTGGTCGTGAGAACGTCGGGAGAACCTCCTCTTGTCACATTGGCCCCGACATAATAAGCTCGGATGATGCCATCAGCGGTATCTGGCTGCCGCTAGTCTGATGACATGGTGTTGCTACCTCTCTGTCATTCAAGCATATATGGGAGGCACGGTGAACTGCGATCTCAGACATCACGGACGCGCACCGAGACTTCCACGCATTATGCCGTTGGTATAAACCAATTGTGTCGCGTGAAATTATAGAATTCATCTGATATATCTTCATTATATATTACAACCATGTACTTTTACATATAACCTGTCAGATGTTTGTGTGCGCGTCCCCAGGCGATCGTGGTATCGTGGGACTGCCGGATGGAGTTCGCTTGGCAGTAAAGGGGTACTCTCACCCGACAGGAAGGCGCTCACGGCACCGCGCTGAGCCCTCAAACTCTGGCATTTGACATCAATGGGTGACCAATCATCAAATCGGAACCTCGACTCGAGCGCCATCATTCACTCGATCATCATGTAAAGGCATGTCTGAATGGTCAGTCTTCCGGATCGTATGATCTTGCCGGATCTCTCCCCAAAAGTGGTGAAGCCCCGTGACCTACCGAGAGACCATGGTGGTAGCGAATAAACATAAGAATTAATTGACCATTGCGCGAGTGGTTGCGAACTTGGTAACAGTCATCCCTGCCTGCAGATCGGTGTAATAACCAGCTATCTGTCATCAGCGAATCAGTGACATGCGATACCAGCTCTGATGTAATCTACGATCTTGCTACCAGCTAACAGTAGGAATCATCTGTCCAATCAGAATGGCGGAACTGAAGTGTTCATGGACCCACTACGTAGAAACGAAACGTGCATCGGCGCTACGCCAAAGAACCGTCTAAGAAAACCATCGAAGGCGACCGTCGACAATGGGGTCAAGAATTGTGATCTTCGGCTGACTGTCAACTCCACTGATGTGACGGAGATGGATCGTCTCCGTGGCATCGGCCGGTGGATCACTAAACAGCCTCGCGCTCGCGAAGTACCGTAGAGCGTATGGCCGATCGCGTCGATCGGTCGATACGGAGAGGCGGGATGATGCTGGCATCTTTGCGGCGTGAATGCGTCATCTCTCGAAGCGGGACGCCAGAATCGGCGGTGCCGGCGGAGCCTCCATCTCACGCAAAACGAGAACAGGTGACGTGATCGCGATGTGACCTAATGGTGCTCTCGGTGAGATCTGCTGTGCGAGATCACGACCTTTATGGGCGATCTGATGGATCATCTCATTGGTGACAGAGGAGCTTTCTCTCATCTGTTTGTGGCGAGGAGTGGATAACATCTGTAAGCTTCTATAGTGTGATAACAATGGCGCATAATTCCACTATGCCTATACAATATAATTAGAGGAAATAAAGCTGAGATATTCATTATTGAATAATAAAATACATACGATGGAGTCTCAACAGTGAGGACTGTCATGCCATCTTTGCCATTGTAAAGGCAGGATGGATCAATGGATCAAGCGTCATGCTGTATCTTGGACGCCATATATCATATACAAACACAGATGTATGAAATACGGTATACATAAACAGTAAAACATATTGTGGAAATAGCCAAGAGTAACAAAAAAATATGGAGACTCAGCCTGCAAAGCAGTTTCCCATTGCCCGACAAAGTGAACATTCTCTCTGTCATATTTTGCTCCATTGTGTTAGGATAAGAGGATGTGCAGAATTGTTTTACTAATTCTTTTAGTAACGCGGTTTTTCTCACTTCTTCGCGAACAACTTCTGAAGGGATGAGTGGGCATTGGTAAAGAAGAGGAAGGAGGGTGTGAAGGGTTGGACATACCATATGTCTTTGGACTATTGCATATATCATATATATCACCCAATTGACGTGGTTTGGTGGAGTCTTGAGCCCCAAGATGATGTAAAACCTACTAAAAGTGACAAAAAAAACTCTCTTGCTCCAAACTGTTGAAGATGAAGTGTTGTCAGTTAATGAAGAGTGCCATGCGAATGATTCTGATTAAAGTGGTTGCATAATAATGATCGCCTGTGCGCCGCGCGTTTATTCATTGGCTACGTTTATCTGGTGGTGTCTTTGTTCTCCGCGGGTTTTCTCTTAACTGATTGAGGTTGGGTGGTCAATATTTAGGACTTTTTCTTGACACCTAAACTTTGAAACATTGCCATAGTTTCATAAGAAGTAATCTTTTGTAGTTCTTTTAGTTTGTTGTGGATTTCTTTGTGAGATCTAGTCAGCATTCCTAAATTCAGTACCATACAAATCAAAATATCACACACTATATATCCATGTCTAGGAAACAACTTGGTTGAAAGAAAGCACCATAAGATGCTGTTTTATATTCACGATGAAGATAAAATTTAGAGAGTTTTATTGGAAGAACTAAGGTACATTATGATCATTAGAATCAAAGAAGTTAAGGTGTGAATCTACTACTAAGGTACTCTCAGAATCGAAAGTTAATTCATAATTCTGGATTGCATGCTGTTGATTGCTTTCCCCCAAATGCATTTTAATTCTTCCATAGGTGACTCCTTCCTATTCTATATACTTTTATATATATATATATATAACCCCTGCTCTTTCTCCTCTTATTTTGCCTTTTGAATAGTATATTGTTTGGCGTGCGATAAAGAAAACAAGCAACTTTTCACATATGACATTACACATTGAGGGGTTGGTTCTATAGGGCATAAAACGAGTAATGTATCTGGCTTTATATATAACAAACATTGATGAATTCCAGAGGTAGATGGAGACTTGAGCATGTTTGGTTCATGTTTTTAAATTGATGTTAAACGTGATTTTTGAAAACAGATCTTTGGGGGCCCTGTTGTTTACGGTTTTTAGCTTCTCTTTCTTGAGCTTAAGAATTTTAAGTTGTGGTGAAACTCCACATACAAACTTGGTTGTTCAAAATTAATCATGGAAGTTGAAAATATTTGTGGATATTATGTTAACTCTGTCACGTCCCAGTGTCTTATTGCTGAAACCATGAACACATGCTGCAGGGAAGAAACAGCGGAAGAAATCTCTTGGAAACCTTGGTAAGCCAATTCTTCCATGTATATGCTTGATCTAGTTAAGAATGCGGGCAAATCTTCTTTCTATATTTGGAGTTTGATGATCTGTGATTGAAGAAAAAGGCTAGCTAATCATTATTTTCTCTGAGATAAACATGTTTTCTTGTTTCTATTAGTTGTGGAGGTGAAAGGATCTGAGTGCCAATTGATGGTGGCATTCTTTACTAGTGAAGGAGGGATATTGACATAAAGGAGATGAACCTTATTAATTCTTCAATTTTGATATTAGGTAATCTTTTTCATTAATAGATGCGTAAATGTTCACTTGATATGTATCATTTTTGGAATTGAAACCTGGGGAAAGAATCGCTTCAATGCGGGTGTTCAAGTTTATCTATCTACAATTTGAATGCGTAGGATTGCTGATATGAAAAGCCCGATCCATCTTGGGATTATCGCGATTAATTCTCTTAGCATACGATTCCTGCCCCACCAGCCACCAATATATAGGGAGGGGAAAGATAAGAAGTATTTGTTCATATATGGCGGTTAGCGGCAGGAATCGTTCCAGGATCTTACCATGGTTCAGGATCTTACGTCTTCAGTTAACTTGAGTTATGAAGCATAACCAGTGAGAGAAGACTACAATATTAACATTTCATTTTTGGCATTGCATCTCATATAATGGGGGAGAGGTTCTTGCATGGCTCTCAGGCTATTTGATGCCAGCATTATGAATCATTAGTAACGGATTTGGGCGAAGGGCTTTCGTATTAAGAAGCATTCTCTAATTTGGGAAGAACCACCATCTTACATCTTCCAACTTTCTCCGATAGATGGATGTGATAACACCACTTATTAACTACCTACTTCTTTGTTATCTGATACAAGTAAAGCAAATGTTGCACCTGGATTTGGTAAGACTCATGATTCTCTTTGAACATGATTAGCATTTTGTGAATTGCCCGATAATTCAAGGCATGGTCGATACAATTGGGATGGGGCTTCTCATGTGGTGTGGTACAAGTCAGTTATTCAAAAAGAAAACTCTCAATATGATGTTGGCTAAGTGTTTATTCTCCGCCAGGGAGTGATGTTTCTTAATGGGTATAACCAACGAGACAAAAATTACGACTTCATTCAGCTGGAAAAACACTGTGTTTCTTATATACCAAGAAATGAATTGGTGAAATATACAATTTTAACTTCTAATATGGACTTCTCTCTGAAACGCTGGCGTTGTATCAGTTTGAATCCATTGAGGCGGTATTCGCCGTATTGATCGCTGTTTGATTCTGAATTCTCATCATTGCATGAAATAATTCTTCCTAAACCTCCATTATTACTAAGTTATGAACACTGGGCACGGGGATGAAAACCAGAGTTTGGTTAATTGCTTGTTTTACGCTAAAGCGAGTTCAGTGGATAATCTGTTAGTTTGGCTCAGCTTCACTGCAGTGTGAAACTCAGAACCAAGAGCTGGATTTCTGCTTCATGGCTTTTCAGGTTTCATATGCCAGCCATGTGCTTTAACGCGAATGAATGAAGAAGCTGCATCAGTCGAAAAAGATCAGGTGGTTGTATTCTTATGAACCCGTAAATTAACGAAAATAGTAAAAAGCATCAATATCTATGAGCCAGGACGATAGTGGTAAAGCATATACAACAGAAACCGTGGCCAGGAGCCAACATCATCAGTCAAAACCAGCCATGATAAACAAACCCCAGATCTAAAGACTGGAAACAACCTAAGCGACGGGGAACTTTATCAGTACTATCCAGCCTACGAAATTAACAGCCCTTCTAATACGCGGCCGAAACAACCAGTTCTGAGAAAACCAACGAGCGGGGAAGATCTTTACTGGTGGGAGATGAGAGGAGGACTTGATAAGTGAGATCGAACAATAGATGGACTGTGGCCGGAAGAACAGAGGAGAAGGAGAAGAGCAGAAGGAGAGGGAAGAAAGCCCACTATTATTGGTAGTGTGTGATTCGACGTGCGTTGATTAGTTGATTAAGTTGAAGGCAGCTGTTGTTGCAGTCAGTTAAATCGTAGGTTGCGTCGAACGATCGACGATTGATTAAAATCTTCGCGGTTGACGTGACGGTGTCTAGTGGTCTGGCCCGTTTGGTTGCGAAACCTTCGGTAAATTCGAAGCGGCGATTAAGGTATTAAAGGCAATGGTTCGTACCGGGGATTGTTTGCGGAACGAATCTTAATTTATTTTTGTTTTTAAATCGCGTATTCGGCACCAAAACTCTCTTTTCGCCCAGCGAAGTTGTAATAGTATCTTGTGAGAAAATGTGTTTCGTGAAGATCGTTCAAGCCAGGTTATTATACAATAAAACGTTGTTCCCATGATTAGTTCTGATGGTATTTGTGAGACTGAAATATGTTTCAAGAAATTTGCTTTTGCAAAATAACTCATATTTTAATCTTTTCATTATTAATATCGTTGGTCCCTGAATCCTGATAAGAACCAAAAACAGAGACGAAGGCGACGAGCTTTGTCGCTCATTTTTTGAAAAGCATACCCACCACCCCAATTACATCTCATTAATATATTTTATAATACTTTGTCGTCAAATAATGATTTATGATTTATCATTTATTTAGTACCAAAATATATATAAATCAATTGCATGTTGTTGGAAGAAATATTATTATATTTTACAATTATCTATATTGAACACTTATGTTTAATAATATTAAAAAATGTCTGGAAAATAAACAAAAACCATATTTTTCTAAAAATATTTTGTTTTCCTTTTGTTCCGTAATTGTTTAATTTTTAAATGCACTCATTATTTCCTTTATAATTCCTCTTCTTTTTGCAAATATTTATCGGACTTGATACATTTAAAAATAAGTAGCTCAAACTTATTTTCTATATTATCTTAAATATACATAGTTTTTAATTGTCATTTTATTTTTACAATTGTTCTCATGTTTATGTAACTAAGCTTAAATAATGATTAAATATATGTTTGCTTTTAAAATAAAAAAACTTCCTCTGAAACAGATATAATGAATGATCACATGTTTACAGGGAATCATATCAACAAATCTAAACAGATCAGAGAAAATAAAACTTATAATATCAGTAAAAATATTATTTCTATATATTTTTCTTTTATATGATTTTTAAACTCAAGAAAAACTAATTTTTTAAGTATTGACCAGGTAATTCAATTTTTATTTTCATGTGAAAAACCTAATTATTTTTCTAATTTTTAATCCAAACTTAACTCAACATTTGACAAGCTCTGCTTATACCAGGCAAGGCATTGGTTTGACTGGAAGTACCAGGCCTCAGGTGAGCCACTAATTTAAATACCTATTACACGAAAATAATGACATTTTGAAGTGGCTGAGATTGACAGAAGTTTGGTGTGAAACAACTCTGTCAAATAATACCAAATGGGACCATTAATGACCCACATTATGTCAAACAAAATCACTTTCAATGGTAACTCTCTAATAAATAACAACTTCCACCTGAACATAAAAGAATCATAATATATTCTTTTTCCACACCATACTCAAGATATTTTCAAACCCATTACAGTTACTTAATTGCATTATTGTTATTATTCCATTGTTAATTATGTGGAACATACTCAAGTTTGATCATCCTCAGGGGCATCATGAATGAAGCACCCTGTCATGGCTTGCAAAAATTGGATGCTTGGTCTAAATCACGTTGTGTTGCAGAGACTAGGTAGCGAAATATAAATTAAATTAAGTGTTCAGTTAAAGCAGTTAGGGCTGAAACAGTCACCACCAACAAACTTATCGATTAAAACCATGACAATATCTATGATTAAACCCATCTATAGTTTTTTAGCTAACTGATATCATTTTTGTATTGCACTTATGAATCAGTTTGGGGACATTATGAATCGGATGATAATGAGTCTCTACAAGCTCAGTTTTTTTGATGAATTGTTTGCCACTTGTCTTTTATTTTCCTTGGTTTGTCCTGAACGGCGAAAAATCCTCTTTATAGTTATCGTTTAAAAACCAAGAATAAGAAAAAATCTTAGCGGCTTTTCGAACGATTAATATCTGGAATAATCGATTCAAAATATGCATGATTCCAATTAATTAAGATGCTGTTTGTTCGACTCCATTCTCAACCACCTCATTTCCCGTTTTCCCATCTTTAGTTGCGCTATTTCTAAATGGTATTGTTGCATTTGTTTCTAATCGATGCGTTGGAAGGATTTTGTTTTGGGAAGTGAAGGTGGCGATGTGATATTTTAAATGTTTGAGTGTGAACTACAAGGATCACAATATTTTAGATGGTGCTATTCTGAAAATATTTTCTTGTGCCATGGAGTGAACATCAGAGGATTAGGTGCTGTGCATTGCGAAAAGTCTACAAGAGAAGAAGCGTAGCTGACATGGTTTTTCTTCCCGTATATTTTCTTGCGGGATGATATCAGACTAATCGGACGACTAGATTGCATGATGCCGTTGCTGCCAACACGCTTCTCGCATTCAAATTCCACCTCAATTTAATTTAACGTGCGCCTTAAGCTGAAGGGCTTCAGACATCTCAATCATCAATTTTTATAATTATGATAACTTCGCTTTTCGTATGTTTTTCCACCTCTTCTTGAAAATATTAGCTCTTGGAAATGTTTGGTTTTTTTGCATAACTAATCACACTTTATTCTAACATTGAAAGTGTTTTGAAAGCGTGATTCTGTAATATATCTTTGTGAGATGAGACAGCTTCGCGTTGACAGGATTAATTAAATTTGGTTTTACAGAAGGAGAAGGTTGAACCAGTTGAGCCCCAATCAAGAAGACGTTGGAGGAGATGTGTTGTGTTCAGTGGAGAGACGGGGACCGAGACTCTATGTTGACAGGTGCCAAAAAGTGAAGCACCAAGTAGTACAACTGGAGTTCATGGGATACGATCTTGCAAATAAACCACCACCACGCCCTCACCTCTTTTCTCTCTCTATCATTTATAATCTTGGAGAGAAAGATTGATAAAGTACGAAGATCTCCCGATGTCAGAACCGGACAGGAGGATTGCCGATCAGAGGGCTGTGCATCGACCATAGGCCGGGCCAGGCTACGCTCATGGACTTCTGATCTACCCGATCTCGACGCCCTGGTGCGGACGGATCTCTTCTTTCCAACCTCGCATTACGCTATCTTCTCCCAAATCCGACAGTGGCTATAACTCTCTCTCTGGGCCTTCTGAGACGATGCCGAGGACCGACCTTTCACCATAAGTAAGCTCAAGCGTCATGAGTGATTCTAAGTCTATAGGACCATTCTGGTTTCTCTGTATTAGTTTTTCAGTCCTTTCTTCTCATCAGTTCATTGTTTTGAATTGTCTCCATCTGTTGTAATTTTGGGATTTAGTTGTCTCTTGTTGTCATTGAAAGCCCTTTGGAGGATTTGCCAATAACAGTTGAGGATTCTTTGTATGATGGTCGTAATACATCGGGTGTGTGTTGGCTGATTGTATCTCCTATTATTCTTTGGTTCTTCCTTTTCGCTGAATTAACGGAAAGGTTTCAGATTACACTGTGTGTTGGGGGCTTTTACGGTTTCTTTGTTGGAAACTGGCGATTTCGACACTGTTCTGATTCGGTTTAATATTGCTGCTTTCACGCGTGTTAGGAAGTTGGAGGAGTGTTTCTCGCGGGACGCTTAACTGTAAGATTTATTTAGAACTTTACTCTGCAACTGCTGCTGAGCCTTGACCGAAAAGGAAGGAACTAAAGTACCGAATCTGATCAAGTATATCATGCGTTATTGAGTTCTGGGACAAACCAAACAACTCATTCAACCAGTCATAGATTAATTCAATAGAATAGTGACGTATAGGCTCAACTCAATTACAAATAAGTTCTAATGTTTTTCTAAATATTCATAAACATAAACACAAGGAGATGGTCATCTATAAAAGTTGTTTTCCCAGGTTCTAGTTTTGTATTCATAGTTTTATCATTGGTTCTTTTTCTTTAACTATTAGTTATGTGTTGAGTGAGTGTATATTGCTGATTGTTGAGGCATATTCATACTTATAGACTTAAAAATTTCACTGGATACTCAGACCCAAATCGGACTTGATACAGCTTAACAAATCAGTGAGAAAAAGAAGGCTACCTCCACTTGGGTTTTCATTGCCATAAATCAGTCTGAATGACTGTACTGATAAGGGAGGATGACCCCAGAGGCTCTATGACCTTCGAGAATCTCTTCAGACAACATTCTAGCTGGTTTGGACACCTGTGAAGTGGATCAGTGTATTATAACACTGTTGAGCGTACTTGTTTCATGGAAGTCCACATAGTAATGGCCTTCATCAGTGGATGTGATATCTCAGATATATGCGTTTTCTACAGTGGTGGAGTGATGGTGCGCCGGACTTCCACTCTCGTCGTTTTCGTTAAAAATTTGCGGAATTGGGCTAATGCACAGTATTCAACTCTGGCAGAGTATCTGAATAATCATGGCACCACATTGATATCAAAGAACAATTGACGCCGATGAATTTGAGCCCTTCCTCAGACCTTGATCTGTCTGTGAGTACTTGAGCTCATTATGACTGCAGAATGAAGCCACCCTGAGTTGTTAAGTCTCTGCAGCGCAGTTGCATCTTCCCACCCTATTGCCACGATTTATAGAATCTGAACCAACGGGATCGCTGTTTTTGTTGCGTAATGATTAATTTTAATTCTTTGGATTATGAATTGTTTCTCTATCATGTTTTTATAGTGATAAGTGCGGATCTCTTGTGCTGCTCATTAGCGTTGCAGGAGACAAGGGGCTACACCAGTTGTTTTACAGTGTATGATTAACGGAGATGAGTTCTCGTCAAGCCACTGACAAACAGTTACCAGCAAACTTACAATTTGATCTTATCTTGCCTTGAATAAACAGGTGAGGGACTTTCTTATATGTTTCATGGGACATTCAAAGAACATGACCAGTGAAGATTGCTGTGATAGGGAAGATGTCTTCGCCCGTGTTGAGTTTTGGGTGAAGGGTGCAGGAAATTGAAGGATTTTGTTTCCTTTTGTTTCAATCTTTATCTACAAATAAAGGATATATGTACACATAACTAAATCTCTTGGATGTCATTTCCGCCAAACTGGTAGCAAATTTTTCCGATGTTATCGCAACGCGCCAGTAGTTGAGAATTCGAGGTCAGGTTCCAAACAGTTATTGCGACTTCTTCACCATGGCGGCCAAACAAACGCTGGCCACGGTTATATTTCATTGCATGCTGCCAGAGGGTGAGGTCATCGGCTCTTTGAGTTCTGCGCATAGTTGCAACCGGAGTTCTTTGGGTTGTTCTGACAACCATTGCTGAGATGAGTCGGCCCGAGATCTGATGGTGCAGTGATCATGCTGGTTCTCAACCGGAAATCTGGTGGTGTGATGACTGGTGGTGCGCGCAATGATTTGAACGTGCGCCAATAAAATTGTGCTTGTGCCACGTGATGATCATATCAAATACATATGGAAAATTTGGTATGGTATGGATAGTAAAAATGTCAGTTTGGCTAATGTGAATCTTTATTGACCATATGTTGCGGTGGATGTCATCGCACTATCCTGCGCCGATGATGACTACATCTCATGCCCGGGTATGTTTTCACCTATTCATTTGGGGATATCTTTTTTCCTTTTCATGTTTCGCACTGCCTTCAGATCTTGCGTTCAATTTCTTTCCTGTGCTAATAAATGATTTTTGTGACGAGAAATTACTGGCTTATCGTTTGCCTTCCCGGATGTAACATACAGTGTTTTGCTCAGCTAAACACCACCTGCAGATTTTAAAGATGGCTGATCAGCCTTGAGGCTGTAGTCTCAGCCTCAAAGTGGTGAAACCCCAAGCTCACCTATGCGGGCTTACAGCCTTAGGGCTGGGGCTCTCAGTACTGGTGAGTCTTGACTCTGGCTCCTGGTTTTAATGGTCTGTGAGATCTTCCTGGGCTTTATCTATTTTGGAAGAAACTACGATCTTAATATTTTGTCAGTTTAGCAATTGGTGCTTTTCTAGGATTTGTGATTTAGTTTTATTTTGGAAGATTCAAAACTACAGAGCTAAAGTATAAATAGTGATAATTGAATAAACCTCTTGGATTGTTAGATTCTTGGCTCTATCATATGCCTTAACTCATACATCTTATACTTTCTTGAGTATTCCATTACTTTTACTCTCATCGTTGTATGATAAATGAAAAGGACTTAGATTCCGAGGTAAGGGACTAATCAACTACCTATTAATTCTTTTAATGAAAAGAAGAAAGAACTGAGAAGAACCAAGGGAGTTATTAACCCTCTATAATGAAGTTAGTGTTATATTGATTCCGCCTCATTAGTAAATAAAGAAACTCTCAGTTAATTCAATATGTTGATGACAAAAAAAAGACTGTGATAATTGTTGAATGAAGAAGAATGTGAATATTAGCTTACTAATATTGAACCTAATAAAACAATTGGATAAAATTTGATTCATATATTGATCTCATGGTTTCTAACAATGATGATACCAATATTATTGGCGAAACAATAGAGATGAAGATTAGTTTTAGAAAGAGAGAAGACGGATTCAATAATTTGATTGTTCAAATACTCATAAAGAAAAACATAGGTTTCCATATTCAAATTTTCATGAATTTTTATTAGTTTTATTTATTATTTTGAAACATTTTCCTTTTTCTTGTTTTCTTCCTTATACATTTAAGTTTCTTTGTTTTTACTAAAGGTTTTTGCATCAATATAATCTCAGTTGATCTAAATACCTAAAACTTTGCCTTCAACCATATAAAACAATTGGTGTCATGTGATTAATTGCCTCTCTTTTTAAGAAAATATTTTCAATTCTTACAGCCCACAAATACCTCAGTGATGATAATTCAGTTACCTGAGCGATAATCTCAAAGTTCTAAATAATGGATCATCAGAGACATGGAATGAAACTATGATACATTACCGCCCCCGATCTGGTTCCTCTTCCTTTTTACTTTCTCGGTTCAATGCACGTATGACCCTTGCTTTTAAAAATCGCAGACAAATTACACGTAGAAGTGCCGAGTACTGGCTGAAATATTGAGAATCAAACGTTGATATCTTGACTTTTCAATTACTACTGAAATCGGAACTCAGGTTCCGCGTACAAGATCTCGCGTTGTCTTAACTGATGTGATTGGGGCTGAAGAAACTGCTTTCAAACTTTGATGACCTGCCAGGCCAATCTGCGTATCTAACGGATGTAGCTTTCTATGTTGCTAAGTGTCACATGTAGGGTTTAGGGAAGACCTATTAACAGACATCCGCTAAGGCAGAGTTGCTGGGAGGGCCCCTGATTACCAGCTCTGCTTCCTGATAATATCCATCAAATTCGCAGGAAAATCAGAATATCCACCAATTTTCTTCCCATCTGGCGCCTCTATTTGGGTTGACTTGCGCTGTTTGCAATCTGCCTGCCGAAATATCACGATGACGTTACATTCTCTGAGTTTCTGCACTAAATAATCACAGACGATGGCCAGTAACTGGGCGTTGTTGGACTCTCAATGATACGACCAGGCTTCAGCCACTTTCAAGTCTTAGAAAGTTCTTCCAGAAGAAGAATTTGATGAGAAAATCTGTGAAATGATCTGAGTGCCTACTGGAATGAGACAGTTGTTCACAATCCACCTCACCATCTCCCACCGGGGCCTTCGATGCCTTGCCGACAGGGGAGACATACAGCGGCAGATATCGAAACATCAAATATCAGTGGACTTTGGTGCAAAGGATAGAGGAAGGAACGTTGTTGGTGCTTTATTCAGCCAAATGCAGTTTAACAGGAAACCAGAACTATTAAAACCGTCGAGCGTGGAAAAGCGAGAAATCAATTAGTTTTAAAGTTATAACAATATTTTTGAGTCACTTAAGATGCTTTGCAAAAAACGCAGTGGCATGTTTATACTTAAAAATAGTGTTAGCACATCTGATCTGTTCTCAAATACAATTATCATCTATAAGCAGGATCAGTATATGTAAGCCGCGAAGTGAAATGGTCAATCTCATCAGATTCTTGCTTTTACATTTGGTTGCCCTACTACAATGAAGTATCTGCGGCACAGCATGGATCTCCCGGTGGCCATCTCGTAAGATCAACAAGGTTAACCGTTCCCTCTCTAAGCTAAAGCGTGTAATTGAATCTGTCCAGGTTTCAGAAGGAGCATTTGGTCTAACTTCTCTCGCTTCAAGTCCACTTCCTGTTGCTGTTGGTTCCATTTCTTGGCCTCTCTTTGGTGGACCATTCCATCAACTCTGAGCTAAACCTTCACAGACTTCCGGGGCAGGAAGGTGGATCACCTTTGTAGGACACCAGGAAGTGATGGTTTGGCTGAAGGCTCACTGCAAATTTTCTAATTTCATGAAGATGGGAGATCAAGTCGCAACAAGGAACTTATTCACGAGCAAAGTGGCTTTCTGCCAAAGCTTGGGAAGGGAGCAACCAGGTCCAAAACAAAAAGTGGAGGATCGAGGGAAGAGAGTGCTGGCACTACTTTCCATGGTTCGGTACCAAGGCAGCCCATAAACGAAACAACATCTGCAAAAAATCACTCGAATTCTCCCATCTACGACCAATGTGAAAAGGCAGAGGGCGGGTTGGAAACGGCATTTCAGCCGGGGAGAACTTCAGATCATCATCAGCTGCAGTTCTCAATCCACAATGCCTGCAACGAGCCCTACAGTGTTTTGGGGAATGCTGATTGAGGATGCAAGGCTCAAGGCAATCGCGTGCTGCCTGGTGGCCGGATCTGCATGGTAGAGGAAGCGAGTCCCGGGTCCAGTTGGACAGAACCTCCCATATTCTGATGTTCCTCTCCAAGCACGCCATGAATGCCTTAACACCCCACATTTGCACATTTCACTGGGCCAGATGTGGGGACAATGACCATAAGGCCACCTACAAGGAAGACATAATCAGGTTCCGAATCCATCTGACCTCTGGTATCGTGGAGTTGAAGGAAGAAGTGGCCAAACGGCTCAAGTTAGAGGTTGGTACATTCGATATTAAGTATCTAGATGATGATCATGAGTGGGTATTAATCGCCTGCGATGCAGACTTGAAGTGCATGGAAATATCATCGCTGGACGTCAGAGCAACAACATAATCAGGTTACTGGTTTAGATGTAACCGACCAATCTGAGGCTCTGCGAAACACACAGAGGAGCTAAGGAGTATACCCTGTATATATACATATTTATGGTCAAGTTTGTGTAACTTCTTGTGGGTTAGGTTGCTGGAAGAGGAGTGAAACTGTAGATTTGGTTCCAAAAGCCTGCTCAGTCGGTAAGAAATTTTCCCTTTGGTGTAGAGAAATCCCACTAGTCTGTTGTTTTTCTTTCTTTTCTTTTCTTTTTGTGAAACATTTGTAACATATTCTTTTGAGGAATAAAACAAATTTTTGTCTGTTAGAAATGTTTGTAAGATATTAAGCTGTTGAATTCATTTTAAATGTTTTCGAACACAGCATCTCTTCTCAGCTCTAGGCTTCTATATTAGTTTTTTTTTTTGTCAAATTCAAAACTTATTAAGGAAGTAGAGCTTTGGTCATTAATATTGCAAGCAAAAATCTACTTTGGAAACAGGTGCCGGAAATATTGGGATCAAAATTAATTGCCTTTCAATGCTTCAATGGAACTATAGATTACTCTGATACCTCTAATATGTTAAGAAGAGGAGGATTCAACGTGCGGATATTCCTCTGTCAAAATTCATGATTCATCCATTGCTTGAAGAATAACTACAATTACATATAATGGTGTAGATTTTTCACCCAATATATGTCTTAAAAACATTTGGTTAAATAACCTTCAAATCAAGAATTTCACTTTGTTAACAATACCCATTCTCATGTTTTCCTTTAAAAAGCTTTTTTGGATAAAATATCTATTTAACCATATTATATGTCATATAAATCTACTATGATGAAGAATTATTTTGAGAACCTTGGCATCCAAGATCATTTTATCAATGATGTTAAAGGATATTAGAAGGATTGAATGCCCAATTTGGTTAAATATCTTTTGATAAATCACTTAAGATTAGTGTATTTGTTTTTTGCCACGTCTGAATATCGTAACTTTTTTTATCACCTTATATTCAAAATAAATATAATAAATTAAGTATTAAGTTGTTGAGTTTTCTAATATTTGATAATGATAAGGATAACAAATGAGGCCGAAATATTTGGATTTAAAGTGCTTTCTGGAAACACTTGCATGAGCGAGGTTTGAGTTCATTATGTCGAATTTTAAGCGGGTTTTGGTTTGACACCTTTGTCAAATGAGTCCCGCGTTCGGTACATTACATTATATTGCGCTCTACGATTATATTAAATATTTTTTAACTATTTTATTTTATCTTTGTTATCTGAAATAATAATAATAATAATTAGAATGTTTTTAATAAATAATTTATAAAAATTAATAATTTTTATTTTTATGAAAATATATTAATTTTTTAATATAATAAAACAAAAAAACAAATATAAAAATCAAATAAGAAATAAAATAAGTGATATAAGCAGAGACAATGTTTAGAAATTTTTACTAGTAAAGCCAGATCTGGTATATTTTATCTGTTGAAGGTGAAAAATAGCAGAATCAATTAGGATAATTGTGGAATTAAACATAAATTGTTATATCTTTGTCAATGATGTTTTATGTTTCATGTTATAAATAAACAAAGTTTTTAACATTTAATGAAAAATGGCTCACGAATTGAAAAATTAAATATTTTAATTTTTACATTAGCTTTCCGTTGTAACAGTAATCAAGGAATTTTAAAAAACAAACAGCAGTGAAAGAAACAAACAACTCTTAGTCAGCGTTTTTATCAAGATGACCATGCTCGTAATCCAACAAGTATAGGCTCGGGAATATTTGTTTTCTTCATCGATCCATAAAGTGCAGATTTAATATATATTATTGATGTATTTATTATCTTCGGTTTATGCTCTTGCGGCAGCCAATAAAAAAAGCTTAAATAATCAGAAGGAAAATATGAAAAGATTTTCACTAGTTTTATCACAATCAAAAAGTGAAGAATATGGATTTAAACGTTTCGTGGAAATTTATTGGAAGGATTAAGAATGTTGAGAAAACATCTTTTATTTTTAAAATATTTTCTCATTTTTTGATGAGACAGCTTTTCATTTGATCTAACGTTTCCTTATGTGGGATGCTGTTTGTCGTCTGATAACTCATGATTTCGATTAAACAAATATTCCGAATATGGGAAAAGAAAATTGGAAATCGATTACTTTTTTATTCAAATCTATCATGCCGACATACGTTGCTAAACCAGTTATTCAAGGGGCCTATTCCGGGAAGAAGAAGGAAATTAATAAACTGATATACGCTTTTATAAAGGGATCACCGACATCCGTGTTGCCAGCACCGCGTGACCAGTAATCATCATCAATGTCGCCAAACTTCAAAAAGAAAAAAGCGCCCTCTTAATAGCGGTCGTGACTTTTGCAACCGAATCTAAATCAGACGGGTGAACAGAAACCGAAACCATCATTGTTTACCATGTCTGATTTTATCACTGCGATGTTGGTCGCCTCTGAACAACTTTACTTGAGGTCAGTTCCGGAGAAGACCTCCTGTCTGAAGACCTCAATGCCCACCGTTATGGGCTTCTCAACGTGAAGGCTCATGGTGACCTGCCAGGCCAGGATCCATTCGCGAAACACACCAGCTCTTTGATCTGTGCTGTGTGATTTGTGCAGTGCGTATGGAGATCAGTTGACCTTCACGAAAAATTCTTCTTTAAGATAAGCCGAACTACCCCATAAAAACCCCCAAAGATTGCATAGCTAATTTACAGCTTTTCGTATAGTCAGCGGGGTAGTTTGAGGAATAAAACATTAAATCCATTAATTACTTAATATATAATCCGATTATTCTTCTTTGTGTCATACAGAAAATGATAAGTAAAGCTTTAAGAAGCATCTTTAACAAACAATTAAATTTCATCATTCTTTAACCCACTAAATTATCATTTTCTTAATGAAACAATTTTGTGTTTTTATTTTTCAAATCTTTTTTGATTTGGTTTGTAAATAATGATAAAATGTGAGTATTATCATCACAGAGCAGAATTGGGACAAAGAATCCCGAAAAAAAGTGCCATATATGGCAGAGAACAGTCAGGTTCCCTAATTAAGCCTAGCCAAATGTAGAAACTAGAAACTATCCTTTCCCCCCCCATCTCCTTTACTCCCTTACTTATATATTCTCAGTGCTTCAACTAACATGAGATTTACCTAACATGTTTTGACTTGAATCATGATTTATGATTTGATTAATGAAGAAGAAGTAGGTATTCAATTTAACAGGCTTACAGTTAGATTGCTGTGACGTCAACTTAAACTTTTAGATCAAAAGTTTGAATAGACCATTGAGGTTTTGGTTTTGTTGAAGGATCAAGCAGGATGAAGACATAGTGATGTTTGTACTTGTTTCAGAAAATGTGAGAGGAGGAAGAACAGGCACTCTCTCCACACTCCTTTGTTCTGTCTTAATTTATACATTATATCACCTTGATAATAGAAATGCGTACAATCTGTCATATCAGTAATCTGTGATGTAGTAAATGTGGATAGAGAGACAAATACACATGGGCGGAAGGTGGAAGCGTACATCCGCGTCAGTGAGCAGATCGAAGCCGGTTCGACGATCATTGACCGGCGGCCGGTGGTGTGGACCATGGTGAGGTGAGGGCGAGAAACAGCGGCGAAGATGATCTCGCGATCGCATCTGATTACCGAGCGCAACGCATTTACCTCCGTTGGAGAAAGCGATGTAGAGGATGGGGTGAACGAGCTCGACCGACGCGAAGCGGTGCGTTTATCGTCGCGACAGAGGTGCTGTGATTTACCATGGGCGATCCGTACCGGGACCGGGCATCGTCAATTCGCGAAGGGTTGCAAGGTAGGGGCGTCGTGACACTGCCACCGAACCGTTTCTTCATAAATGACGAAAGTCGGCACGAACAAACGGTTTCCATTAACTCATTATTATCCTCTGTCGCTGATTTTTATGATGAAAATTGCCGGTGAGCTCGCGGTGATAAGAAGCAGGAAGAATGGTGATCGTTTCGCGGAAGAAACGAGGAAAATAATGAAACTTCGAGGAATCGTTCCAGATGGTGAAGAAAGAAGAAAGAAAAATGGTGGTATAGGGATAATCAAATGATGGTTAAATCTTCAGGATGCACCAACTGCGGGTTCTGGCGATATCTGCAAAGAACTACCGTAGCTGAGAGCTGAAGGAAGAATGGAGAAGAGAACAGATTGTTGAGAGCTGGTTGGAAGAAGGAGAGAGGAGAGATTACTCATAGGGGAGTTTAGTGGATTGAGGAAGTAGTGATTCAGGTTTGAGTCTATCTCAACAGACACACTCTTCTCGCTCTGGATGTTTATATCATTAGTTGTGAAAGATTAATAACACATGGGAAGAGGTCAGACAGAGAAGAGAGGAGAGAGAATATGAAGTTATCATTCTTTTTTGCTTTGCGACCTGGGTCTAAAAACCAAAATCCCACCTTCACAGCCTCAGTGACACTGGATATTTTCAATGATCTATTCCGAAATAATAAATTAAGATATGAACGTCTCATAATTACATGTAGAAACTGTCATTCAGTGGTGTTGAGATTCATTGCCAGTGATAGGAACGTTATATGTTACCATCACCACTCTTTCGTCTTTATCGTTCTTCTAACTGCCCTCTATATAGTATATAAAACCCTATATTTTAGGACCAGCTGACATCTGGAAGCCTAATATATATGGTTTGTTGAGTAATAATGAGTTTTCATTCCTTCTCATCAAGTGCCACACAATTTGATCTCAAGCCTGGGGGTTTTTATATTCATTTTTGTTTAGTAGCTGGGAGAAAATATCCCAGGCATAACAGATGTGTGCTCAATATCTAAGCTGTTGGTATGCGTGAATCTTTCTGATTTATGCGGCTTTTATTGCCAACTGAAGTCTCTCACCAATGGCCAGGATCAGCGGCAGATATTCTAAATAAAATGATCGTGGTGAACCAGGGCGTATGGGACGTCTGGCCCCAGTGTGCCTTCATAAGTGCTAATATTTTAGTAATTATAATACATATTTGCTTTGGATCTTCTTTTTTAAAATAAATGCTGGTGGTAAAAAGAAATAATACAAACACCAATTCCTGTTTTGGAATTCTTGACCAAATAATCATTGATGGTTCTAAGTTCGATTCAAAGCCTAATGAATCGTTGTAGATGGCCTTCCAGAACCGCTCAGTGAGGTTTTAAAGCGGGTTTCCCAGTTGGTCATTCAACTGGATGTCCAGCTGTTTTTAGCAGGATCTGATCTATAACTCAGTGAAGAATCTGCGCAACTAAGAATATTCCATCG
The DNA here is from genome assembly GCA_016808115.1 of Tetrastigma voinierianum. Taxonomy (NCBI): domain Eukaryota; kingdom Viridiplantae; phylum Streptophyta; class Magnoliopsida; order Vitales; family Vitaceae; genus Tetrastigma; species Tetrastigma voinierianum. The sequence continues at coordinate 509,803 of JAEQBH010001710.1, forward strand.
CCGAACTCTTTTGTTTTTTATTGTTCTCGCCACACTGAAGGAAACCATGTGGATTTGTCTATCATTCAAACGCGGGAAGAATCGTGAATATTTGGGTTCCATTTTAAAATTATTTTATTCTTTCAAAATAAGAAAAATAAGGAAAAATAAAACAGAGTTTTAGTTTTTTTTTATTGGTAAAATCTGCTGATTGAGAATAAGCAGTTTTTAGAAGAGCATTTAATGGAAATTTTATGCTGAAAGCCCATTTGCAAGTAGATTTTTCAAAAATATAAAGATAAAACATGCCAAAAATAATTTTGTTTCTTATTATTTTGATTGAGAAAAAATCAGGTATAACATTGATTTATTTAATAATCAGTAAGATAAACCGTAAATCGAAATACTAAAACTATGGATAAAAATAATAGTTCTAGATTAATAAAATAATGAATAGGCTCAAGCTTCATGCGAACGGTATTCGACTCGTTTGATCATTAGTATTAAATTCTCATTGAGTCGTAACGTGATTCCCATCATCAATGATGATGGTTTATTTTGTTATTAATACCACGATTATCCATGGCATTTCAACACGTTGGATCATTAAGAAAACCGAATAAACGTTCACCGCTAATGTAGAAAAACGAAAAATAAAATCGCATTAGTGGGGGCGACCGTGACTATGCGCTCATCTTCGAGCCGATGAAACTATTCCGTCTGTGGAGCGATGTTAAATCGGAAAACCGATCAAAGCAAATCCAATATGAGGACATCGCTATTGAGAAAAAGATGAAAAGATGGTTTTGAAATTCAAAGGAATGAAAATCGCGTATTCATTCAAAACAAGGCCCATTAGAAAAGTTAAGAAGAAGAAAATAATCTGGTTTAAGACAGTGATAAAATAAAATTACACGTGTTTCCTTTTGAATTATAATTATATGTTGTATTTATCAGTGCAAATCAGAAAAGAACCAAACTTAAAATCATTCCTTATCATGATTTAAATGAGTAGTGTTAATTCATAATCATCAGTTTGTTATCTTTAAAATACCAGTGAGGTTCAGTTTAGAGGTTGACTTCATGTCAGAATCATTTTGTTTCTCAGAACTCTGTAATTTGTTTTCCATCGATTTTGATAACTATCTCATAGTGATTAAAGGTTGAACAAGATCGCAGAGAAAAGATCAGGTTTCGAGTTTTTATCAAGAACCAAGAAATGCAGTTGTATTCTTAAACCAGATAATAAAAAAAAAATGCCTGCATTATAATAACATGTATTAAATAATGGTATCATAATAATCTTTGCTGCATACAACAAATAAACAGAATTCCTGAATAATATGATTAAGAATAATTTAAGAGCCTTCCTGAACAACCATAGGTTCAGAAATGGTCATGTCAGGAGACACCAGCGACAAGAAGCATTACATCTTGGATATCTCAAACTACCACTCTCAAAATCTGTAAAAGGTTTATTTCAGGAAGAATCCTGCGTCGGATTCTTGAATTTTCCATGAGCTTTGATAAAACAAACAAATAGCCCAGAACACTGCCCCTTACCAGATTCGTCCTGCAATCGCAATTAAATCAATTTTGATTTCGTACGGACTTGCATACATCATTCCTAATCCATTCTGAATCATTTCGAAACCATAATCAGATTCAGATCAATTCAGGTTCTAAACACCATACTTTTTATTTAAATCTATTGATATATCATTGTAACCTCATTACACTTCTGAAGAATAATAAATCTTTTTTTTTCATCGTCTCTTATCGAATTTAGTAAAAAATATCATATAACAATATATAGTTATAATTCATGCCAACTTTAATGTTCAGGTATGAGCTATAACATCAGTTTTTACGATTCCATAATTCAATCATATTAAGTAGCCGGTTATAGTTGGGCCGGGATTGAGATCTTCAAAATCATGATACGCGTGTCCAGCCCAGGTCAAATTAGATTTTAATTTGTATTAATGAACATGAATGTTCGTCTCCCCATTATTAGTAAAAGTAAATAAAGTTAGTTGGTGCCCGTCTCGTGACAAATCGGCTTGCATATATATATATAATGTTTTAACAACATTAAATTGATCAGTGAAACTTATGATGAATATTTTTTACTTTTACTCAACATTGCATAAATGTATTTGTATTGTGTTTTACGAGGTGAATCGTGGTTTTCTGTATATATCCCTTATTTCTCATTTGAATCAAACATCAAAACGTTTTTTTTTTACTTTTAGATGTTTTTTTTTACTTCTATTCATTTTTGCTGCATATTACGTAGTAATGCATGTTTTCTGAGATTCGAAAATCGACCTGTTTTCTCATATGCCTCTTCCGCCACTTTTATATGGGCCCGAAACTATCAAGATATAACATTTTTCGCTTCCTCACTTTTATCCATATTCTCATTATGTCTTCATTTTATGATTCGATTATAGATTACTCATATGTGCGGCTCTCCTATTTCTTTCTTGCCGATAGCCAAAACGCGTCAAAAAGTTTTTGTTTACATATTATGTTCTAATATTCTATTTTTCTTAAGGATTCGATCTTTGATTTCTGTGTGCCACGTCCAGCCTTTGATATGACCAACATCTGGGGTGGCTTATGCGCAGTGACTTAGCTTATGTTGCTACTAATCCCAAGGGCGCAAATAAGATAAATGACTTTGCACACCATTTCTCTTCATAAATTGGCATTTTTAAGCTTCAAGCAAGCTCAAATAAAATAAAACAATTGGTAGAATCAATAAAATATTATAATTTTACGAAATCCAAGATCAAAACGAATAAATTATAATTTAATGCTTTAACATTCAAACCAGCACAGCAGACTCGTTTAAAAAGGCAAAACAGAAAAGTTACGTTTACTTATTCTGCATAATTCTGTTTTCAATAAAATAATAAAAGCAATAGTTGAAATGAAGTATCCATGATGAGTCTGTTTGCATGGAAGCTGAGATTTGATACCCAAGTTCATTACCTAATTCATTCAACTACAAAACAATAATTTTAAAAACATCTTTTTTGATTAGAAGATTTACTTAAATCCAAACATATAAATCAATCTCGCTGACAGCTCAATGACAGAACACCTTGAACCTACAACATTAAGGTTTCAGGGGACCTAATGAAGAATAAAAACCTCGAATTTGATGGATTTGGCTTGATGGCCAATTGGATCTGATAAGTCGTGTTATTGCCTGGTGCCGAAAACTTCAAGCGACGCCATTCTTTTCGTGACAACTGGGCCTGCAAGGGATAAACAAACTTTCCTGCCTTCCTTATAATTGAGTTAAGTTATCTCAGGAAGCCAATAACCTGAACTTGAATGGAATGATTTGTTTTATTATTGAAAGCTTACGAAACGAAATTCAGCGATGAAGAAGGGTTCTTTGGAATAAAATTGAATGATTATCTTTATATTACAACGAGAAGTTAAAAGGCGTGTTTTCTGTCAAAAACAATGCAAACAGTATTCATAGTATGACTAGCGCTGGTGACAATGACTTAATTGACTTTGCTTCTGTAAAGTGATAAGACAGATTAAGGCAGTGTTGAGCTACAAAGTAAGTGACAGACAGATTAAGACAGATCAACAAGAGGAGATGTTCAGCAAAAGATCTCGGGATTGGTCAATGCTCTAATACTGCCACTCAAGCAACGACTTTGTAGACCTAACGCCATACTATTAGGTAATATTTACGGTATTATATAAAAACTAAATATGGGACATTATGTAGTGGTGGAGGATTTAAGTCCTTGTCAGAAAACATAGAGGGTGTCGTCAAACCAGTTCTGTTACCACCTAAACCTATTGAATACCATTTATACATGATCACGCTCTCTGAACCCGGCATCACCGTATAAATATCTCTGTGGAAATGGGTTCTAGACAGTTTGTTTTAGCGAAGTGTGTGTTCTAGACTCATGAAGTACCGGGGTGTAAGAAGGTGAGTACCTGCTTTAAACACAGGAATGTCAATGCAAGAACTTAAAAGACGGATGACTTTTGCCAGGTGCATTCTCGTTTTCAGGTAACTGATCTAACCAAAAATTACTTGTTTGCAAATCATTAGACACAGAGTTACCGAGCTCTCCATTTGGACCTTTTACCCTTCTTCTTCATTACCACCTTTTTTCTTCTGATCTACTTAAATCAGGGGTTCTGTTTTTCATTAACTTAACTATTCATCAAAGGCTGTACTTTTCTTCTTTATTGTTATCTGTCGAAAACTTACCCACAGTAAATTCTCTGGAAACCACAGAAATTGTACAATGCATGTTTGCTTTCATTGTTCCTTATCATGTTTGATTGAGGAAGGTGTTGCATCTGAAGGTGATCAATTCAAAAAAAAAAAAAAATATCATTAGACATTTTTACCACCAAGCCGCCTTGCACGAAAGAGTCTGATACACTTTGCACTGGCGGAAAAATATTGTGAACTAAGCCATGAACCTTGGTGGTAATAATACAATGGGAGATGGGTGGTCTGAAATAAAACATGGACTGATGAGACAGGTTTAAGTCAAACATAGTTTCAAAGGATTTTTCTGAGGCTACAGTTTCAAAGCTACAGATACTTTGAACTGTGATAAACCACAGAGAAGATTAAACACCAGTCTGTTGAAAAGATAACATTTCTGGCACCTTTTTATTTCTCTGTCTATATTGATAAGCCGGGCATTATTCCCTCTTTTCCTTTTCCCTTTCCTATCTATCTAAGTAAAATAAAGCCTACCACAACGTTAGCATTCTGAATATGAATATGCACATTATAACTGTGTGACCATCAACCTACAGTGCCACCGCTGTTATGTATAAATGGCATCTTAATTGATCTCTGAAATGTAGAGTAAAGTTAGGTAACTGACAGCACCAGTGAGTTTCATTCTCGATCAATGGCAGATGTCCGATTCCGGCCAAAACGTACTGACTGATGCTTCGTGATTACCGTTCAAACTCTATTTAATAAATTATGAATTGTTTTGAAGATGCGGAGTTTGAAGGATAACGATGGGAAAGTTATAGCTCCTGGAAGTGTCAAGCAAATCGAGCGCGGAATATACTCAAAAGCGAAAGAATCGATTTTGTGTATCGATGATGAATGAAACAAAAGTCATTTTGCCGCTTTTGGATAGACGTTTTATGATGAAGAACCAGCTGAGGCATGAATTTATTCCTCAAATGAATTTTCTCAATATAGTTTTGATGTCGTGGTGCAACACAATCATTCGAAATATTCGCCAGGTAATAAACGAGATCATCGGCTCGAAACGGAACGGCCTGCTTAATTACAGCCTATTATTGTACTATACCCACGAGAATATGCGTGCGGAAAACGAGGAAAGTATCTTGAAAAACAATCATCTGCGTGCGAAACCTCGCAAAACCGAGACCACTTCTCTTACGTCTCTTTTGATCACCTGTGTGGGTTCGGATCGATGAGGTTTTGAAATGTTTCTTTTCTGTTACGGGCCTTGCCTGCTTCCTTCAGAGCTCAGTAACAACTACCTCTTCTCGTAGTAAAAGTCAGGGTTTTACTGTGCCAAGCTGTTCACTACTCTCATTTGAGAACATACTCCAGTATCTCAATTACATCATAGACTCTGTAATTTCAGAGGATATGTTTAAATCTGATTCGGCTTGTCAGTGACCTTATTTATTTATCAGTAACATCAAATGACTATGTTGCATCCGTGTACTAACAATAACACCAAGAACACCTACTTATTAAACACTTGTGGTTTACATAAAGATTGTAACGCTTCAAACTGACGATAAAAATTGAATGACCAAAAATGCTACACAATGTATATTAGTCCATTGAGATTCTTAAAAATAAAAAGCAGATTCAGATGAATTTAGATTCCATAAAATTTCGAACTCTTGAACGAACAATGAGGTTTGGAAACGAGAAGGATTTGTTTTGGCATGTGATGGAGCCTGTGGAACAGATATCCCACAAAACAATAAGCAAATAAGGCGGCAAAAACAACTTGACATATTGGAGGGCTGTGCTATCTATGTTCCTTTCTTTTCCTTGCTGTTCTATCATGAGAGTTGTTATATCCTCTAATAAATGCCTGTCTTTACCCAAAGCCTCAATTGTTCATCTTGTTTAGCCTTTCTTCTGGAAGCTGCGAATAAAGTTATGGAAGTACTACCTTAATGGGATGTGTTTCATTTCTTATACTGCGACACCTGCGCGTTTTGTTGTTTAGTTTATCGTTCTTTACTTCAAAATGATCTTATTATTGTGACAAAATTTAGCAGAGTGATCGTGGTTGCGCGAGGAAAGCTTCCACAGGAAAGAACTGGTACAAATAAAAATTACTTATAAAAAATCAGTAAGAGGAAATGAATTACTTTGCCGATCAGTCTTCAATGAGCGTTTGTGAAACCGTGTGCAGTTGATGTGGATTTAATGAAACTTTACCTTTGGAAATGACTTAAATTTTGGTACTAGAATCATCGAAAGTTTCCATTATAGATTATATCATCTCGCACGCGCTGTTTTATTTTGCACTCACACCAATCCAAAGATCATAAATGATGACAAAGATGTAAAGCTATCACAAAGGAAAGACATGAATGAAGTGAGAAGGAGGCTTGGTTGGATGATGTTGAAGGGGCTGGTCTTGTGAAGAACCCATGATTCAAGAACTGCGGTGTGCATCGTCAGGAGATCTGGATAATAATATTCAGAAGCCACTTGCAAGCAAAACATGTTCAGAGCAGAGTAGAAGGAAAATACCAGGAGATGTTTGAAACAGAGTAAGAAGGATTTTGTTATTTGTTGCCTGATAGGTAAATTTTTTTTGTTCACATTGGGACTTGAGTGGGACACTCTTATATCTATAACTCAACCTTTACCATGAGCTGGGCCTGGAAGGCGCGTGGGGAAGTGAGTGATTCTCAGTGACATCTTTCTGCTCCCTACCTTGGAATTACTTTGGATATGTTTCCCCTCAAGATAGTCAGAATATTATCATTTTCCCTGCTGAATTTCTATTCTGTATTTAGAGATGCCTTATGCTCTCCTTATTTTTAAAGATTAAGTTAAAGGTTGAAATAGAGAATCAACAGAGGCAGAAGGAAGAAGGCTCAAAACAACAAACTCTATTAAACATGTTTACTAGGACAGAATTGAAGGAGTGGCAAATCGAAAAGATTATAAGGACGACAAACAAAACAATCTTCTTGGGGATGCTGGAACATCTCATCATCTTGTTTCTGTGGATCTAGCCAGTCTCTTCAAGATGATGCTCAAGCTCCTTAACCCTCCTTAATACAGTCAATGTTGATTCTTTAAATATTTAATGGGTTTTGTGGCTGTTGATTTGTTTCCTCTTTGCTTTTACTGTGTAAACCAGGCCCCTTTTTTCCTGATTGGTACTTTTACTGTAATGTTGAACAGTATAGACCAGTGTGTTTCTCATTCACTGGTTCCATGTGTTGCTATACAGCAGATTGCTAGCGTGAAGACCATCTTTGTGAGTGAGTATTCGTGCCTTTTACATTTTATAACGGAGTAAACATGTTTCTGTTTCAGTTGTTGTGATTTGCTTAATGCCATTAAACTCACATGATGGGTTACAGAGAATTTCTACACCAGTTTCAATATTTTCTCATATATTTTTCTATCTCGCAACTAGAATCTTTGACACTAAGCAGGCAACCTCTGATGAATCTTTATATGAACTAGCTGGGGAGCTTGTACAGTTTAGACATGAGCATATACTTGGTGCGTCGAGCCAGGGCTGCAGGCTGCAGTTAAATGGCTCAGTTTTCTGTGCCTCTGCATTCATGAACCTCCTGAGCTTGGTGAGTTGGAGACAACTATTATTCCATTTTATAGGTAGAGTAATTCACTAGAAAACAAACAGTGCGGCAGAGATATCTGACCAACAACCACAAACAATTACAAAAAAGTAAAAAAGAAAGAACAAAAACGGTCCAAATCGCCAGAGGAGGCTGTCAAATCTGTGGATTAGAAGGTAGGAGGTGGAGCGTAGGAGGAGGATCGGGTTCAAGTCCCGAATTGAGGAAACAATTATATTTACTAAAAAAATCAGTCAAAGACCGAAAAAAATGCTTGACCTTAAGTAGAAGACCCAACCAGTGAGCAGAACTAATTAAAGAAGAAAAGATTAACATTTATGATCCTTTGTCTTACGAGAGAAAAAAAATGAAAGAGTAACTTTAGCCTTTGGATGGACATCCTATTATTACCAAAAGCCAATTTGTTCCTCACCCCTCAGCGTCAAAACAAAAACACAAGAGTTTATGTCAAATAACCATTATATTAGATTTGCACATGAACTCCGAGTCTACTAATAGAAAATAACATGTCATAATAAACTAATGTTTACGAAGGGAGAGAAGAAGATGATCTATTTTCTTTTTGTGGCACGGAAGCATCTCATTACTAAATCGCCTGCTTGCAGACCATATCCAAAATTAAAACCTAGGTTACTCTAAAGGAATTTTAGAATTTGCATTCACCTTTTCAAATACCTTATGAAGGGAAAAGAAAAGAATAACACTTTGCTTGTTCTAAGTAATTTGAAGAAACTTGATTGGTGCATTTTTTGTTTCATCCCAGTAACAAGATTCAACGAAGAAACGCGCCCTCTAATTCCAAATCTGATGATCCCAGAAATACGAGGTTTGTCCCCACAAATACTTCCCTATATCTTGCTTTTAGGCTGTTTTCGTTACTGGATCATTTTCAACTTCTATCTAACATATTCTGTCCATTTACCTAACTATCAATAAATAAATATATAAGAGTTTTCATCCTACTTTACCCACACCTGCCTTGCTGAAGCCTCCTTATCTTTTAACACTCAACCGCATCTAACAGGCACAAACAAAGGGCTCAATATGGTATGGAGGATTCATCTGCACCGTATCATTAAAGTTTAGATACTTATGTATCTTCAAACTGACAACAATCCCAAGATCTGACAAAGGAGTTTCCCAAATCTTTACTCACCCTCTCACATGTAAGGCAAAACTCTCTGCTCCCACAGAACACTTGGCTTGCATCCCAATCTGACAGTCTCTCAAATCTTTATAATGCCTCTATCACAGTCTTAATATAGAAGCCTCTCATACAGAACATAAACACAATCCCAGATCTGAGCAGTCTGATTGTTTCACAATACTCACACATCTTGTATAAGCCTCTCTCTACCCCTACGAACCACCAAACAAACCCCACCCCAGATCTTCTCCATTGCATCTTCCACTCAAATAGCGGATTTCATAATACACCTTTTCAGTTTTGATTTACATCAGTACTCTGCAATGACGCGACCACAATGTAAACAAAGGCAGTTTTATCTGCCCAGTGGAGGAGGGCCTCTCAGTTCTATCAAAACCACTGTTCTTTCTTCCACTGGCGTCCGGAATAAACAAAGAGGGACCTTCCCTGACAAACTCTCTTGTTTCTCAAAACGGCGCATGACTTTCGCCAGCGATGAATTGGCGAACCGTTAAGAACATGATTATAATGTTAGCATGTAAAAGAATCGCGCTGCATCTTGGCTGCCGAGCGATTGGATAACGGAATGGTCTGACGCATCATTCTCTTCACATAAAAACACTGTTCTTAGGGAAATCCCTCCTCTTACAGTTGGTCAGTAAGCTGCCCGAGGAAGCTTCCCAGCGAAAAACCGGTTGGGGGGGAGCGATTGGGTTCGAAATGAGCAGCGAGGAAAATCGTAGGAAGAAGATACCATCGACTTACGGTACATGTGTCTGCGAAAAACCATCGATTTTCAATTCACTTTCGCGCTTCGTGGGTCTCGCGAAAGACCTAAACCACTGTATTCAATGTGAGAGCGAAGGCTTCATATAACTCCGTTAAAGAAGAATCTTGGAAAAGCTGAGGACATTATCGCTCGCTTGGGAATCCCCGACATACTTGCCCAGCGTGTGAGTGCGGTGTGAAACAAGTGGGAAGCGTCACCGAACTGATCCTCGCGCAGGTCTTCCAAAACGACTAAAACACAAAGGAAGTGGGTTTGAAAAGTGCCCTTCTTTTGATGTCTTTCATAATCCGTTGCGAAACCTCCACTACACAGTGTCCTGATGCCAATTTATCTTCTCCATGAACTTGAGTGATCTGATCTCAAGTAATTTCTACCTGGTCTAATAATGTGACGTGCCACAAACCAGTAACCAGTTAATGCGGAAGGGCCTCCCCGCCCTCATTTCTCTTCCTTAAAACCTGACGGGTTTTCAATTGACAAAGATTGATTCTTTCTGAGATTTACACCCACCATGAAAGTCCTCTTTGAATCTTACAAGATTAAGAAAATAATGTTTTGACGTTCCAGCAGGAAATAAATGGGAGGCTGAGCAGATTGCTCAGGCGGGGATTGGAACCTCCATATACCACAGAATCATGTCTTTTTGGGATGATGCTATCTTGGGAATCTTTCTTAGATGAATCCCCAAGAGGCCCCGTACTGGGAGCCAGGAAAGACCTAAGTATGGTGGGAGGGAACAGTATGAGCCAGCTGGTCCTTGCCTCGATTGTCCACCACCACTTGGTGGGATGATCTGACTCTTGTTCCAGTCGTTCAACTTGAAGAACTGGCCGTAGTCGTCTCAGTCATGTTGCTTTCAGGTTGGCTTCACAAAAAAATGATAGTATCGCCGACATACAAGATGAGAGATGACCAATCTCCCTTATCTCTACCCCCATTTGCAGTAAATTGCCTTCCATAGCTCGCTTTGGCCGACAACAGGGCTTCCATTCGGAGTAATAAAAGATAGAGGTGATAGGGTCCCCTTGTCTCAGGACCTCTGGGCTCGGAAGAACCGTGGGAGAACCACCGTCGCTCTGAACGAAAAAGCGCGGAGAAAACGCAGATTAAATCCATCTAATCGCTTCAGACCCAGAACTACTACTATAGATTGATGAAATCCCACGATGCGATCCGCAGCGCTTCAATGCCAGCTTTACAAAGAAACTCTTCCTCTTTCCTTCTTACAGGATAGGTCACGCCTCATTGAAGCCGTGCATTTACTTTTTCAAGAATCTGTCTCCCTTGACAAACGCATTCTCGGGGCCCGGGATGCATAATCGCCTCTATAACCCTTTTTGATCTGTTAGCCCGACTCTTTGATAAGATTTTTACTCCAAAAACCCATTTTAAACCAATGGATCTTTGGTCCTTAGATCCTCGACAGTACTTCTTGGGAACAAAACCAAGAAAGTAGCATTGGACTTTGCTCATATTGGTGCAAGCTAAGGTTCTTAAAAAACTGATAAGAGATATCTTCAGTTTTCTCTTTAGCTCTAGCATCTATATGCAATGTGACCACAGGCACATCTGAACTACTGGATTCTGTCTTGAGCGACGATAGTGCCTTCAAGCTCTAACTCTATTTTCGATTTATCAGAATTGGAATACGACTATTTTCGTATAACTGGCGTTAACTAAAACGTACACATAAATGCATACACGTATTAACTCAATGCTGGTTGTGAATTTATGTAACGATTTTGACCAATAGAGAAGTGAAGGTCGCGACACTGCCGACCATCATTTCCCGACAACCTTGGAGAAATAGTGATTGCCATTTTGAGGGGTGTGAAATCGTAGTATCACCTGATCTCCTCGGCTAACCTGGTGCGTTTTGCCGCTCTGGAGATCTTTGGTAATGAGTACTATAACACGACCATGATATTACAGTAACATTCAGTGCAGCCATCGAACATTTTGGTTCTGACACTGGTGTGCCGATTTTGCGTGTTTTCCCATTATAAATAAATCTGTGGATGAACCACATGGATAAAATATATTTTCTAGGGTAGAAGGATCAACCCGGTTACCATAATGCACAAGAAATACGCATCTGGTTTCTGGCCTGACATCAACTACATCAACCATTGCGGCTCAGGGTTCAATAAGTAGTTTAACAAAGAAGTTACTGCCCATAGCATCATAAAGTGGCGGGCGTTGGTATATACTCGGCATGTGGTATCTGGTGACACTGGATACACTGCTTTCAAGTATTCCCTTGCCTTCTTCAAGCAACTCAACAGCTGCTTTCTCATCTCTTGAACATTTGTTTGAAACAAATCATCTGGTTCAACCACAACCCCAAGAAGGGGTGATTTCCTCTCCCCGACTCGTTGCTGAACAACACTCTCGAAGCTCTTGCAGCTGCCTATCTCTAAGCCATGCTAAAACATTACACCCATCCGTGCTTCTATTCCTGCAATTGTGCTTTGTTGTGGGTTTATATCCAACAATTTTCAAAATTTGCGTTCTGCGAGGAAACTTTGAGTGCTTCCTCAGGCTCGTTTACATAAGACTCATAATGTTTGAAATTTCGGATATTCACCTGTAAATCTCTTCTGCTGTGGGTTTCTGCTTTTAGGATTTTAACGCCTCTCTCAACGCGTTCGTGGGAGGAACTGGACTCATGGCTTTCTATCCATAGTATGATTAAGCGGGCGTACAAACAGAACGAAGGATGGTTGTCACCTTGATGATTTGAGAACCAGTGAGGGCCTTCTGATAGGAGAAGATAGCCTCATCATAAGCCGGCAGAGGGGAAGAGTAAATCGTTACCGTAATATAATCAAGCGCGGCAGCACAATTCAATCGATCATTGGCGTGTATGCGCCTTCAGCGACCAGATATCTGAGGCTGATTATGGCTCTGCCCGACTGCATATGATTAACATCGCCCGACGATCGACTCTGCCTCTTCGAGAATCTGGGATTTCGCTATTTTTGAATCTCAAGGATTTTCTTCCATAAGCTTTCAGCTTCATCAATTGCATTAACTTGAACACGTGCTCGGCTAAGTACCTGTCATAATCGGTATCGTTTTGATTAACCAGAAAAACGCGCAATCTGGCGAATGTGAAGTAAAAATATTAAGCCTGATTAAGCACATTAAACACACTCTTTTTTGGTGATTTATTTGAGACTACGAAAAGGCATAAATTTTCATTCGAAACTCACGCGAGTCAAAATCAGAACTTCGGATAAGAATAAGACCATATTTGTTGATCCATTACTGCAATAGCATTTTTTCGGTCAAGCCGAAAAACGGGTTGCTAGTGTACAAATAGAAAATGGAAAGGCAACTCAACTTTACTCCACGACCTATGTTGGAAGAAAGGAAGATGTTTTTAATCTAAGATTTTCATTACTTGTAGCAATTTCACCAGTACCTTACATGAAGGTGAACAAAATAACGAACGCTGTCCTGGCAGCATCACTTTCGTGGGAAGATAATTTTTTTGGCAGTTCAAAAAACGCTTCCTGGCTCTAAGATAGCGAACGCTCGAAGCTGAAGAATTCTTTTGTCACGACGCCACTGGTATTGACGGATGGTCCTGGGACACTAGTTATGATTAATTGGCTGAATTCTACGATGAAGTTGCATCTTAACAACAAGTTACTCTTGACAGTTTAAGGAGGTGATGATCTTGCACCATTGCGACACATTTTTTGTGGTGTTTTGGGACTGTTCTGTCATTGTTGTTTGTTGTGTTTTTCTCAGTAGGGTCTGCTGTTCTTTTGCGCCTTCTTGAACACACTTTTTGGTGAAACTCTTTATTCTCTTACCTAAAACTCTTAAAACTGTTTCTTGTGGTTTTGCCACAGACTGAATTCAAACTTTTTGTTCTGAGTTTCATCTCTCATGTTCAGAGCAATTGTTGCATTCTATAGAGCAATTTTTAACATCTTAGAAGGAATTGGAATGTATTCCCAGCAGCCTTCCAGACATTTGAAGATACATCCAGAACACACAGAGAAACTGGGACCAACACTACAACCAGAATGCCAAAATTGATTCTGAGGTGCATCTATCATTTCATCACGATGATTACGGCCTTCAACTTACCGTGACCCCAGTGGGTATTCAATTCAATCCCCATGGCTTACCCCATGGAACTGTTTGGTTTACTTGGAAGGAATTAACGCTTACACCATCGGCAGAGATCAACAGCAAATTGCAGTACCTGAAAGCAGTGAGTACTAAACGAAACAACGCTAGCTCAACTGCTGAAGCTTCCACCAATTAATAAATTAATTCAATGATTAGATCTCAGATTAAGTAACGGTAGTGTTCTTGTGTTGCCGAAAATTTAACATGTTTCATTTTAAATTTGGGATTATTAACTATTTCATGGATAAATTGATTATTGTCTGAATAGTTTCCTTCAAAATGTTTCGAACATGCCACCCAGAGTGCATAGATGTCTGTGCCCAACAATGCAAGGTGACACACACTGAGTACGGAAATGGATTAAGCTAACGTTACCAGGGATATTGATGCCAGTGGTGTAACACTTATACCATCCAAACTATTCCACCACATCAGTTTAATGTTCTAGATAGGTTTCCTCAAATATCAGAACAAACCCGCCAAATCATACTCTATTGTTTCTTAACTTAACATTCTTACCACTCAAACCAAATTAAATTCAGCTGCTTCCGTGTAATACCTCATTGAAACATCAAAAGTTAAACTATTAAATCAACCCATTATAAGCCAAATTCAGGTACAGATAGGATGCACATAATAAGAAATGAACAATTTGAAGTTTCTGAACGCAGAAGGAAATGGAATAAATCTAAGGGAAATTTCAGAATAATTGGAGAGTTTAGTTACCTACAGCTGCGCCAATGGCGTGCCTGAGCAACTGCAAGTCTCTCAACCCCCTGGATCCGTCTCTGCCTCCCAAGCTCAATCTGTCTTTCTAGCCTTCCCCTCTGCTGTGCAGTATGAATCTGACCGTTCAGCCTGTTAACACTGAAAACCTTATCTCTGAGCCAGCCTTTGAAAATGCAGAAGCGCTGGCGATCTTTCTAGCCACCTCCGGCACCCCAATCGCCCGCTCCAGCACTGGAATCGCCTCTTCAAACCTTCCCAAACTGCAGTAAATCGCCGCCACAACGTGCAAACTCATCGCCAGGTCCAAACAAAACCTCAACGGCACCAACGGCTCGCGAAGGCCGACTTTCGACGCCCGGGCGCATTAACAACGCCGCCGTTTACGGCCGATCTCCCGAACGCGATGGCGTCGCGCGCCAACTTTAAGAAGGAAGAAGGCGGATCTGGATTATCCAGCGAGGACTCGTCCATAACCGGACTCTCCGGCGACTTCTTTTTCCGATCTGGCGAGGGCCTGGATCGCGAAGTGGAAGGCGATGGAGTCTTCTTCGGAGTCGGGGATGTGAATTTAGAATTTCGTGATTCGGAAACCGATCCGGCTTCCGGAACGGAAATCGTCAATGGTGATGCATCTGGCGAGTCTTAACTGACCGAATCTGGCATGTGATCGAAGTCAGAAAATTGGATTCAAATATCTTGGAAGAAGATTTAAATCAAATCAACAAAACTGAAAATAAATATGAAGCTATTGCGAAGAGAACATTGAAGATTAAATTGGATTACAGGTTTGATTATGGAGATTACAACGTGCAGTTTCAACTGCCAGATGAGACTAGAAGGTCAGAACTACCATATTATGCGGTTTTTATTTCACTGTGGCCGCATTGCACGAATTCCATGACCCAGTTGTATCAACCACGTCATCAATTTAACTGGCAGGGATAATCACTTGTCTTTTTAATTGCTCCGGTAGATGGATTATTCATTTACAGAAGCAAGCGACGCCGTCTGTTTGATTTTTCAGCATAACATAAAGAATGGGAGCCTACAAAATCTATATTATGTTACAGCAACGATCTTTACCATCCATTGTTATGATTTAGGAATATCTATTATTCAAACTCATTCTACTACAAACAAACTCTCACTTGCAGTGAAATCAAACAAAGACTTGTTCTATGGGTTAAACATAAACCTGCAACAAGAGAATTAGGAATGACCAAGGGAAAAAAATTAAAACCAATGAAGGCATTAGAAGAGGAATTGGAGTGTGCATGAGTGGTCATGTCTCGCTTGAAACATGTTCTTGTCTCTCTTTGGTCAGCTTGGGATTATCGGATTAAGCATGTGCTAGGATAAAGCTTGACGTCTGACGGTGATGGGCGACGTGGGTGGCATAAGTCTCTGGCCGCGTATGCATAAGTTCTGCGTCGCCCAGTAGTATAGTGTCTTCGTGAATTACGGATATCGTCCACGAGGAGACCGGGTGTATTATTCCTGAGTTACAACTTTTTAGATAATATCGAAAGATATTTCTGAGAATTCAAATATCTTCAAAGATTACTAAACTATTGATTCAATTAAAGTATTGGTTTTGAAGCCTAAGTTATATCTCATAATAAGTTCAATGGATTAATCTTCTAAATATGATATTATTCGAGTATATTTACAATATGTCGATGACGAGGTGATCTTTTCTACGAGGAGCAATAACCTATAGAATTTTCATCACTTTATCATTGAATAAGTCGGGTATATCTACATCGAGATGGGTATTAGAAATGCATTAATGTCTTAAGCAATTTTCACTAACCGGGTTTGGAATATCTCTATTCTTCAGAATGACTGAAGTCTGCTTCTACGAGATACTGAATACCTCATCTCTCGAATCTCGGATCTGCGAGTTTTGAAACTAATATGATCTTGGCGGAACATCAGCTGTTTGTTAAATCATGAAAAGCATAGAATAGTTACAACATGGAAACTAAGCGAATAATATAAAGTTTCAAACTTTAATCCATGAACATATGACAAGGTTAAATATAACTTATAGAAACAATCAGAACATGTGAATGAAAGAAGTAATAAAATGTTAAAACATCATTCTCTATCCAAAAATATCCGACAATGAAAATGATCAAAATCAGAACTTTGCAAATCTGTGTCACTCACTAGAATTAAAGGTACATGAATTAATAAAGCACCACAGATACCTTTTCTGAATCTTAGTTACTTTAAATGATAGGGTCGCGATCTCGAGGTACGAAGTCGCGGCGTGGGGCGCCGCGACGCTGGTGCGTCACGGCGATGGAAACGTCAGCGGCGATGGCGGTGTCACGGCGATGGCGCGATCGGCGGCGTGGCGATTACTTCTATCGCCTTGTTCCCGTTTGCTCCCGAATCGCTTCTTCTTCTTCACTCTTTTTCGCCCCGATGCTCATGCATTCACAACGAGACATGAATGATATTACCGATGCAAAGCTGTAATTATAAATAAATAGAAAAATACGGAAAATGACGCGGAGTATATTATGGTGTTGGCACTCATCACACCCCAACCGAACAACGCAGCCGTCTCGGCGAAGGCGGCTTCAACGAGGACACACACACCTGACTGTCTGGTAACACTGAGCCGGTGTTGCATCAGAAAAATGGGGGGATCAGATTGGTGCTCTGCACTCCCAGCGTGTTTAGCGAAGTTCACAAAATGCATACGGCTCATTGACTTCAGAGAAAATTCGGTTGAAATAGGTAGAAAGTGACTAGTGCATCGAATCCGATATTGATAGCGCGCCGAAAACCGCATGTGCACATAATGGGCCTCCGACATATGCTGATTAAAGATACCCCGAACTTGAGCTCAACTCACTGGAAGAAGCTAACTGGCGAGGACCGGAGCACCCATTTTATTCATGACCTAATTCTGAAACTTCCGTACCTAAAATAATGGGAGAAACCTAGTGCCCGAAGTTTAAGTGCAGCGAGGGGATCGTTGGTGACTCACGTTCAGTTAAGGGCACCATGCATTAAATTCCCTTCAAACTTTGCACCGAACGCTCAACTGTTCGAGGGCCCTGGTTGCGTGGGAGCGGTATCTTACATCATGCCGCGACGATGGGGAAGTGATGACTCACGACCCGATTGGCTCGGGGCGTTAGGCTTTGGCAGGCCGCGGTATGCCCAGGATTAGATTGGATGAATCTCGCTTATTCTTATCTGAATGTTTTTCATTTGTCTTTTCTTTTTCTTTTCTATTGTTTTGTATTTTTCTCTTTTAGTTTGGGGCTCGATGGCAATCCTCTTTTTATTAGTGTCCCATCAGCAAATGGATTAGTCTCCCGAGGTTAGATCGAACTGATGGATTGGTCTGGCTTTATGCATGCTGAGGAGATGAAGTGAGGTGTGTGTGATGTGAATAAGTTCTTAGAAGCGATGTCTTGACCCCACTTTCAGGAGATTGGTTCCACTAACCCTTTCCATGTTCAAAACTAATTACATTTTAAACTTAATTGCGCCATTTGAACATTATATTAATAGTGATTGGTCCCAGTGATCACTGAATTTTAACATTGCTTTACAAACACGCAGATGTTACATAAGATTGACCCTAACACAACCTGCTTGACCTGTGACTATTGAGGATGCACATTTGGACTAAACATGAACTAAATGAAACCGCATTCTATCGTTCAACGAATAGCCTTCATAAATCTTCAAAACAGGCATCTTAACAAAATAAACGCGATCCACCCCCTCCCCCCGGTAAAATGGCGGGTAATACGAGCGAAATAAATAGTGGGATGAAGAGGATATGCAGTGATCTCAGATGACGGTGGTGGGTGAGCGAAAAGCGGAGCTTCGGCTGGCGTCCCGGGCACCTGGGGCCGTTCTTCGCCTGCTGAAAATGGTAGCGAGTTGGCGATGAATGCATATGCGCCGGAAGGTTTCATATCCACGAGGCGAAGGCGGTTATCTGGGTCTCATCCCGAATCGTCAGCGCTTCGGTGGGAAACACCCAGGGTCTCAAAGACCAGGAAGAATTTGGAGGGAGGCTGCCCACTTTAATAATTTCTTGAAGATGATGATGGAAGATGGCGGCGAGGCGGCGATATCCTGAGGATAGCGGGGATCATGCGGCAAAATCTCATAGCTCCGTCTGTCAAGAACTCGTGACCCGAATAAAGTGGTCCCTGGGGTGGGTTTGGGGTGTATCAAAACAGTGACTCCTGTTTGGGTGATTGAAGCAGTGTCGGTCTTCGTCGAGCACCGGCTTGTTTACCTGAAGCGAATGAGGAAGAGTGCCGAGTTCGTCTTCACATCCGGTTATGAGGATGGCATCCTCGATGAACGCACATGATATCGAAGGAATATACCACAGCCAGGGTAACCGTTGAAATATGACCCCATTGACGCGATCGCTACCGTTAGTAAATGGACAAAGACCAGCGTGATGATCGATGCAGTTCTGAATGGACCAAATCGCGCGTAGTGAGTGAACGCGCGACCGCGCCATTGATTCTCCACTCCGCCACGACCATTGTCGATCTGGCGTATAATCTCGGGGTGGTCGAGTCTTTCAGCGGAGCCGTCGAGCGACTCGAAGGGACATGCTACAGGCGTCGCCTTCGTTGATCATTTCAGCGAAGTCGACCCGTCATCCCGCCTCTGACTCTCGAGCATGGATGAGATTGGGTAGAACTCGCACCACACTCATGTTGCCCGGATGGGTGGTTGGCACAAGGCTCACGCCAATCCCTTAACCCATGGTGTCTTCGCGGGGAAGAAGTCATCGGGGTGGTGAAACCTCTCCTTGATGAAGGATCGGTTTGCAATGGAGTGCCGGCGAATCGCGACATCAGGTCACAAACCGCGGGAAAGCATGAATGTGGAGTCGGGATCCCTCCTTTGGTCGGCGCTCGCAGTGGCTCCCGGTGATTACCTCTTGCGGTTATCGAGTCACGAAGTGTGATAAAGCTAACTAAAGTCACTCTTGACCTGAACAAAAACGCGACACTAATAGCTGCAAAAAAATAGAACTAAATAACACAGCGTGACTCCGAAAATCCTAAATGGAGACTCGAGAGACCCTAAGGTAACCTAGCGGCCCGACCCGAGCGAGTACTGAAGACCTCGTTACTATTAATTTGGCGAAGTTTGATGATCAGTATGATATTGGCAGAGTGATTTTCGTTGGTAAAATACCACTATGACGAAGCAGTGGGTGACTGAAGAGGGACACTGGCGTGGTCACGGTGGCGATCGGAGGTCTAGGCCAGGCGAAAATTTCCGGCAGTGTGGCGCGCGGATGTGGTCTTGGCCGAGGGTCTGCTGGGTTTCGGTGGAGAGGTGTCTGAAGTGAAGGGCGAAAATGAACAATTTTGGCGCCGTATCAAGGCGGCGTCGCGGCGTCTGGCGGATCGCGTCGTGACGTGGCGAAGCCTCACTAGCGACGTCAGCGGCGTTGGGGAACAATGGCGGCGTGGCGGTGGTTAATCCGCGATCGGCGGCGTTGGAATCGGCGTCGCGACGTGTGGTATGTAAAGCCGGCGTGCGAGCGCCGATCCGTCGCGGCGTGAAGCTCTGGCGTGGTGCGGCGTAAATCCCACGTCAGCGGCGTAACTGAAGGCGGAAGCGTAAACATCAGCGACGTGAAATCCGCATTACGTGGCGTGGCTGCAGAGATGAGCGGGTGTGGCTACACGTCGCTGACGGTGAAACCGTCCGCGAAGCGGCGTGAGTCCTGAATCAGGTAGTACATTTGAGCGATGATGATATCTTGATCGGAAAACCCTCTCCACTCGTACTTGTGACTTTATGGAAGCATAATACTGCACCTCTTGAGCGAATCTTCTCCGACGCGTTCAGCGGGTTAAAAATTTAACAAACAAGTAGAGGCTGGATCTAACGGAGAGAATCTGGAGCCTTATAATGCCTTTGTAAAATAACAATAGAAAAAGGAAAAGTTTAAGCTGCCAGGTTGCCTCGAAGCGCTGTGTTGAAAATCGCGATTGGCTGACGAGCGAGATCGTAATGCCGGGAGCAGAACTCCACCTATGATAACCACGACATCTTGTGCGACGCCGCTTTGTAAAATGATTTGCTTGGCTCGTAAGGAAACTCACCTCCGCGTATCGACCTGGACCATTTGAGTTGATGCGCGGCGTAAAATGTGCGCTCTCCGGGATCGGCGTAACCACGCCTTTGAGTGTGAAAAGACGCCGTTCTTATGAAAGATGGGACCATCGAGACTTGTTCCTGGAAAAAAAGAAAGCTTTAGCGGGGAGTAGACCAGAAGAATATTATCCATTTACGGCGACTCTTTATTGATATTGTTTTGTGGAAGTGCCGGGGGCTTTAGTCTTTCCTTATATAATCAGGCGTTTTCATAACAGTTTTGGATTCATCCGGAGTTCAGCGGGATTGGGTAAATGGTTTCTGCGGCGAAGTAGCGCACTCCATGTTTAGCGTCGAGTGGCCGGCGAACGGGTAACTCAAGTCGCCCCGGGAAGATGACCGCAGCTTTACATAGCGATTGAGCGGTGACATACGAAGGTTTTAAATCTTGTGCGAGCCCATGCCCGAGTGCATCGTCCATCTTTTAGACCCAATCCTTCCTTGGTAAGTTCATTGCTTCTTCTCGAGAATATATTTGTTTTCGATTGACCCTCAACATCGTTTTGGTAGCCAGGTGGGCGTCTGATGATATCTGAGGCGATGCTTATACTTTGCAAACGCCATCATTACATATTGCGAAATGGGTACCGTGCTCGTGATCAAGGCTTCGAAGGAGTTCTGCGTGAGCTATAATGGCTGCGCGGGGGCCGAGCCACGACAACCGGCATCGATGCGGTGGCGTGCAGATGCTTCTACCCGCCAGAGACTTATGATCTCGCGAACGAATGTCTGATTCTTTGTATGATGCGGTATTCGTGATCATCCCCGCCAAATCAAACAATTCTACCTCAATGGGGTTGCCCGGTGGCTGACCGCCTCACGGAGATCGTTCACAAAGTCAGGCGACGTTATCTGGTGGAAATGAAGTGATGAGCATCTTTAAGCAGGCGTTAAAAACCGATTGAAGCACCGCTGTTGTTCTCTACGACCACCCAGAAAGTGTCCACCACACGGTAGAGGAATGTGACAATGGTTAGAATGCTCTGCATTTCATCTTGAACACACATCCTTATTACATTCGGCCAATTATAATACCGTAAGAATTGGCTCCTCCGATAATAGCGTTGGGTATTGAAGAAAACCTCTTAGATGATTCAGTCAGGAGGCTACGCTTTGTACCGAATAGAAATTCACATAATCTGCGAACCATGGAAGGCTGCCTCTTTCTGCCAGGCTGGGAGTTTTGCAGTGCGAAATTGTGTTCAATGGGACATCATCTCGGCCCCTTCGGTGGTAGAATGATGCCAGCAGGTTCTGGTGCTCTATCTTTTGTTCCCCGTCAATTCTTCGAAACGAAGGACGACCCACAGGTGTGGGTTTTGCATCTTTGCTATGGTGTCAAGTATGGCGAAATAATTAGTTATTTTCCGCGACTTTGTTGCCAATAAATATGGCCTGAACATAAAGCAAAAACGCGATGAAAGCGGCTCTTTCTACGCTTGGTAATAATTCGGCGAGAAGCATCATTCAAGGTTCTACTAGCATAATAGATTACACGAAAGATTTTCTCTACGTTCACGCCCCGAACTGCTGATAACGAAATCATTGGCGTCACACATGAGTTCAAGCCGGAAAAGACCAATGCGGTACACAACTGATAGGGGCCCGAAACTAACTTATCCTTGACCAGTGGCGAGAAATGCCACCTTGGCATTGATAAATTAATGGGATCCATGGACGGTAGTTAACAAACGGTTTTCTGATACGTGAAAAATCTTTGATGAGCACTTTGTAAAATCGGCATGGCACAGAAAACTTGAATCCACGCGCCGCGAAGCGGGTGGAGGTAACTTTTCGATTGCTTCAATCTTCGCCCTATCTACCTCATCTCTACTGGCGAGAATCGGTATGCGAGGATAATACCACTCTTGTACCAGCGATGGCACTTCGGTGATACTAAGTGTTCGCCCACATGCGAATGCCGGTATACTCAAAGTTTTCTAAACAATTGTCAAATGAATTTCCCATTGCGTAATCGTGAATTTCATTGTCTTTTCCACCATGTCGAGAACACCGTACATCATACGTATTTGAAAAGTACGGAGTGCATTGGTCAAGGAGCATCCGCCGGGAATGCGAATGTACCATGGGACAGAAGTGAATGTTGTCTTCTCTGATCTTCCGGGAACTATGGCAGACAGTTTGTAGCAGAATATCCATCTAAAGCGATAATATTAAAGCCAACAATTAGATGAGCATCCGATGCGTGAGAAAGTGATCTTTTGGTGGCGCCTGTTTAACCCCAGATAATCAATACGATCTCCGATGGCTTGTTGCGCGATGGCGATAAGATGTTCATTTCAGTGCGGTGACGGTTGTTTCCTCCTTCTTGAAGCCTTTACCGGCGGGCTTTGTCATATTTGTCTGAGCGGATCAAATCTCCCAGGTGTCTAGCCATTTTAAGCGCGCTGACAACCTCGTATTTATTGGATTTAACCTTAAAGTAGCTTCCGCCCGAAGGTCTATGTCCCTCTTCTAGTAAATCGATTGCCTTGTGGAAAGCGAATCCTAAAGGTGGTGAGAACCATCAGGGTGCATGTTTGGCGATCCTCGGAGGACCCTCAACAACTTCTCTTCCTCTGAATGCAGTCAAGATGTCTTTGAAATGATCACGGGTAGTGTAGATTCTACCCAGGTATGCACATACTTCAAATGGCTGATAAGAGGTTTTTGTTCCATTTGGGTGATTTAACGATCGATGGACAGTAGGTTTTAACTCTTGTGGGAGATTAGATATTTTAATTTATTATTAATCAGAAAGAGTCCATCCATTTGACATATTCTTAACACCTCTTAAACCAGTTCACCGGACTCTGTTCTCGCTGGGCTAGTCTCCAGATGGTGAGACCACGCTGGTGAACCTTATCCTTCTCGATAACTGACCGTGAAGCAATCATGGCTTTACAGCGGGTGTCTCCTTTGCGTCGAACACGTTGAACTTTCGCTTCCCTCTTCTTGTACTCTCGGTTCAATTAGCCCTTTGTACATCAATCATTGCCACGCGGTTAAATGGTCTTCCCGAATTATTGGTATTCTTTATCTTATCCCATATCAGCAGTATAATCTGTTTGGGAAGATAAATTTGTCGACCTTCTTGGGTATCTTCATTATCTACGGATGCTTCAAAGATACATGCGCAAGGCGAAGAGTGGCCCATGTCGGCGAGCCTCTAATCTGACGGCGAAAATGGATAAGGGCATAAGATTAATCGGCACCCGAATCACATAGTGCTCTTTCGAAATAGCATTTCCAATTGATACGAGGATAGTGCAGCGCACGGGTCCTTAAGCCTGTGGCGAAGCGTACCAGCGAAGGATAGCCTTACATTCCTCGATTAAGTTCAACGTTTGAATCTGACTAATCGTCTCTTATGGGATAAAGATATGCTGGTGATTTACATGGCGGGCATGCGCTGCAGGGCATCGACAAATGGGATATTGATGTACAGCTTTTGTTGCATCATGGAATTTGTGATTTTCTTATCAGTTTATATGAGCATTGTGGGTAAGGGAATGATATCGCGGCCTTTGCTTGGTGAATTCTCACGATGGCCCCATTTCTCAACGAGGAGCTGTCCTTTATCCATCATCTTTGCTCACGGTGATTGACCTTCGGTCTCTAAGCGTTCTGTGGGGGTTAACAACGGTATTTCCAATTCTTTCCCACTACCGGCATGAAGTTTGCTTTAACATGCTCATTCCGCTCTCTTCTTAGGTTTTACCTGGAATTGCCCGGCCCGAGGCCAGTTTATCTTCACGTCGATACAATTGCCATTTGGCCCATTTTGTGCCTCAAACTTCTCATTTGTCTTTGCCAGTTATTCAAGCGGGTTACTGGCGCTAGCGCATGTTAGCTGCGTTTCATTCATAAAGTGGGAAGTTAACATACGTCACGAGCTTATTACAAATCGACACTCTAGAGGTTGGTTCCATGTTTGAATCAGATGGCATATTGTTCCGATGATTCCGCCACCGCCATCATGATTGTTGACCGTATGGTTCGTTGTCGCCGCCGCCAGCGCAGATCACGGTGATAGCTGGCGGCGCCCATGGTCCGCTGGCGTTGCGGTGAGATTACGATTAAACGGACGTACCGAAGAAGCGCCTGCTTGTGGGGTTTCACGTGACATTAGTCTTTGTTGTGCGGTCGCCCGCAGAGAGATACACTGCTCCGTAGGTTCGTTTTGGATTGCGTTTGCGGTTCGCGGTGTCTATTCTTGTTTAGTCGAATGGCGCCACGTGGATTACGATTAATGAGGACCTCAATTATCTGCGCCTGCCAAAGTCTTCTTTGGTGTAGCCTTCTCTAGGCCAGCGATTAGTGTTGGTGGCGGCATCTTCCGGGTTTCCCGCCAAAGCGTGCCGTAGGTTTTCTTTGCCGGTGGCAGCATCGGTGGAAACATCAAATCATTCATTGGTTGTTTGGAGACCATTATAGAAGGTCCGAACACGTCCATACGGTGGCGGTGTGCGGGCATTTACCGCGATGGCGTTAAATCGTCCGCCTGCTGCGGTTCCCCAACCGAGTTGATATCGGCGTGATGATTTCTTGCACGATTGTGCAATTTTTGACGATGGGAAGAACTTGGTCGAAATTTTGCGCAAATCATTCCATGTAGTAATGGAATCACGGTGGTTGGCCCGGTTAGCGGTGTTTGGCTATCAGTGAAAGTGGAACGGCGTGACTTTGGAAACTGCTGTAACTCCGTTGTGTTGATGACGTAGCGACGGGAGTTCGATCAAATATATTGGGTTCTGTGGATGATCAAGGCGGAATATGATACGAAGCATGCGTAATTGTGGCCCGACTTGGTCGAGGTAACAGCGATAGTGGCGTTTGATGTTTGTGCGAAACGGCGGTTGGTGACAATCGAACTATCCCAATAGCGGCGGATAATACGTTTGTATAAGCGGTCTGGGTGCTTGATTCCTTAGTGATTCCCGGTCGGCCGCCTCGGCGTTGGTGTTCGGCCCGAAATCGCGTCTTGGTGTTTCCGCAGTATTGGTTTTCTAATACATTCAGTTCTCGTTCATGGCGCGATAATGGAAGAATCTTTAGCTCAGGATCAAGCGGTGTTGGTATTTTGATCTCGATGTGGCATGTACTTGAAACCTATGCTGCCCATAACACACGAGCGACAAAGACCAAATTACACCGGCGCGTAAAATAACAAAGTAGAGTACAAGGTAATATGCGCAATTCTCTCGCTATCAGAATTCAATCTGGCTCCACGGCGACGCAACGGCGGCGGCCGAAGCGCGGTGCGCTCAAAATATCGCTATATGCATGTAGTATTTACTTAGCGTCGCCCGAATGTCTCAATGCCACTGGTGATACGTGATCTGTCCAGGAACCGATTATGGTATTGAAAGGTTACGCTTTTTAAGATAATATCGAAAGATGACTCTAGAAGAAGAATTCAAATATGTAAAGATTACCCTAAACTATTGATTACAATTAATATTGGTTTCGACCTAAAGTTTATCTCTTATACAACATCAGTTGATGGATTAAATATTCCTAATATGATTAGTGTTGATGTATTTCAATATATGAATCAATGGGAGTGAATGTTTTCAGAAATATCCTCTCTAGAATTATATCAAGCTATCTGTGATAGATGGACATCAACATATATCCAGAATCAGGTCATTAAAATTAGTGACCCATCCACATTTGATTGCCACACTTGGGTTGGAATATCTCTATTCAGAGATAAAATGAGTCACCACTTTCTGGATCACTGAATACCCTCATCTCATGAATCCTGGGATCTCTGGTATGTTATGCCGATATTGACCTGAAGGACATCAACAATCTGATTAATCATAGGCACTCGGATAACGATTGCCACAACATGTTGATAACTGAACCAGCATGAGTTTCTGAAGCTTTTGTCAAGCGGTTAGTATGATGGGGTTGATATGTTGAGGCTGAATCCAGGCATCATGGTGAAGGAAAGAAAATGCCCAGATAACATGAAACATGTTCTGCAAAAATCATCGAAACCTGAAGGCGGTCGAATCCGGGCGCTTTATAAGTACAATGTCCTCGCTCCTGAGATTAAGGTGTCTCGATTAATCTGCAACCAGATCTGCACACAGGATCCATAGTGCTTTAAATGATGAAGGATTATAGATCTGGAAACTGGCGATAGCGACGATGGGCATCTTGACATTAACAAATCATGACAAATGAGGCGATGTGACGATGGAAGAGCATCATGACATGACAGATCACTATCGCCATGATTCTAATTTGTCCAAATCTGCGCTGCCACCGCTGCTCTTACATGCTGATATCTCTGATGCAACGGACATCGTCGTCATTCTAAGTCGCAAAACTATACCCAAATTATAACTGATAACGGAAAAATGGAAAGGCTGACCATGGTATAGCGCTGATGTTTTGAGCATATCAGCCCGGCGATATCTTCTTTGTAATTTTCTCAAATAAATGAGTTGTGTTCAGAATCCACAATAATTTAAACCGACGCTCCATTCTAAATTCCATGATATTGACGTATTTATGAGATTAAGGCGAGGAAAAACCGATTTTTTGTGCATTTTGGGAACAAGCGGTACCTCTTGTCTGCCAGCTTCAAGGCCTGGGTAACTGGCGAAAGTTGGAGACCACTCCGAGATTCTAAGACGATCGTTCTGATATAAATTCACGGATGGAATACCATTCTTCCTTACTAATGAATGTCATTCAAATGGATTTTCCAAATTCTGCATAGGTGGCGTTCGCGTTGACTCAGACTATCTGAAAGAGCCAGGTGATGATTAACAATTGAAACTTGCATGGGAGGGGTAGATGTCTGTCTGCTTTGGAGCCATATATAAAATATGTTTATACCACTAAACTTCAATAGTGGTTGATGTCCTTAATTATCTCTATCATTTATCAAATGATGAGTATATCTGCCAAACGAAGAGTATCTTCTAACCAGTTTAGGAGTTCTTACTTTTATGATCACATTTTGGCCATGGACTTGAACTGAATCTTTGTAAAGGTTCAAGAAAGAGATGGGCCCTCATTCCGTTTTCACTTTAGAAAGCATTACACTTCCATCTATCTGGTGACTTGAAAGCAAGACAATATAATTACTCTTTCACTTTCTATGCCTGAATAATTCAGCTATAGTTTCAACCTTCTGCTTACCCCACAAGCATCGATATTTGTCATGGAAGATGACGGGGAAGGAATCCTAAATTGATATGACTATGAAATCTTCAGTTTAGATTATCCACGCGCCGAACTTGGTCAACGGTCTCTGATCAATAGTTTGGCTCATTCAATGACTATTATATTTTCATAAGGCTTTGATCCCAGTCAGTTCAGATGACTTTTTAAAGCCAAATATATTACCCGACTTTTTATTCAGCCTTGGTTAGCAGATTTGCAAATGTATCTTTGGACTTTATATAATCTAAGATAACATATTAGAGTGATTGTTTGATGATGATGCCATCGACGACATATGTCTGACACCACCATTCTCACATCTTTGTGCTCTTCAAATATGATTAACTATGTGATGTATGCAAATTCAAGGCACGGAGTTTTGGCATCTCGACATATCCTCTGAAGTAGTGTAACCATTCGCCTCTTCTCTACATTTGTCCGTTGCTGTGAAACTCCATGACTCCATTTGTTGGACCATGATCTTTGTTTCACATGGGGTTACACGCCATGGGTTGCTCACTACACAAAATGACATAACCGCCATGATTTTGATCTTTCTTTTATTGATATCTGGCGTTTGCACTCTGCTTGTAACCTTTGGATATAGCAAGATATCTTGCCTCCGGTGTGGCTTCGCAATCACGGTAAATGTAATACCATAGTACTCTCACGTTGCTGCCATTAGCGGCCGAGATTTTCGATATGGCACTGCTGATTGGCCAGCAGAGCAAAATGCATCATGCTGGCGATCTTTGTATACAGCTCATTCAGGTATGGATTACTATTATCTGAGCATTCTCGCTTACGAAACACTCAACAATTATTCTGGATGATCATGGTGTTGCCCACATAAGTGATGTTTTTGATATTCCGGTGTCATTTCATCAAATTTACTTCCCCGAATCATTATCAAATATCAATATGATTAGACTTGAATAGGTCCATATAGATAATTCTTTATGGTTTTCATTCCCCCGATATAACATCACGTAAACTATGTTTTTAATGTAATCGAGCCCTTTAAATTAACCTCATTATAGTGAATGTAGATATCTTGTCATCATTCATTGGAACCTGAAAACCATAATATCTCATGGAACATGCAAATGACATCATCCTATTATATCCTTTGAAAGACATACTACACATTTAATCATTAATTCTTGATTTTAAATCTTCGACAATCATAAAGGTCATCAAAATTACTCATGTCATTGTTTGGTGCCCCGAACTTCTTCCTTACAAGGATTTACTACTGACTTACAGACTTTCTTTCTTATCTGGAATGAAGAGCCACATGGGTTAGCTCATGTGAACCTCATTCATTTAGATCTCTAATTAAGAAAGTGAATTGATGCCCCGAGTTCTGGGGCACTAAGTATGAAGAACATCATCTTTGCTATGGGATGTTGTATTTATGAATAATATTAAATAATCGAGGCCTTTAATTTGTTTATAGCCTTTTGATCACAATCTGCTTTATTGCCCGTCGTTCAGTCCATCACATTTCTTTTCCTCCTTTGGCTGTTTTGAACTCAGTTTCTTTAGTGGAAGATCCACTAGTTCCCAGTGTGGTTTTTATATTAGTAGTTCAATTTCCTCTTAATAAGCCTCTTCACATGAAACCTTTTTGTATGCGTTCACTATCTCTTTGTAGTTTGAGAGGTTTCTTAACTGAGCCTGTCTTGCCATGTTAAGAAAATCTGGACAGAAAGTTTTTCTATCTTACTCACTATGCAGTGTGCTCAAACCTCATTCCATCTTTATCCATTCATGATTATTTTAATTGATATCAACTTATAACGTTCAGAACCAGCACCTCGCCAGATTTTGTGGAAGCCATCGCTGCGAAAGAATAAATGTTCTCAATTCATGTATTAATTCTTGTAGCTATCATGGGACTCTTGGACTCGCTGAACGAAATGATAATTTCAATAATATTACATAACAAAATGAAAGTAATCCAGCGACCATGATTCTATCTTTTTGGTGGAGAATTATGCCCAACCAGATTATGCGGCATGCTATAATCTTCGTAAGACGGGGGCGTCTCTGGGTAAGAACTATAAACATAGAATTTTTTGACATTTTGAGGAACCATTAAACATGATTTTATGATTGATGATACAAAGCGAGAAAGTCATGGTCTGAACTACTGTTAACTGATGAGACTGCCGCTAGTTTAATGATTAAATATCTTGCAGCAAACATTACAGCTGATCTGGAACAAACCTCCTCTTTGAGGTTTTTCATATATGAAATATTGTTTTCATTTACTCATTACCACTAAAAGATATAGCCAGAGTTATTTGGACCCAGGAGAGAACACTAATAATTTTGTGTTTAGCCATAGGATTGGGGATGGGCCTGACATTTCTTCAGAATTCCACATGGATGTTACCGATGCCCATAAACATGTAACCAGTGGAAGCAGGACTCTTGTCAAACATAATACTTGCAATTAATCTTAGTTTAGGTACATAGCCACATATATAGTCCTTCACCACATATCATCATTCATTCATCTCTCATTGAATTGCTTATTCAAGAATTTCTGTGGAAGATTGCTGTGTTGAATCTCCTAATAAATGAGTGTGCATAACATTAGGTTGGATCACAGTTTATGTTCATGTTATTCAGTCATTGGGATCACATCATCATAGTGTGCATGACCGATGCTAATCGAATGGAGGGACGTGTGTAAATAGTATGAGATTTTGATGTGTGATAAAGTTAACACTAACGATTACCAACCACAAAAACAGCGGTGTGGTAACCGCCATCAGGAAATAGTAACGCTGACAACGACGTTAACCATCCGCGTGAAAGCGAAATCGCACCGGTTGGCGTTCGAATGATTATTAGAAACGGCCAGCGGGACGTACTATTCGTTAACTATGGATCATTGGCGGGCATCTGTTATATGTTTGGAACGTGCCGTGATCTTGCAACCATCATGTTACGCCAGCCCGATTAAATTCATTGATTGTATATATTCATGAATGATCGTCACGTGCGTTTTATTTAGTAATTAATAAC